>LR539442.1:524114-829639 GCA_900536315.3 Caenorhabditis becei | reverse complement strand
CAATTCAATTAACCTCTCTCGTCCACAAATTGCGTGTGTTTCGATCCCTTGCGCAGTGCCCTCCGTATTAGTTATTTCGAGTGTGTCCGTTGCGTAAAGACACCCGACACTTGTTTTTCGGCACCCTGATTGGTTCAGTTTCGGGTCGGATTGACGTGGAAAGGGGGCTGGTTAGTGAGCATTGATGAATAGTAGGTGAAGGGAAGGAAATTGGATGAGAGCACCAGGAAATTGGACTGTCGGGGTGTTAAGATGAACGATTCAGGGCATTATTCATTGGGGTGATCTTTCAAGATTATCAAGTTCGCAGTACAGAAGGTGTTCTGATCTGGTTGAGCTACAGTTATTCTTGAACCCTGAACTTGATTTCTGGCTTCTAAAGACAGAAGTTCTGATTGACCAAAAGCTGCTTTCCAATCTAGAAACTTGACCATTTTCTCATTTTCTCCTGAAGCCATTCGCCGGGAAAAGGCGTCCTTCCGTCTCCAGGTCACCATGTCCTGCATTGGTCCTGATGTTCAATTGCCTCTTTCCTCGTGGCAAACTTCAGAAGCTGAGAATCTTTCATACTTGATTTCTGACATAGTTGAGAGCATCTCGTATTTCCGCATGCTCTAAGACGATTCTCCGATTTCTAGGTCTTGATTTTTCATATGCAGACTTTTGAAGTTTCCGAAGCTTCAACCTTTGTGTTGTTTACTGTGTCAAAGCCTTCAGGTCATTCCGCCTAAAACTTCAAAAACCGAATTCCAGCATTCCGATTGTTTTCACATTGACCTCCTCTTCCTCTGTAGTTTGCTCCCTCGGATTCCCGAAAATCGCTCAAACTCCACCCATTTGCACTCAAAGTTACCGAACTCGAATCAGATTCGCCAGAATTGTTTTCAGAGATCCCAACTAATTTAGTCATCCTTCAAACGGATGTCTGTTTTTCCCGATGTGTCCTTCATAAGTTTTTGTTCCAGATTCCCGGAAGAATCATCAGAGAGTCCTCTTCAGTTATTTATCAGCTGCCTCCATATCATGGGCGGTCTCTCCGCCCCTGAGTCTCGACCCCATCCAGAGCCCCCATAATTGCCCTCATAACGTGTTCGTTCCTCCCTCTTTTTTGTCCGAATCCCTCCCTTTTCCGCCGACTTTTTGCTCTCCCTTCTTCTCTTCTTCTTCTTCTCCATTTCCTTTGCTACCTCCGTACCGGACACGATTAATCATGGCAGCAGAGCCGAGAACCCCGCCTCCTCCTCCTCCATCATCTCTCATTTTTTCACCTGATGTCAATCCTCCTTTGTGTTCACCTTGTCCACAATGTTCCAGTCTTTTCTACCTCTTGGATGTTTGATTTGCTCGTGAATAATGCGTCGGCTCCAGCCAGAAGTAGGTCAATTCAATTCTCTCTGAAAACAACGCCCTTTTTGTGAGCTACGGTCGAATAATAAGCCTACGAAAGAAGCCCCATTCTCTTTCCCCACCAAAACATTCACCTCGTTTCGGACTTTTGAAGGCAGATGAGATATGAGGATGGTCAAGCGGAGCCTATTGTTTCGTTGCTCTTTTACTCGTTTCGAATTCATAAAAGTGTCAAGTTCACTAATTGAAAGCAGAATAAGGTCTGCCCAAGTTTTGAATTGTCTAGAAGTAAAGTGTGTTCTAGCAAGGAACGCTGGCGTGCTTCAGACTTTCTGATCTTCTTAACAGGATGCTCTGATGCTACCTGAGCAAAAAGTGTGTCCGTTAGAGGATCTCATAATCTCCTGATATGGGCTCCCAGATTCTCAGCTTCAGAACCCCATATGTCTCGTTTCCATGTTCCAGACCTTTCGGGAGCCCCATGACCTCTAGGTTTATAGGTCATTCGTCTAGTCGATCACATCATTCTATTTGTTCTTCTATAGCCAATTCGACCTACTTTTCAATTCAAAAACGTGCCGATTGACGAGCGAGTCCAGAAGGAACATGATTAAAACACTATAGCTGCTGACTTGAAACAGTCCAGCCAGACCTAATTATTTCTTTCTTGCCACCTTCCTAATCTATTATTCTTCTTCCACTCGCCCCTTATATGCCTTCCAATTTCCTTCATAACCGCCCATTTCTCACTCTTTCCATTTCCAGTCAATGCACTACTGCTGAAAGACGTCGTGCCCGATCGTCTCTCCCAACTCGTTCCGATATGCTGGCTCAGCTCTCCCGGGTGCTCGTCGCCACCATGACAATCATGTGTTTCGTCGGAATAGTCACCAACTTCCTGTCCCTTGTCATCTACACCCGCAGAACGTTCCGGAAGAAGAGCATCAACGTGCTGCTCTCGGCTCTCTCGGCCACGGATCTCTGCGTCTGTCTGCTGGCAATCCCAGTCTTTGCCAGCACGCAGCTTCAAGAATGGATCCCGGTCTCAGTGACTGCCATGACCATGGTCTACTTGTATCCAGTGACCATCATGTTCCAGTCCATGTCCGTCTGGCTTCTCGTCTCCATCACCATCGACCGTTACCTCGCGGTCTGCCATCCCTTCATGGTCAACACCTACTGCTCCAGGAACCGTGCTCTGATCACTGTCGGAGTCGTTGTATTCTTCAGTATCGCTTACAACGCAGTCCGGTTTTGGGAATGGGAGATTGACTTCGACGCCAAGGACAAACCAGTGGAGTTGATGGTCCAGCCGGTGCTCAGAGGCAATCCGATCTTCATGCTCTGGTACCAGAACGTTGCCACCCTCTTCTCCCAGTTCCTCCTTCCTCTTGTCGTGCTCTGCGTTCTGAATCTTCAGGTATATCATCAGAAGTGTCTAGGATTGTATAAGCTTCTCATTTCCAGGTAGCTCGTACTATCATCGAAGCTTCTGAACAGCGGCGAGAGTTGGTGGCAAGTGTGAAAAGAGAGCATTCAACGGCAAAGATGATGATTATGGTGGTTATAGGTAAGTGGACCCATTCACTCCTTCCCCATTTCCACTTCCTTTTTAGTATTTCTCGTCTGCTACACATTCTCCTTCGTTCTGAACATTGCCGAGATCTACAACGACACTCTGTTCGCAACTCCTTTCGGCTTCTTCCTCAACGACATCAACAACGTCCTTGTCGTTGTCAACTCCTCCTCGGCTTTCATTTTCTACTACACCTATTCCACCAGGTACCCCAATCTTTACTGATAATGTTATCATTCTCTCCTGATCAGATTCCGCAATCAAGCGCGAACACTTCCTGGAATCCGATGGTTCGCCAGCTTTTCCAAATTCAACGTCTACGATACGGAGGTGGCACCGAGTAGGACAATGACGACTAGATACAAAGGTTAGTTCTGGAGTCATGCGTCCCAGAACCAAAGTTTTGTTTCCAGAATCCATAATCTCAATAAAAGGAACAACGACCCCTCGGATGAGCAGCACCCACAACCTGCTCTACAAGCCGAGCTACGCGAAGCCATGTGATATCTAGACCAAATTGCCCATTCTGTTCTTCAATCCAAACGGGCCGAAATGATAACATATCACTGTAGATCTGGATCTCGAAACACAATGATGCTGTTGATTTTCTTTCTTAACTTTTGTTCCCAAATAAGTTATGACTATCATTTATGAAAACGGTTTTTTATGTTCTTCTGATCTTATTGCAACGATGAATAAATGTTGGACTTGAAGAGGAGGTTATTGGATTGAACAAAGGGGAATGTGACCTCTTTCTGAAAACAGGACTGTAAATGACACGTTCCAACTCGGACGCCAATGAGAACACCTTTAAAAGCTATAGCACGTGACGACCTCTCCGAGATTTCCACGTTTTCCATGTTATGTGGGGCACAGATCTAGAGCACTGATAAGAGACTTTTCGATTTGTAAGCAAACTTTGTTTATTCCTCACATTGCACCGTCTCCGGATCGTCTCTTCTTCTTCTCTCTGCAGGACTGGACTGATAAGATAAGTGGAATTCAGTTAACAGAGCTGGCGATCCATGGGAGCTTTGCGTTCAGCAATGTCTTGGGAGTCACCAGTTTTTGACCCGTTTGCCTAATTGCTTAGCCTTCTAATTTCTACACATCAATCGATTTATTTTTCCAGAATTCGATGTTGGATTCAAAAGCCGACCATACTTCTGAAATCTTCAAACACAACTGGACATTAGGAATCGGGAGAGAGATCACCGAAGACACGGACTTCTAGATCATTACGATTCTCTACGTGGACTTGTGATTCTGTGAGTTATTGTTTAGTTGTCACTTCGCACAGAGCTGAGGCAGCTCGTGGAGCTTCGCGTTCAGCGATGTCCAACGAGTGTCGTCAGCTCTGTGCTTTTCATAAGCACCATACACTGTCTAGAACATTCTTCCATTTCTCCTCTTTCTGTTTTGTTTTTCAGAAGTCTGTGAGAACGAAGGGCAGCAAAGGCACCAGCACTTGACGCCGATCTGGAGTACGCGAACTTGAACTTTTTATTATGTTTATTGTTTATTTTCGCAATATATTCTGGCCGCGCACACGCAGGAATGAAATGAATTTAGGGATGCGCGTGCTAGAAAACCCAGAGTTTGACCTATTTTCCGTCGATATTTTTGGATCAGCTGATCTAAATTGTCTGGAAAGTTCTAGATTTGTCAGCTCGTTACTAGAAGTTCTTTGAAATGCTACACACTTCTGATTCTGGAAAAATCAATGACCACCCGTTTTTCGCTAATCTGATTCCTGCTGATTATCGTGTTAGGACACGGTTCTGCTGATCACATAATCAGCGAGTTGTCGAAGTGAATATGGATTCGTTTGTTGGGAATGTGTTGAAAATCTGTTGAAAATAGAATGCCGCCCGAGATGGAATCGAGAATCACCTGACGGCGGCGAGACCTGTCGAAACCGCCCGAAAGGAACCCGGCCGAACCGAGTCGATCCCAAAAAACGTGTGTACGGTCCATCGATCAGATACCGTTCTCGGCGTCTCGCCGATCCGAGCGGATCTCTCGTCGTTCTCGCTTGCCTAATCTTGGATTGAAACAACGAGAAGCCGTCGGTGGAAAAGGAGAAAAGAGACAAGACGACATGATTGATAGCCGAGATGATGCTGCCATCGGTTGTGTGGAAGGCGAAGAAACACAGGAAGAAAGCGAGTTCCGAGGAAAGGGCGGCGCGGTCTTACGTGATCCGTCCGACATCCTCGATTCTTGCCTCCTCCTCCGCTTATTGTGTCACTTCCCCCCGACGATCTGCGGACGAGACACACATACACTTCACCTAAAAAATGAGACACTCATTCACACTTCTCACTGTTTCCGGCCTACTTTTCCATTCCGCCACCGGATTCTTCTTCGGAGGCGGATCCGGAGCAGCCTGTGGATGTGCTCAAAGACCTGCTTGTCCTCCACCTCCGCCGTCTAATTGTGGCGGTGCCAGGGCAGTTGCCAGAGGTGCCAAGACCATGTCATTCGATCAGCCGATTCCGGCTTATCAACAAGTTCAATCGTCGTCTCCACGTGTCTACACTGTTCCTGACGAGCTGGATTTGGTACGTTTGTTCACTCTTTTTCTAGGAAAGAAAGGACAGTCAGGAACTAGTTAGAGACGAATTCTTGGTCTCTTTTGTTATCAGCTGACTAACAGCCGCTTTATCCCTTTTATTATGCAATCCGACAATCTAATTGAACTCGTTTTTCTTCCCAGAGAGCTGCCGCTTTCGGAGTCCCCATCGTTCCGCAGCCTCAGTACTCGATCTTCGACGTTCTGCATAATTTGGGTGAGAGTGGCGATTCTCCGGCACAGCAGTTGGTCGTTGCTGACGGAAGCACGAATACTGATTACTTCCCGAAAGAGAACGACGAGGATCTGACTGTGTCCGACATGACGGGAAGCGGCGGTCTGTACAGAGGCAAAGAGATTAGAAGGGCCCCTGCTGAACCAACAGTTCATGTTCATAGAGATGAAGCTGTTGAAACAACGACGATCTCATCGGAAAGTGTGAAAGTTGACACAGATGAGAAACTAGACGACAACAAATGTAGCAGTCAAATTCTGAAGAAACTCATGCTCGAGGTTTGTTTCTTTTTCAGACTGCTTGTCAAATCATCAAGATTGTTCAGAATATGAACGATAGCTCTGCGGAATCCAAGAGAAACATCAACCTCGCCGCCGAAGGAAAGTTCGGTGGAAGCGTCGATGTTATTTGTTCAAGAGGACACTTTTCCTACATCTTTACTTCGAATCTCTATTGCGAAGCTACACAAGGACTGACTACTTGCATTGCCTTCCGACAATCAGATAAATCTCGTCGACGGAGATAACTGATTGTAATTTTTCCTGTACATTTTAATAATTTTCCTAATCAATCAAATGATACCTTTTCAATAAAAAGCTTTATTGAAAATTGAACAACAATTAGGGTGACGGGTTCCCGGTGTAGCCGTTGACCGATCAGCAGCTTACAGCTTCAGCTTGGTGCGTCTCCAGTGGCGTCTCTTGGCGTTATACTTCATCTGAAACAAACATAATTCTTGACAGGTCTAACTGAATTGAGATTTGCTTAAACTTTTCCCCTTCTACCACATAAAAAACATTAAGCTCAAATGTAATAAGAAATCTTGCCGTCTAATATTTTTAAAGGCATTGAAGCTCCAGAAAGAACAAAAAACTCACGGTGTTTCCGGTCTTCATGCGGACCCACTGGGGCATTGGACGATTTTGCTTCTGCTTCTTAGCAAGCTTGCGCTTGATGAAGGACTTCTTCAAGGCAGACATTACCTGCAAATAGAAAAAAAAGTGCATTTTTTCAGCAAAAAAAATGGAAAAGAGAGAGAGAACTACGTGCGAAGAACGGTTTTAAACAGGAAAAAGGCAAAAGAAACACAGATGACAATGCAGAATTTGAATTTCTCAATTTTTATTCCAAAAATTGGAAAAAGTCGGAGAAATTCAAGCAAAAACTGGCGAAAAATATTTTAGGATTCGAAAGAAAAGGCGGCGAACGACGGCCGAGTGATGCAGAAAGGGGGAGATCGTGGCGAGACCCGCCATTTCGCTGCGTACTTGCCTGAGTATGCAACGCTTAAGCGTGCGGCTGCGCTCCTCTTGGATTTTACTCGCTTTTTTCGATTTTCTTTTCAATTTTTTTTGATGATTTGCCGCCATTTTTAGCAAAATCTTTATTATAAAAATTTCGTACAGACCTGTTGATCAAATTTGTGTAGTTTTTCTTGCCATTTCGCAGTTAATTCGTTGGATTTTATCGATTTTTCATTTTTCCGAATTTTTCAGGATGCAGATCTTCCTTCTTGGCCTTGACAACACCACGCACACGCTCGACGTGGATGCCTCCACCACCCTCTCCGCCATCAAGGTAAATTTTTACAAGATTTCACATGCTTTCTTGCGAAATCCATCACAACAAACTGTATTGTCAATTTTGCAGGGAGTGATCGGAGCCGGAGAAGAGTTCTCCATCTCCTACGGATCCAAGGTCCTCAGCGAGGATCTCACTCTCGGAGAATGCCAGATTGAGAATCTGTCGACCCTCTCCGTCAACGGAAGACTCCTCGGAGGTTAGTATTTCATCTGTTACTGTCTTGTCCAAAATAAAATTTACAGGAAAGGTCCACGGATCCCTCGCTCGTGCCGGAAAGGTCCGCGCTCAGACCCCAAAGGTTGACAAGCAGGACAAGAAGAAGAAGAAGCGCGGACGTGCCTTCCGTCGTATCCAGTACACCCGTCGCTTCGTCAACGTCGCCTCCGGACCAGGAAAGAAGCGCGGACCAAACTCCAACTCCTAAGTACCGCGTTGTTGTTTCTCTTTCCAAATAAATTGTTAATTTTCAAAGAAACTTCACAAACTTTAACAATAAAAGCGTCGAGTCGCAATTATTAGACTATTTTCACCAAGCATCGAGAAAACCGTTCATTGTCAGTTTTGAGATGTCCGAGGAACTTCTCCAAAAGTTCCTGACCTCTATTGAGCAAGAGGACGGGATCACAGAAGTAGGAAGGAAGAAAAAGAACAAGAATGCGGCAGCTCGGGATAACGTGAAGACGATTCTGCACGCGGCATCCAAGGGACAAGTACAGTTGTCAGCAGAGGAGAGCTACATCGTCCAGAAGCCGAGCACATCGAAGGGATCCGACTACATTGACGACCGATTAGCTTCTCAGGTGTCGATCTAGCCGGGTTTTTGTTTTATTTCATTCGTTTCAGGGGTACTCATTGATTGATCAGGCCAGAAACTTCAAGCCGAAGGATCTGAAGAAGAGAAACTTGAAGTAAGTGTTTGCATCTATGCTCTTTGAGAAAAGTGATGAAAAGTGGGGAAATATTTCGAAACCAAATATTGTTTACTCCAAGCACGAACAGAAACGAAAGCGTCATGCCGTATCAGTAATATTCATGTTGAGAATAAAAATCTGGAACATGATCCTAGTCGGTTCAACAAAATGTTTTCCAGATACATGAAGTACCAGGAGGGCCGACGACTGGACCCAAAGAAGGGAAGAATCTTGGTGACAGCTCACATGAAAACGAAAACCGACTTGAAGAATTTGCGGAAGGAGAAGAAGGCTCTCGTCGGTGAGTATTTCCACTTAAAACACTAGAGGGGAGTTGGTTAGACCTTTAAAGATCCAAAAAACATGCTGAGTGTTCTTTTGCATCGTAAAAATGAAAATGAAAATGGCGGTGACAAAGAGTCTGCCGGAAGTTTCCTGTCTTTCTGCCACTCGACCTGCAATTGAGATGTCTCCTTTTTCAGGTGTGAAGGAGCAACGTCGTCTGTTGCCAGGACAGAAGAAGAAGGAGAAGAACAAGAGTGTGTTCAGCGACGCCGACTTCGCCCAGGTCGCCCACGTCGCCAAGCGAGTCAACTCAATGGCCGACCACTCGTTCCTCTAAATTTTCCATTCCATTCGTATTCTTGTTGATTTTTCTTGTTTCACATTTCACAGTTTCGTTCTTTTCAGTAAACTCTTTTAAAGTTTTATATTATTAGTGCAACCGTCTCGCAAAGTGCTTCATGACTGTGTTTTGATGATGTTCTACGCTGTGTTGCCCGCAGAAAACAACGTGTCCGACCTCGTGGCTCTGCACCCTTATCAAACGGAGTCTGTTATGCCGACGAGCCGACTATAAAACTGACCTGTCAATTTTTTGAATTCCGTCAATACCAGTGCCAGATAGAGAAGATGCTGTGGATTCTGGTGCCAGTTGCGGCTTTTGTCTATTTCGTTATTTCCAATTGGAGCGCACTCAAAGAGTTCTACACGATAAATCGATATTGTAATGAGGAATTCAAGGTTGGAAAAAGGTCGAAAAGTCAGATTTTGATGGGTTTTCAGAAAATATCAGGTCCTCACGCACTGCCAATCGTCGGCTCGACCTATCAGTTCAAACTGAACAATCGAGGTGAAATCTTTCGTTTCAAAGCCTTTAGACTAGCGAATGCGCTCTACCGAACAGTTCATTAGAGCAAACTTGTCAATGTTTCAGAATTCACATATCAACTCGAAGAATGGGGAAGAGAGTTCGGAATGGCTCCGAATAGTGCCGGCGTTATTTCTGTGAGCCTCTCGGATTCTTCTTGAACTTTTCCGTCAGTTTAGGTCTGGATTGGCCCAGTTCCTCTAGTTATTCTCCTCGCTCACGAGTCCTTGAGACCTCTTCTGGAGAGCAATGAGAACATTACGAAACCAGTGCAATACGGGAAAATAATGGAATGGATCGGCACTGGACTACTGACGAGTACCAACGAGAAGTGGAGACAGCGAAGGAAGATGTTAACGCCGACGTTCCATTTCAATGTTCTCCAGAGGTATCAGGAGGTGTTTGCGCAGCAGGGACTGCTGCTAGTGGAGCTTCTGAATCGAAAGGCGAACAGTCAGGATGTGGTGAACATCTTCCCGTATATCAAGAGATGTGCACTAGATATCATTTGTGGTCAGTACTTCTCCTGGGTAGAGCGCATTTGCATCCTTCCAGAAACCGCAATGGGTGCCAAAGTGAATGCTCAAATCGGTGAGAACAACTCTTACGTCGACGCCGTCGGCCGCATCTCCGAGATCATCTGGCACTACGAACGCCTCCCGTTCCTTTGGTTAAAACCCATCTGGTACCTCTCCGGTCTCGGATTCGAATTTGATCGACTCGTCAAACTGACCAATGACTTCACGAGAAAGGTAGGACCTTGTACAGTGATCGGGTACATACGTAATCAACTTGTTTGCAATTACGTACTGGACAATAGTTCAAATTACGAAACTAAACTAAAGAGAAAACGAAATCGGTGGTGGTGTTCAGTCGGGAAAAACGAGAATAAGAGACCAAGTGATCGAGACTTTTGAAGGTGATTGCCAGTCGGAAGACGGACTTTGACGAGAGTATCTTCGAGTCTTGCAACGACCTCGATCAGCCGAAAGGAAAACGATTGGCCTTCTTGGACTTTCTTCTGAAAATGCAGGGAGAGGGGAAACTTTCGGATGAGGATATCCGGGAGGAAGTGGACACCTTCATGTTCGAAGGGCATGACACCACGGCCAGTGGAATGGCATTCACGATCTGGTGGATCGGACAGTATCCAGAGTACCAGAAGAAGGTTCACGAGGAGATTGACGAGGTGTTCGGGGATGATTGGGAGAGGATGCCGACGAACGAAGACATCAAGAAGTTGGTGTACCTGGAGAAGTGTGTCAAGGAGGCTTTGAGACTGTTTCCCTCGGTTCCGTTGATCGCGAGGAAGCTGACTGAGGACCTGGTACTTCCGCATCCGTTGCATGGGAAGATCACACTTCCGAAGGGAATGACTGTGGTGGCGGCGCCATTGGGAGCGGCTAGAGACCCGAGGTGAGTACTTTGTAGAGGGGCTAGAAAGTTCAGGGACATGTTCTAACTGATCAATTTGTGAACTGATGTTTTGATCTCTACCGAAGTTGTAAAGTTTCCTATTCCAGAGAGTTCGAGCGTCCCGAAGAGTTCTTCCCGGACCACTTTGATGCTGAACGTGTCGCCAAACGGAACCCCTATGCCTATGTTCCTTTCTCAGCTGGCCCTCGTAACTGTATCGGTCAGAAGTTTGCAATTCTTGAGGAGAAAACTGTCCTGTCCTGGGTGTTCCGGCGTTTCGAAGTCACCAGTCTGGAGCATTGGCCCGAGGGTCGACCAGTTCCCGAACTCATTCTTCGACCGTACGATGGGGTCAAAGTGACGTTGAAGAACAGAAGAAAGTTGTAAATAAAGATGTGAATGAATGAAGAGACTGTAACACAGCTTCTGGCTTCTTTTATTCTTCTGAAACACACACACCTGATTACTGCGCCCCTTGTAGCCACCTTCTCTAACCCTTCCTCGAATGTAACAAATTCGCTGAAGAACGATCCCTTCCCTATTATCAACTTATCACAACTGTTGATCAAACCTCCCCCCTCAACGCTTCGTCACTGCCCCTCCGCGTGACGATTTCGTTTACTTGTAGGTAATGGGTTTTTATTGGCACGACTCCCGACTGGCCCCATCGAACTGGTTTTCGTACTGTTTTTAGGGCTTCCCATTCCGAAGGATTGTAGCCTCGCTCCGAACCGTTGTCAGAAGTTCTCTCTTTCCGTTTTCAGCCTCACAATCAGTACAATGATCATTCTTCTGAGTATCGTTATCGGATATGTTATCTATTTGTTCATCGTCAACTTTCCGCAAATTCTGGAGCTTTGGAGGATAAATCGGAGATGTGCAAAGAATTTGAAGGTGAGGGTTATCGTCTAGACAGAATACTTTGATGTGCTATAGATCGTAGTTGAAAACATGAAAGTTCAACAGAAAACATGTAGACAGCGTGCGTGACAACAGCTGATACCTACCAAAGAACCCGATCTAAAATTAGCTCTAGCAGTGCCATAAATGCATTTCTACAGTTCAAATTCCTTCGAATCTCTAAAACATTTCTGTTTTCCAGATGGTCCAAGGACCCCCAGCCCTCCCACTCATCGGCTCTGCACATCTTTTCAAATGGCACCCCTACGACTTCACATTCCAAATGGAGCAATGGGCCAAAACATACCTGTTCGGAAAAGCAAAACACGGCGAAAAAGCTGCTCCGAACAATGAAGTCGACGGGATCATGCTTCTTTGGATCGGTCCTGTGCCCATGGTTCTCCTTGGAACTCCAGAATGTATCAGAGTAAGTTCCAGAAGATTCCTTTTTCTTTTCTATCAACTGTTTTCAGCCCGTTCTGGAGAGCAACACAAACATTTCAAAGCCAAGTCAATACGACAAAATGAGTGAATGGATTGGCACTGGACTGCTGACGAGCACTCACGAGAAGTGGTTCCATCGCAGAAAGATGCTCACGCCGACATTCCATTTCAGTATTATTCAAGATTACTTCCCAATTTTTGTTAGACATGCTGAGGTACCATCACTCTCAGTTTTCAGCAGGGACCTATTTGTTTTCAGGTTCTAGTAGATGCTGTTGAGAAGCATGCCAACAAGGATTACTTCGACGGGTTCCCCTATTTCAAAAGATGTACACTGGATATCATTTGTGGTGAGTGCTCAGCGGAGTTGATCTGATAAGAATCCTTATCTTCAGAAACCGCAATGGGAATCCAAGTAAATGCTCAATTGGGCGAGAACAATGACTATGTGCACGCAGTGAAGCGGATCTCCGAAGTCACTTGGAACCATATGAAGTTCCCGTGGCTCTGGTTCAAACCGATCTGGTACTTGTCAGGATTAGGGTTCGAATTTGACAGGAATGTCAAGTTGACCAATGATTTCACGAGAAAAGTAAGGAACTCAATGAAAACATCAGCAGAAGATCATAACTTTCAGGTGATCCAAGAACGAAAAGAGTTGTTGAACGAGACAGAAGAGTACGGAGAGAAGAAGAGAAAGGCGTTCTTGGACTTGCTTCTGACGATTCAGAACGAAAACGGAACACTTTCCGACGAAGACATCCGAGAGGAAGTGGACACATTCATGTTCGAAGGACATGACACCACTGCCAGTGGCATCGGATTCACTGTGCTTTGGCTCGGATTCAATCCGGAATGTCAGAAAAAACTGCACAAGGAGCTGGATGAAGTCTTCGGTAACCCCTAGGTAGACTTCTCCTCAACTTCTCACATTTCCAGGCTTCGGAACGGATCGCAGTCCAACAATGGAAGATCTCAAAAAGTGTACATATCTGGAGAAATGCATCAAAGAGTCTCTGCGAATGTTCCCGTCCGTGCCACTCATCGCACGTAAACTATCAGAAGACGTGACCATCGGTGAGTGATGTCAACAGTCAAAACACACTAGATAGATAACATTTTACTTTCTGATAAGGTTTCAAAAAAGTGTGTGATGACTAGTTTATTGATGGTTCATAGGTTTATTGATGTTTAGTCGGCGATGATAATCAGATAATCGCCCAGGTGTCTTGCTGTTATGTTGCTTGTTGTAAACTTGGAAAGGGTAAAAAGACTTTTGTGATTTATGACTGGAATTCGTGCGAGGAGAAGCTGACATGTTTTTGATCTGTTAGGTTGCATTCGGCAAATGAAGTCTAGTTTCTGAAACTTGCGACTTTTGACCTTGGCGGGAATTCAAATTCTGCAAGATTCTCTTTTTGATAAGTTTCTCATATCTTTCAGACCACCCCAGTGGTCAGAAGATCGTGCTCCCCGAAGGTCTCTCCGCCTGCGTCTCCCCGATCGCAGCCGCCCGTGATCCTCGTGCCTACGCCGATCCCGACACCTACAACCCCGACAACTTTGACATTGACGCCATCGCCGGCCGTGATCCCTATGCGTACATCCCATTCTCAGCTGGACCTCGTAACTGCATCGGGCAGAAGTTCGCAATCCTCGAGGAGAAGGCGGTGTTGTCGTGGTTCTTCAGGAAGTATGAGGTGGAGAGTGAGGACACCGAACCGAACCTTCGACCCTTGCCAGAGCTGATTTTGCGGCCGTATGACGGGATAAATATCAAGATAAAACAACGGGAAACCTCTGAATTTGTGGTTCTGTAACTGTAATTATGTGAACATTTGATTTGTTATTTTGCCATTCCTCACTGAAATGCTTCGTCGATGATGAACAAAAAAGAAATAAAACAGTTTTTCACAACCTTTCTCCTTTCTTTCTACTTGATTGATAACCCGCCCGTTGTCTGCCTTCTCGAACTGAAACCGACACCTTTTTTGAGGCACGAGAGAGCGTGCGCCACGCGGAGGGCGCAGACAGATAACCCGTTTCTAGGGACAGGTACTCTCAAGCCTTTATAAAGGTTACAACGGATCGGCAGAGGAGGGGCTGGAACCCTTTGAAGCCGTTGCCAACTTGATGCTGATCATAAACGGTTTCTCTTTTTTCTTGATGGCATAATCGCAATCCTCTTGTCTTCAACAGGCCACCCACTTTGACGCGATTACCTTTTATGCTAACCCTCTTTTTTCTCCCTTCGGGTCACAGCTTCACCTCATTCCATTCCAGCCATGCACCGTTCCCTGGCCGTTCTTGTTCTCGCCGCCACCGTCATCCCAGCTTCTGCCTTCCTCTGGGGTGGTGGTTGCTGTGGAGCCCCGGTCGTCCAGACATGCTGCCAGTCGACAAGCTGGGCATATGCTCCCCCACAGATCATTGGATACGAAAGGGTACGTGACCTGAAACTCTTTGGATCGTTTCACTTCTTTTCAGATCCCGTTGTACGCAAAGGTTCCAATGCCCGCCCCACCAACCTAGTAAGTTTTCGAGTTACTTGTTCATCCTAATCTGACCATCCTTAACTGATTGCCGTGTCTCTTCTTATCTCTAATCCTAATCCCTCTAACTGTCCATTTCAGTGCCCGTTCCAGACCTCCAACTGTCATGGTCCAGTCCTCTCCGTAAGTGTTCCTCATCCCAAACCCTAACTTTCTCTGTTCCCTAACAGTTACTACCCTCCACCACCACCTCCACCAGCACCAGTGTACCCAACCCAAAGCTCCTACTACCCACCTGCTCCAGTTGACAACTTTGCTCCTGCTCCAGCGCCCCTCCCGTCTTCTGTGTCTTCTCCAATCCCTACAGTAATCCCACCACCACAAGACAAATACGACGATGGAGATGTCATGTACTCTATGTTCTAATCACTGATAACTAACTCTCCTGTTCCAGAATCATCGAAACGGATGACTCCAGAAGACGCAGAATGTCTGCCGCGTATGTCCTTGTCCTTATCACCCCATATCACTAACTTCTGATTACACATAATATTCAGTTTCTAGCCTCTCCATTTCCCTATTTCAGTGTTCAACCCCCGCCAACTGGCTACGTCTCTCAACCCGTCGCCCCACAGGTACGTTACACACAAGCTTTACACTGTTACGTGAGAGATGCGGAATTCAAATCATAAAGATGATGTGTGGGGGTCAAAGGGTCTGCTATGGTTCTAGTAAAGATCATGCAACTTTTCAGGGATACGCTGGAGTCCAACCCCAACAGCCAATCGTCGGAGGACAGATTGAGCAGGGAATCGAGGTCACCGTGAGTTCCCCTTCCCAGTTTCCAGAACCTTCCCTCTCATTTCCAGCCTGATCAGATCTCCTCAAACTACCAGCCCCAGCAGCTCTCCAACCCATCTTCATACGGATCCCAGGCCTCTTCTTCCGTCCAATCCATCGCCTCGAACGCTGCCTACGAAGCCACCGGAATCGCGCCGAGCGCCCGTCGTCTTCGCAAATTCAAGAACTAGAAGCGGGCCGTTCCTGTTGTTAGTGCTTTCAGTGTTATAATGTACATATAATGAAGCTGTTTTCGAGTTCTTTGATCGCCTTCCCCTCTACCTTTCCGAAATAAGATTACTGCTTTCACCTGCTGTTTCCGGTGCCACCCTCACCTGTCCTTTCCCTTCTTCTTCTTCTTCATGCCAATCCTCTGACGTCACCTTCTCTCTCACCTTTCCTACTAATTTGTAATTCAGAAGAGTTTATACGCTCGTGGCGGCATGACGTCTTCGGTTTCCTGTCAAACTTTGTGCCTACCTGACTTCTGGCTGTTTGGCGCCCATCTCCCATTTGAAATTCCTCCAAAACAGCGCCAAAGTTTGCGTGACAGAGCCGGTTTCCATGTGAATCATAAGTGTGGACGTCTAGGTGAAACTGACAATTTAGGCGTGCCTCGAAAAATATGTTATTTCGCTTCGGTCGTCCCGCCCGTCATCCGTTTCGATGCTTCCTCACTTCTAACATTCACTGTAGTCGTTGGCAGGTGGCCAAGTCCTCTGATTAATATCATGACTGATAGTCATCCCAAAGGATCATCCAGATCTTCGTGACTATTTACACTCGTCACTCCCAAAGGGAAAAACTCAAAAATCACAAACAGAACAATAGAAAGATTACGATGAGAAGATACACGCCTTCGAAAGATTTCATATAAAAGAAGAGTTGCACACAGCTTATTGCTGATGTCAATACTGGCATTCGAGCATTACTTCCAAAGTTCACTTCTCTGATTTTTGTCCGTTTGTTGCTGTTTTTGTCATGAGGCAAATAGGTAATTTGGGGTTATTTCCACTGAAAACACTGCAAACGCACTATTGTTCCAGAAACCGCACGTACGGATTTCGTAATTTCTCAAAGTGGCTCTGTTGTTTTCATGTTTTCCAGAGTCTAACCGTCCTTTTCATCTTAAACGAATTCAGCCTTCTGATTCAACCCTGAACTCCCAGAAGAGGCGATCCAGAATAGGTTCATGACGCCATCTAAAAGATCATGAGCCAACATTGTCAACATAGTTTCCAGAAGGCGTCACGGGATTCTGAAGTCTTCTGGCACATAAACATCTCATATTTCGAAACCTTCATAGACCTATCCGATCAAAAAAAGGAACAAAAAGTTGGTCAAGAGTTCAGAATCTCTCCATTCACTCTCCAAGCAACTTTCCCCCGTTAACCCAATTTCCATTGCTTTCCCCCTGATTGATCTGTCGATTCCTGCGAGCATCGAGCATTCGGTTACCTCTCCAATCCTCAGAAACCCTTCCAATGACCAAGTTCCCACTGGTTCCACCCACAACTTCTCTCCCTTCCCCCGACACGCAACTTTCCAGTTATGCACATAATTCTTCACCTTCTCCTCCGATACATCTTCAAACATTCAAACACTCCGTCCTTCTCGACTTTATCTCCTTTTCCCAACTCGTAAAACTCTTCCTCCTTGCCGTCTCCCTTCATATTCCGGCTCTTCTCATCCAATTTTCATGTCATTGTTCCCATTCTTTAATTGTTTTTTGTCCGATGCACTTCTCCTGGCTCTCAGTTCGTTCTTCCTCTCTTCTCCCTTCACCATCAAAGATTTGTTCGTCAATTATTCTTTTCTTCTTCTACGAGGGATTACTGTAGTCACCGCCCATACTCCGCCACCCACCCATCCATCCACCCATTCATCCGCTGCTCGTAACCTTAGTAGTGGCTCTCGGAATTAAAAATTCGTGCGTGTCTCGACTCAAAACACGTCCGCAGATCCATTGAGCCGTTTGATGGATCGTCTATCATCCCCCGACCAGTACATGGGCGGATCCGTCGCCGCGTTCCGGACCACTGCCCCCGAAGGGACCCTTTAAGAGTTGCGGCTCTACTTTGAAATCTGATACGACGAGAACAGAACCGATCCGACTTTTCTCACGTCCCATTTGGTTTCGCCATGCTCAATTGCTCCGTGAGCAACCCTATCTTTAAAAGATCTCGTCATCGCCATTTTCCAAATCTAGAATTATCGCGAGCTTCTCAGAATCACTTCTTCCGCCTTCTCACGTCAATTCTTTCGTTTTCCCACGATGGTTCCCATCACATCATTCGTATACTAGTTATAACACGGTGTTTTGCTGTCACAAGAGATCATAAGAGAAGAAGCATCCAACCCACCGAGCCAAGTGTATATACAAACAACGGGCCCTTCATGCATTTCCCCCCACGTCGTTCTGTAATAAATATATATCTAGGAATGTCTGAATGGGTTACGAGTGAACCCTAGGGGCTTCCTGTTCTGTTTTGCAAGGGTGTGGGTGGGCTAAGCATTATCCTGATTATCAAGTTTTGAGTTTAGGTCCTTCAGAATCAAATGACCCTTATCAGTTTGGAGCAGTAGACAGCTCTGAGGTTCTTGATAACACTGATAACACTGAGCAGTGTCTGATAGAGTCCTTCCATTCGGTGATCTGCATGATTTTCCGTTGATCGCTCCGAAAGAGATATGGAAGCCACATAACCGAGTCAGACATTTTGTGACACAAATCAGAGCCATCTACCCTAAAGCCAGAATCTCGGCTTCTAGACTCCATCATCCTTGAATCCCAATGAATCGCGAATGATTTGTTGATTAGGTGATGTTATTCTATTTCGAGACCAGAACAACAAGTCGCTTCGAGACCTAAGGTCGTCTCTTGCACCTCCTACCGTAGTGATCACTTCCTCATCGTCATCCGCCATTCGCATCTTTCCATCTCATCTCATCATGCCCGGAATCTCATTAGCGAATGCAAATGGGCCTACCACCCCATCACTACTAGTCCTTCATCGTCATCACCGACAACTTCTTCCAGACATGCGGCTCTTCATCCTGCTCTCGTGTCTTCTCGCGTGGGTCCTCGCAGCGCCGATTGTCGATCAAGAGGACGCGTTCAGAATCCGTGAGTTCCCTTAGAGGCTTTGTTCATTGTTCGATGCTTGTCCGTTCCAGTGAACACCTACTTACAACAATTCGGACCGGACGACAACAACTACGCCTACTACGTTCTCAACGACGACCATGGGTAAGTGGGCGTGAGTCCTGTTGACACAAAGTTCAACATCTTCTTCTTCTTCTTCTTTCCCGTCCATTCCTGAGTACAATATCCTATTTCAGATCGATGAAACGAGGCCTCGGTCCGCGTCCACTTCGATTCGGATAACCCCCTGATCGGCGCCATCCCCTCTCTTTTTTCCTCTGTGTCTCTCGCCATTCCACCCCCACCATCCCACCCAGTACCGAAGAACGCCTCCTTTCCTTTTCCATCTGTCCCTGTCATTATTTTTGTGAAAACGCTGCAGAAACACTGTTAACTTGACATTCCGTGCTTTTCCGTCTGTCTGTCTGTTTCTCTCTCTCTCTCCTCTTTTCTGTTGATAAAACATTTCCAGTTGAACCTGTTTGAAAGTGTTGGTCCCTTGTCACAAAGTGGATGCTCAGGGTTCTATTTCAGATTGTTTAGGCGATTCTCGGGAGCGGAAATTAGAAATAGACGGTTATTGTTGTGGTTGGTTCTTGTTCGCAATGAAATGAGGAGGTGGAGAAAACAAATATTCATCTGAATAATGGTCGTAAAAATAGTCAGAATACTCGCTTTATCTCCTCCCGCCGGCTAAAATAGGTTAGCACGGCTGGAAGAATGGAACGGCCAAAGAACCGGAAATATTTGGTTCCTTGTGGAATACACGGAGTGTGGAACTGAAAAGAGTACGATTTCGAGAAGACTTGAAGCTGATTCCGGTCGAGAAGGCCTAGGAGGAAGACGTTTTTGTTTCACAGGATCTCACAGGATCATGCAGAATCAGGAGCCCTGGCTGTAAAGTTAAGCCGAGGAATGCGATTCTGAAACATCATGATTGGGAAACTGATATCACCTGAACTTTTGAAAAGTTTTAGAGAATTCTAGCAAGACATCACACTTCAAGAACTACTCAATTCTAAAGCTAACAATTCTTGTGAGTGATGTTTGAGTCTAGTTTGATGAGCCTTATTAGCCTTATCAGATACTTCAGTTTCGCAAGTTCCCAAGTAAATTCAGATAATTGTACTTTGACATAGTTCCCGTTTTCATACCTGATTGACCAGACGGAATTTCCGAGTAGTAAAAAGAATGTTCCTGTCTGGGAACTGGAAAAACACGATGTGAACACTTCAATCCATCCTGACCTTCCGAGGATTGCCCATCTTCCAGACCGAATCCGTACACAAAGATCCCGTCACTTCTTGGACCAAAGCACACTCTCTCGTTTTCCTGGAATCCTCGTTTTACTCGAGTCTTCCTCATTCTTCCGGTCCGACTTGGAAGATGAATTTGAAAGTTTGCTGGAGAAGAAAGATCAGAAGTACACCAAGTTGACTTGTTCTGATCTGATTCAATAAAAGAACCTATAAAAATGATGTCAACGGTAACTCCATTTCGTTCTCTTCCAAGTCAGTTCCGTTCAGGACACATTTCTTCGCCCAATTCAATTTCATATTGGGAAACGTCATTGAATTGCGAAAGTTCCGGAGTTCTTCTGAAACCAGCTGATTGGATATTCTGAAAATGAAGACACTGAAGTGTTCATCGGTGTCTTGCTCTTGTTCCGGTGTCTGTCTAGATGAATTCTAAAGTGATTGACGACATCAGTTTACCTGGAACGGGAAGACTATTTTCAGTGGAAGAGATCTTCTAGAAAGTTCGGGAAATGAGATGTTAGAACTGTGTTTGAACCTCGTTGAAGCCATGTTACTGTAGTAAAAGCTCAAGATACAGTAACCCAATAGGCTCTAGGCTTCCAAGACCACATTGAAACCACAGGTCAGCTGAAACTTCTGATCGAGATCCCAAAAACATTGAAAACATTCCGAGTACAGGTGAAATGTACCTACATTCTTTCCACCAGAACAACAACAGATCACACCTTCCAAACAACCCACTTCCTGTTTTTCTGACTCGAAATTGCACCTTGAGATCGCACATTTGTTGCTGAACTCCTGATCGGAACCACGTCAAGAAGAGGGCACAAACCGGTCAGAAGACACAATATAAATTGCCGTCATCAGCTGTTTTGCAGTCGATTCTCTACCATCAATGGTCAGAAGACCAATGTTCCATTCGGTTGCTTCTCCAGAACACCCTCATTGTTTTCATTTCCCTCCAGCC
This sequence comes from Caenorhabditis becei, assembly GCA_900536315.3. Taxonomy (NCBI): domain Eukaryota; kingdom Metazoa; phylum Nematoda; class Chromadorea; order Rhabditida; family Rhabditidae; genus Caenorhabditis; species Caenorhabditis becei. The sequence continues at coordinate 808,798 of LR539442.1, read as the reverse complement.
TTGCTTCTGTATCCGATCCGTCTCGTCACCAACGATCATTTGATTCCGACACAAACCACGAGTGTTCTCCAGAAGCCGCCACGTCATCGTCTCTTTTGCACACCGGAATATTCCATCCGAATATCATGTCCGCCTCCCCGCACACACCCTTTCCAAGCATCCATTGTCATTGTCTCCCCCCGTTAATCCCATCTTCAGATTCCACTCCAACGCCTTCTTCGTCACCCCAGATACGATTCGAATCCGTTTCCAGATCCTCCGAAATATCACGTTGGCTTTCGTATTGTGAGCCGCCTCCCGCTCCGCCCCGCCCCCTTTTTCGACGACGACACCTCGGCTGCTGTCAATTTGCATGCCATTCCGCTGGTCGATGGCCACAACACGGCGATCATCCGGGACCCACTCGTGGTGGCTCGCCCCAATTCTGATGCTTATTGTCTGTGCAACAGTTGCTGACTCCATGTGTAAGTCAAGAAAAAGAATGGGAGAAGGAACCTAGCTAAACCGGGGTAGTTGGCCTAAAAGTATGGAATAGGTGGGGATAAACTTGGGCCTTGGGATCTTATATCAGAAGGGCTGAAGCTGGTAAGGTGTTGTAGTATCTACAGTATTGAAGAAAACCGTTTTGCATCAGAACTTGGCTCCAGATGATCCGATGAGCTCAACACTAGAGGTCTTGAGGATAGATTCTTAGGATGAATCGCTCGAAATTGAGGAATACTACTCTTACTGTCCAAATCTGATCTAAACAGGACTATCTCAAACCAGAACAACAATCCTTATTTCATAAAACACTACAGTAGTCCTCGAAGTTCCTCCTATTTTCGCAACTAGGCCCTCTCATGACAAATTCGTACTCGAGAATAGGTGTCTTTTTCCGTTCCGTTCGACCCAATCCAACAACAACTTATTCTATTCCACCCCCTTATTTCCCGTTCCAGCTATCCCTCTTCGCGAAGTGATTCTGCAATGGTCCGATGTCCCAGAAGTCCTCTCGGCCGGCTATCAGCGACCGTCCAGATCGTTCAACATGGGACCTGACGTCGTGTAAGTGTCATTCACAGTGTTTTTCTTCTTTTCAGACGGGGAACTTGTGGGTGGACAAAAGGGAAATGACTCTGGCAACGAAGCCAGCAATTATTGTGGCATTTTTGAGAGAAAGTTGCTGAAGGCGTTCTGACATTTAGCCGTGAGATCTTTGTGATGTTTGCCCGAGAACTACTTCTAAGATCATCACCAGCGCATTGTACTTCCTGGTTACGTGCTTTTTGTGATCGGTTCTGAATAGCAGCCTGATTTATCTCTTGGCCAACTACGTAGGTCGTCGCGTGTTTTGGGGTCGAGACGAGTGAGTTAATAATTCCCGAATTCGCAGGAAAATAACAGGAGATATCAATTATATACGAATGAGTAATGCATCTAGTAGTCGAGTTGAGGTAGCGATTCAGAGTCTGAAATTATACCTAGTTCAGTTTTGAAAAGAGCAAAAGGTGTGCCACAAGGTTCCTTTTTAGCTATGCGTCAGCGAAGTTCTTCCCCAGATCGGGGGATTTTTCATAGGCAATTTCGCATGACGCACTCCGAACAAAGCGGCCGACTCGTTGATGTATTCGGATCATTTCAGGCACGAGAAACCACGACCTCTACGATTCGGATGACAGCGTGGAGTGGGAGGAGCAGGGGGAAGATGAAGAACATTTGCAATAAAGTGATTGCTCATTGAATTTGTCTCTTTTCATATATGTTTCTGTAGTCCTTAGGACAAGTTGTGCGTGTGGGTCGGGTGGGTTGATGAAACATTCATGACGGGAGGAGCCGGTGAAAAGAATCGGATCACACGGGACAGCGGGTGGCATTTGCAGAGGGTGACGTGCCGATCATCTTTCATCTTTTCAACTTTTGGCAGCAGGTTGCAACTTGAAGTTCCGGGGACTTGGTAGCAGAGCTTATCAGAGCTATCGGTGACGCTGAAGCACCTTATCTTCTCGGAATCTCGCGTGGGACAAGCTCAGTCATCGTAAATTAATTGAATCAGATTGTTCAACGAGCAGAAGAACATGGCGATGAAGAAAGAACAAGTGCACGTCATCTTGTTTCAACACACCGATGAGACCTGATTTCTAAGTCAGGGATTTTGAAATTTCACAGATGAAAGTCTAAATATTATATTTCGAACATTTACAAGCAATTACATAATTACATATGCGAAAACTGATGTCCAAAGTTTCTCTGCAGTCGGTTCTTCATCGACGCGTCCAGCACGGCCGATACCCGTTCCACGGTCTTCGGATCGAACAACTTCTGCTGGAGCCTGCTCCGAACGTCTTCTGATTCCGTGGTGTCCACGTCGTGCTTCTTCTTCCGCTTCGTCTTCTTCTCGTACTCCTTCACAATCTTCTTCGAGAACTCTTCTGCTTCTTTCCGTCGCTTCTTCTCTTCCCGTTGAGTAACCAACCTCCGATCTGATTCGGATATCGGATCGCCTTTCTCGTCTCGATCAACGATTTTTCCATGAAGAGGACAGCTGAAAAAAGAAATCTGTTGAAGTTTCGGAACTGTGTTCCCAACCTATGAAAGTCTCGTCTCGGACACAACGACCCGTTCGCCAGTTTCGCCTTGCACACTTTGTCACTTTTCGGCGCTTCTCCGATGAATGTGTACTGTCTTTGGGTGTAAATGCTTTCCTGGACGGTTCCAGAGATAGTTCTGTAAACATTTTTGTATAAATTTAAGAGATTTAGCAGCTCTCACTCATCCTCGGAAGCCCTCCAGAACCTGTGACAGTCCGCGTTGTTCTTCGGCACTTGCACTCCTTTCCGCTCTTCTCCCCAGTATTTCAGATCCAATCCGAACGGCACTGACTTGATCGCTTCCTTCTTCTTCACCTCCACCTTCTTTTCTACAACTTCTTCTCTCTGTTTCTCCTTTTCCATCGCTTCTTCAGTTTGTTTCGAGTATTGAACCATCAGAATATCGTCAATTGATATCTCCACATCAATGAAATCGTCATCAAACCGCTTTTTATCAGCTTTTCCTCGATTCCTTCCCTTGATTTTCAGCTCCTCTGCTTTGAAAATCAACTTTTTCAGTCCTTCCCGATAGTCGATCACAGTTTGTGCGAGGTCCTCGCCGTCTTTTTTCAACAGTTGAATCCGTTTCACAAGTTTTCGAAGCGTCTGAATCCTGTGAACCAGCAGAGTTTTAGCGTCAATCATCGCTTCAACAATGGCGTCGTTTTCATCAGAAACTATGATTTCTGGAGCCAGATCTTTGATGACAATCTCGAGATGTTCGTGATTATTCGGAGCAGAAGTGCTTGGTTGACTGGTATCAATGTCATCGGTGAACGAAGGAACGAGTAGTTCCAAAGTGGCATCTAACTAAAAATTGTGGATTGGTTATGGGTTGCTGACTCAAATGTTCACCTCAATGAAAAGTTTATCCGCAATTTTTTTGATTTCCTCAAACTTGTTTTTGTACGTTGAGAGAGCCTGGAAACTTGGAAAATTAAAACTTTCGAGTGTGAGAACTCACAGTTTCCAGCATTCTTCTTTTTCTCTCTGCTATCAACTCTTTCCGTTGTCTCTCCTTCTCATGCAATAAATCGCCATTCTCATAGTCCACAAACTTTGTCTTTTTCAGTGTCACCACAATGCATTTCATTCTTGCATCGCCTTTCGCAAACGCTTTCTCCCATCCTTTGATCACTCGAATAGCTTCTGATTTCAGCTCATTCCCGTTCTTTTTTGAGCCTGGAAGCTGATTTCGGATCGGATCAGTTTCGAGGATAAGCTCGAGTAGATCCTGAAATTAGAGTCTGTGTAATAATCGTTGAAACTGCAGCTAACATCAGGATCGTTGAGCAGATTGTTCCGGAAGATTGGGTAGCCGAGAAAGAAGAAATCGACGAGTCGAAGGATTAATATTCGGTCGGGGCAGCCTGATCTCTGAACACGACCTTATAAATAACATTGAAGCGGGCTTCTCACACTTAGTATTTCCAGGAATACTTCTATTATTAACTCCGTGTCTTGCTGCTCTTTCTTCGCCACTTCTGCGACCAAACTTTGAAAAGCATGACTATCGAAGTCCACGTTTCCGTCATCGGTCAGCTGCAGACACATATGTAATTAGAGCACAGAATAAATGCACTTACATTTTGCATGATGCGATTCAAACATTTTCGAATACTCGATTTGTACTCGTCTTCTGATTGCATCACTCTGAAAATGGGAAATTTTCTTTCGAAAGTTTTCAGATGCTAGGACTACTGTCAGTTTAAAGGCGCATAACTGAAATCAATGCGCGGGTCCCGCAACGACCGATACTGTTGCGCGTCTTCGCATGAAACTGTTTCTTCTCGCATCTCTTTTTTTGTGTCCTTCCTTTTAACATAATTTTCACGAGTTTACTACTGATTTTATCGATTTTCTAGCATAATAACTCGCAAATAGTCCATTTTTCATTTTCCCAGCCAAAAAACGAACCTACCTCTTCAAGAATCCGCTCCCACAATCAAAATTCCGCCATTTGCAATATTTTTCGAAAATCCGTCAGTTTCGTCAGAAATTGGTGCGCGTGCACTCTTCGCGCGCAGCAACCGCGCTCCGCCGTACCCCGCAGCAAGTCGGAATTCGAACGCAAAAGGCCGCGAGGCAGCTCGGTGTGTCTCGTGATAAAATTGGGGGCCCGTCCGTCGAGTAACGACGTCGTCGTTCTTCTTCTCCTTCGTCTTTTCCTCTCGCTCCGCTCATCCAATCTGCTCCTTCGTGTTTTGCGTTTGAATAATAGGTGTCACATGATGTGCTGGTTTCTTTTCTATTTTCATCGCGCTCTTTTCTCTCTCATTTCTTTCTCACCACGCGCACGAGATTATCTACCCCTTCCCTTCCGTTGCCCAGGACAACATTTCACGTGCTCCAAGTCATTGGGCCGCTTCCGGACAGGATGTACCCCCTAATGTTTTCCTCGCTCTGTTGCCATGTCTACGCAGTAAACATCACATGACGAACAGCTGTGCTTGACCGTCTCGTCGCCGCGCGCCCGCTTTTCCAGTCGTCGCCTGTCTTCCCAAACAACTTTTGCGCCTTCTTCTCCATTTTATTGTTGTTTCTCTTGCGAACTAAAACTGAGGGCACACTGCATGCACACATCACGTGACGGAACGGACGGGTGCACTCGCCGAGGTGTCCGATCGATTACCGACCGTGCCGACGGCCACAAAAACATCCGACCGTGCCGGCGTCGCGTTTCGAAATTGTCAACATAGCGGTTGGGTTAACTTTGCATTCTCGCTCGTCTCAAACAAGCTGTTTTCGTTTGGTGGCCGAACTTTTGCAATGGGTGCCGGCGCCTCTTCTGCTAAATCTACCCAAAAACACCCGTGATTCGCAGTCACCTTATCATGTTATCAAGTAATTTCGAAACGTCGCAAGGGGCAGAGATGTGACGTGAAGAAGAGAAAACTGCGTCTTCTGTCCTACTCATATCCCTTTTTCCTTTTCTCACACAAATTCAGTATCAAGTTGAAGAGGTTGAGATTGGTATTATTTTGCTAGTTATATTAATATCCGGACTTGAATAATTGATGGTCTGGCACATTCTTGTTATGCTCCCCACTCTTCCTATTTTCGTAAACATTTCGAAAACAATTCGTTTTGCAACCAATCATTTTCCTTTTTTCAGAACTAGGGCTAGCTCGGTCGTACCATCGTCATCTTTCGGTTGTGTGAGAGAGCGTGAGAGTGTGTGTGCGAGAGAGACGATTTTTTGGCCTAATTTGCAAGCTTCATCGTGAAATTCCATTTCCTCTGAGAAATTTCCCCCCAATTTTCGCCGCCTTATTTAGTGTGCGTGAGTGTGTGAGACTGTACTGAAACTGCCGATTTTTTGATCGACTGAAAAACAAATTCCCATCCCCGAGAACAATGGCTGTGTCGGCAATGGAAGTGCTCTCCGAAGCGAGACGACAATTCTCGCAAGGCGACCGTATCGATGTGAACCTTCTGGATCAGGTCGTCGAGATCATGAACCGTATGAGCGGAAAAGAGCAGGCCGAGGCTAACTCGATCCTCATGACGCTCAAGGAAGATCGCGATTCGTGGACCAAGGTATCACTTGATATTTTGAAGCTTGAATAACTGATCCATGTTTTCCAGGTCGATGCGATTCTGCAGTTCTCGCAACTGAACGAGTCCAAGTACTTCGCCCTTCAAATCCTCGAGACGGTCATCCAGCACAAGTGGAAGTCCCTGCCCCAGGTCCAACGCGACGGCATCAAGTCGTACATCATCACCAAGATGCTGGAGCTCTCCGCTGAGGCGGGCATCATGGAGCAGAACCAACTTCTTCTGCACAAGCTCAACCTGGTGCTCGTGCAGATCGTGAAGCAAGACTGGCCGAAGCAGTGGCCAACGTTCATCACCGACATCGTCGACTCGTCCAAGACCAATGAGACCGTGTGCATCAACAACATGAACATTCTGAGCTTGCTGAGGTTAGTCATGCAGAACTAGAGGATCAGTGATAACAAAACTCGTAATTTTCAGTGAGGAAGTCTTCGATTTCGGTTCCCAGAACCTGACCCAAGCCAAGGAGCAACATCTGAAGCAGCAGTTCTGCGGACAGTTCCAGGAGGTTTTCACTCTTTGCGTCAGCATCCTCGAGAAGTGCCCGTCCAACTCGATGGTCCAGGCCACCCTGAAGACTCTTCAACGCTTCCTGACCTGGATCCCAGTCGGCTACGTCTTCGAGACCAACATTACCGAATTGCTCTCTGACAACTTCCTGTCGCTCGAGGTCTACCGTGTGATCACCCTCCAGTGCCTCACCGAGATCTCCCAAATCCAAGTCGAGACCAGCGATCCGAGCTACAGCGAGAAGTTGGTCAAGATGTTCTGCTCGACGATGCGTCACATCTCCACCGTTTTGACTCTTGACATCGACTTGGCCGCTGTCTACAAAGACGCCTCTGACCAAGATCAAAAGTTCATCAGCAGCTTGGCTCAGTTCCTGGTTGCCTTCATCAAGGAGCACGTCTACCTGATCGAGGTCTGCGATGAGCCACTCACCGACACCAAGCTAATGATCCGCGAGTCCCATGACTACGCTATACAGCTGCTTCTCAAGATCACGCTCATCGAAGAAATGGAAGTGTTCAAGGTGTGTCTGGACTGCTGGTGCTGGCTGACTTGCGAGCTCTACCGCATCTCTCCGTTCGTCCAGCCGAGCACCTTGTACGGAATGATGAACCAAGTCCGTGAGCATCCCCGTCGCGTGCTCTACCGTGAGTATCTCTCGGTTCTCCGTTCCACAATGATTTCCCGAATGGCCAAGCCAGAAGAAGTTCTGATCGTTGAGAACGATCAAGGAGAAGTCGTTCGTGAGATGGTCAAGGACACCGACTCGATTGCTCTGTACCGCAACATGCGTGAGACTCTCGTCTACCTGACCCACTTGGACAACAAGGACACCGAGATGAAGATGACGGAGAAGCTCGCATCGCAAGTCAACGGAGGAGAGTTCTCGTGGAAGAACTTGAACCGTCTGTGCTGGGCCGTCGGATCCATCTCCGGAACCATGATCGAGGAAGACGAGAAGCGTTTCCTCGTCCTTGTCATCCGTGACTTGCTCGGACTCTGCGAGCAGAAGCGCGGAAAGGACAACAAGGCCGTCATCGCGTCGAACATTATGTACGTCGTCGGACAGTATCCTCGATTCCTCAGAGCTCACTGGAAGTTCCTGAAGACTGTCATCAACAAGCTGTTCGAGTTCATGCACGAGACTCACGAAGGAGTGCAAGACATGGCCTGCGACACGTTCATCAAGATCGCCATCAAGTGCAAGAGACACTTTGTCATCGTGCAGCCGGCCGAGAACAAGCCGTTCGTCGACGAGATGCTCGAGAACCTGACTGGCATCATCTGCGATCTGTCTCATGCTCAAGTCCACGTCTTCTATGAAGCCGTCGGACACATCATCTCGGCCCAGATCGACGGAAACCTCCAGGAGGCTCTGATCATGCAACTCATGGAGATTCCGAACCGCACCTGGGGAGACATCATCGCCGCCGCCTCCACCAACGACAGTGTGCTCGAGGAGCACGAGATGGTCCGTTCGGTGTTGAACATCCTGAAGACCAACGTCGCCGCGTGCAAGTCCATCGGATCCGCATTCGTTTCGCAGCTCGGAAACATCTACAGCGACTTGCTCTCGCTCTACAAGTAAGCTCACGTTTCTAGATCAGGAAAGCAACTAATAATTTCAGAATTCTTTCCGAGAAGGTCTCCCGCGCCGTGACCACTGCCGGAGAAGAGGCTCTCAAGAATCCGCTCGTCAAGACGATGCGTGCTGTCAAGCGCGAGATCCTCATTCTGCTGTCGACCTTCGTTTCGAAGAACGGTGACGCCAAACTCATCCTCGACAGCATCGTGCCGCCACTCTTCGACGCCGTTCTGTTCGACTACCAGAAGAACGTGCCACAGGCCAGAGAGCCCAAGGTTCTCTCTCTGCTCAGCATTCTTGTCACCCAACTCGGAGTATGTTATCAGCTCTCTTCCTGATAATCATATCCTCGTTTCAGCCTCTCCTCTGCCCGCAAGTCCCCAGCATTCTTGGCGCTGTTTTCCAGTGCAGTATTGATATGATCAACAAGGATATGGAGGTATAAACAATTTCTAGGGAACCCTTCATCGAAACTTCCAATTTTAGGCCTATCCGGAGCACCGTACCAACTTCTTCGAGCTCGTGCTCTCCCTGGTCCAGGAGTGCTTCCCCGTGTTCATGGAGATGCCTCCAGAGGATCTCGGAACCGTCATCGACGCCGTCGTCTGGGCATTCCAGCACACGATGAGAAATGTTGCGGAAATCGGTGAGTGAAATATTTATTTAAAAAATTAGTTCAAAGGCACATATTCGACGACTCCAGCATGGCAATCCTGACCCCCAATAGTTCCCAGCATAGCATTGTATCCATCGCAGGCTTTCTTGAAGTTGACAGCTTCCTCTGCCACTGTGAAGTTAGTGACACCATCACATACTCTGTAAACTTCCTCATTAGTTCTGTCCGATTGAGTGTTCACTTACCCCTTCTCCGAATCGTAGGCTGAATCAGACATCTGTTTCATCTGCCAGTGAGCTGCATTCTTTGCGTATCCGAACTCACTCGGCGCGAACTTGTTATCCACGCACGAGAAGACCTCTCCGGCAATCAGTTTCTTCGGGAAGTCTGGCTCCGAGCAGCTCCATCTTCCGAGTGCCACACCCTTCGTCAGTCCGATGTTCACAGAATCCACCATCGCATTGGCTGTTTGCCAACGGCCTGTGATGTAGACTACGGTCTTCTTGAAAATCTGACTGGTGAACTGCACGAAGTCGAGGAAGAAGTTCTCTCTGGAGATGGTGCTCTGTCTTTGGTTCACCTCCTTGATGACACTCTCCATTGCTCCTCCGGTCAGCTCAACGAAGTCGAACCCAGTTTCCTGTAAAACAGTGTTGATATTGAAAAAACAACTATCAGCTTACCTCGATCAACTCACAAACTCGAACAATGTCTTCACGAGTGATTCCACCCTCTTGGAAATCTCTCGAATTGAGTTTCACTCCAACCAAGAATCCAGTATCCTCGGGAACAACCTTTCTGATTGCACGGTACGTGTCCAGAAGCAAACGAGCTCTGTTCTCAACGCAACCACCATATTCATCGTCTCTGGTGTGCTTCGGAGCCAGGAACTGATTGAAGATCATTCCGTGAGCCGAGTGCAACTCCATTCCATCGAATCCGCTTTCGTGTAGAGCCGCAGCAGCAGAAGCGAAACGATCGAAGATTCCGTCTTGCAACTGTTCTTTCGAGAAGTGAATTGGGTCAACGACTTCATCAACGATTTTGTGTCTTTGACCGAGAGAGTTTGTATATTCAGTTATGGCACCATTTCCAATGTGGTTGATTTGAGCAATCGCTAGGGCTCCGTCGGATTTCATTGCAGTCGCGAGCTTTCGAAGAACTTGTTTGGAAGAATCGTTGATATTCTCCCGACTGACGATTCCTTGTCCAGCTTCACCAATATACTTCGGATCCACAGCCATGTTGCCAGTCATAAGCAGTCCGTAGCCACCATGACCCCATTTCTCGTACAAGTTCAGAATAGCTTGGGTTGGCAGTCCCCGAACATTTTCAGCATGTTCATTCCAGTTGTAAAGCTTCTCTGACATCGGGCTCTGTAAAAAGAAGGTGATTAGGAAAACTTGTGAAGTGATGGAACACTTACCTTCATGATCCTATTCTTTGCCTGTTTTCCATGTCGGAACGTGAGTGATTCGCCGAGAACAGCGCAGTCCACAGCAGATGCGGCAATTCGACTGTATTGCATTCTTGAAGCAAGTGAAAAAATGGTCGCCAGCATGAACTTTATATACGAAGGGCAATCTATTCGACACAAAGAGCAACGAAACTAAAGATAAGATATTGTGTGTCTAATGGGAGAGACACAGAAACGGGCACACAAGAGACCGGGCGGGGGGAGTAGACGCAGACGACGGACACAATTGTGGTTTCTTCTTATTTTTGTATGCTGTAGTGACACGGGAGATAATGCAACTGATCTGCGTAGATACCACGTTCTGCTTTAGTCCATGAGTATTGCGAAAGAAGCTTTATTTCGAAAATATGCGGAAACGCTGAGAATCTAGGAATGGATTGGGGTGTACTTGATGACTTCGGCAAATGTGTCGGGCTTTCCGTCTGTGTTCACGAACTTGATGTATTCGGCAGCCTTCTCGGCGAAGTTGGCTGCTTCTTTCTCATCAGTGAAATCAGGCAGACCGTCGGTCACGCTGAAAATGAAAACGACGTGTGTTTTGCCTTGTTTTCTTGTTTTTTCGGTACCTGACGACGTCGTTGATTGACTTTCCAGCCATGGTCTTAATTTGGAAGTGAGCGGCGTGTTTGGAGGTGAAGAAGTCTGCTGGGGCGAACTTGTTGTCTAGGGTCGCATGAGCGACACCGCTCAGAAGCTTTCGGGGGAAATCTGAACGGTTCTCATACACATTGTCAAAGTTCCACCAACTCACTTGGCTCGGCAGCGGCAGCTCTAGCAAATCCGATTCCCTGAGTGATTCCAAGGTTTACTGCATTCACCATGCCAGAAGCAGTCTGCCATCCTCCAGTAATGTAGACGACAGCTTTGCGGAATGCCTTGACGACAATATCGGTAAACTCGAGGAAGTAGTTCTCGCGAGCAATGGTACTGGCTCTCTGCTGAGCATCCTGGACTACTTGCTCCATAGTTCCTCCAGTCAACTCAACGAAGTCGTATCCGGTCTCATCCAAAGTTTCGCAAAGACGACGGAGTTCATCAGATGGGAATCCATTTTGGAAATCAGCAGAGTTCAGCTTCAGTCCGACCAGGAATCCACTAGCAGCTGGGACTTCACGACGGATGGCATTGTACAACTCGATGTGGAAACGAGCTCTGTTACCCGAAGTGATACCGTACTTATCAGTTCTCTTGTTGTTATCCGTGAAGAATTGGCAGAACAGATTGCCGAATGCCGAGTTGATCTCGATTCCATCGAATCCGCAGTTTGAGAGCAATTTGGCTGCATATACAACACGGTCGATGAGCTGCTCCTTCACAACTTGTTCCGATGCATTCAGAATGTCAAGTGCTCCATCGCTGATGATGTGCTTGCTTCCTTTGTTGTCGGTGTATTCGGTGAATGCCCAAGCACCAGGCTAAAACAGACGAGTTATTTGTTTAGTGGAGATGTTAAAACAAACTCACATGGTTCAGTTGAACTACGGCGAGAGCATGGTTCGCTTTAGCGGCTCTAGCCATTCTAGCGAACCAATCTCTCATAGCCGGGGAGTCGTTTTCTTTGGAAACGATACCCTGTCCGGCTTCATAAGGATGTCTTGGATCAATCACGCAGTTGCCAGTGAAGATGATTCCGAATCCTCCGAATCCCCACTTTTCGTAGAGATTCACGAGTCCCGCATTAGGAACTCCACGTTTAGTCTCATCGGGATCTTCCCAATTATAAATCTTCTCAGACATTGGAGACTTCATCAAACGGTTGAGAGCAACACGTCCGTTGCGGAAATGGAGGTGCTCTGTGAGCACCTTCACGTCGGTACAGGCAGCGCTGAGACGTTGGTGAGGCATTCTGAATAACAAGAGTATTGTTGGAGGAAAGGACAAACTTGGAAGCGATAGATCTAAAATGCGCGAAGAGGGTTTTTATAGAGGAAGGGCTTTGGAAAGGGCAGGCCCCCAGCGAAAAAGTCATCATTTCGGGACTAGAGGGGCAAACAAACCGACCGAATGTTCTTTGTATCTGGCGTGTCTCTCGCAACTGTTGTACGGGAAAGATGTTGACTGCGGAAGATGGAATCAAAAAGTAACCGAAGGCCACAGCCGTAGTTGAACGAAATGATGACAAACACAATTGTATGTTGTGTTTCGTGGTCCCCCTCCCGGACGACCCAGATGTATTGTCATGCCCTGTACCTAGAGAGCAGAGCTTCCACTTCTCCGCGTAAACATCTTTTCAAAAACAGTGAACTTGGTGAACCGACGAAAACACTAAAGAAAGTGAAAACAAGCAATAATCGTTTCTTCCAATTAGTGACAAGTGGTCGAGAAGATTAAAAAACAGGTTATGTGTTTCAGGTCTCGACATTCTCAAGGAGTTGCTGAATCGGGTCGCCGAGCAGGATGAGAAGGTCTCGCAGCCGTTCTACAAGAGATACTACATCGACCTGCTGAAGCACGTGCTCGCTGTTGCTTGCGACAGTTCGCAGGTCCACGTCGCCGGACTGACCTACTACGCTGAGGTGCTGTGCACGTTGTTCCGTGCTCCGGAGTTCTCGATCAAGGTGCCGCTGAACGATGCGAACCCTCAGCAGGGCAACATTGACTACATCTACGAGAACATCGGAGGCAACTTCCAGTCGCATTTCGATAACATGAATCAGTGAGTTGCTCCTTTCTTTCGATCTTTCAATCATATCTTTTTCCAGGGATCAAATCCGCATCATCATAAAGGGATTCTTCTCTTTTAACACCGAGATCGCCAGCATGCGCAACCATCTTCGCGACTTCTTGATTCAAATCAAGGAGCACAACGGAGAAGACACGTCGGATTTGTATCTGGAAGAGCGCGAGGCCGAGATCCAGCAGGCTCAACAACGCAAACGTGACGTGCCCGGAATCCTCAAGCCGGATGAAGTCGACGATGATGACATGCGCTAAGTCGTTCAGTCCCCCATTGTGGAAATTCGTTTTTATCTCGCTCTCCACCTGTTTTTCTCGTCTATCCATCAGTCCCCTTACCTTATCATCATCATATTCCTTCTGTAGTTTCCTCATCAGAAATTCACGTGAATAAGCCTTGGTCCTAGACCGATTTGAGAATCGGCTTGTTCCGTGCATTCCTGACGGGAAAACGACTCATCAACCCATCCGCGATCCCCGAGTAAATACTCCCTCAATTAGTTATTTATTCCGCCTTTCCCCTAATCTCAACGAGTCTGTCCCCTGTTCTTCAGGAACGCTCTCTGGGTTTCACATCTCGTTCTCCCCCTGTCAATGTGTAGACCATCGTCCGGATCTCGGCATAATTGAATCCTTACTTCATCCCCCTTGAACCCATTCTTGCTACTTTCTGAACTTCTCTGTATTCACCCCTAAACCCTCCCCCCAACATCATCTTGTTCTGACCAATGCTGGCAGTTTCCCCCTCTCGAAAGGATCGTCGCTTATCCAAACCCCCACAAACTTTTTTTGGTTATTGTCCCTCTCATTCATTCAATTCAATCCAATTCATCATTCTTGTTGTTCATTTCTCTATTTTATCATACATTTTTATTTTACCCCCTCCAACATATACAATCCTTCTATGAACACATGCAGTGAATTATACAAGATTTCGTGTTTGTGTCTCTTCGTGTGATTTCATAAAATGATGCAGCACTTGGATTTTGAGACTTCTCGGTGGTACGAGTCAATAGTGTCGATCGAGACTCGTGGCATCAGGTCGTTCGACGACGGCTGAGTGATGACCACTTTCGGAGGCCGAGGGACCTGGAAAAAATGGGGTTATCAGTGATAAGCAGATAAGGAAATGACCTTTGTCTCTGCGGGTTTCGGTTTCTCCAGCATTCAGAACATGTGGATTAGAGAAGGCGAAGAGCTGAAAATGGGAACGGATGACGTCGGAAAATGGGGGAGAAGAACTCGAAATGAACTGGAGAATTGGGGGATGGAGAACGGGACGAAAACATGAAAAATACGGGCGGAGCAGATGGATTTTTGAGATTCTGCTTTCAGAATTCAGAAGATCTCGATTCAATTTGTGACACTGGGGAAAACATGAAATTCCACCTGGTGAATCGAGAAAGTTCTGGAAACAATGACACAAAATTGTGGAATTTGGGATTTTCAGTGAGATTCTCTGGTAAATTTGAAGTATTTGAGTCAGTATGTAGCCAACGATAGTGGTGGGAGAAGAAGTCTTGGGAACACAACACTTGTGAAGTGGCACTTGAGAATTCAGATGATGTATACGTCATCTGGAAGCTCTTTGCTGCTTTTGTTTTGGGTACAAGTCAGAGATCTGCAACTGTGCTCTAATGCGAATTTCAAATTCCTTCGGTTATTCATAGCCAGTCGTGTTTACTGGTGATTAGACTAATTAACTCTGGAATTAACAGCTCCTTGAGATGCAAAATGAAGGTAATTGAAGAGGAAGTGTGCGAGATGTCTGGAGATGAGCACGGATAAGTGATGAATCACAAGGGGGTGATCAGAACTGATAACGGAGGGGCGTTCCTTTGGGACAACTTCTGACTCTTTGGTCTACGGAAATACGAGACTCTACAAAGTGACAGCCATTTTATACGCGAGACAAAGCCAGAATAAAGTGCTCAGAGCTCACAAAATTATAGGGTTAAACGGACGGAAGAAGTGTCGCAAAGCGTGACGTTTCGTTCGATTCGGAGCCGAGATAAGTTGAGAGAAGGGAAGAAAAGATATTCGGGCGGTGCCAGTGAATAGGGGACTCGTCGCGCCTTTTAGAGGCACACGGACCGTCAAATTGAATTAGTTGGGTCAATTGGAAGGAGGCGAGGAAGCGAGCCTAATGTCGTGCCAAGAGCTTTTGTTCGGACGATTGAGTCATGGAGACGATGGTTTTATGGGTTGCGTGAAAGAGCACCAATTTAGTTGGTTTTATTGGTTCGGGTACGGTAGTTCTAATGGAACTTCAGAAGACATTTTCGAGTTACTGGTACCTTGTGACTTCGAGAACCGTTTGGGTTCTGGCGGAATCGGTATTTATATTATTGCCGTCCCGCGGCGCGTCAGCTGATGGGGCTCGTCACGAAAATGGTTTCTGGCTGAAATACGGTTTCTTGACAAGGTTTTTTGACTTTTTCTAATGAAAATGGGTCCAAAGGCAGGTGTTCAATCATTTTCAACCAAATTTCAGCAGTTTCCAACAATTTTCAGTACAATAACATGCATTTTTGGGTATTTTGCCGCTTTTACCAAAAACACCTCTTTCTCACTAAAAATCGGTGGGGACTGCTGAAATTTGGCTGGAAATGATTGAACTTATGTCATTTTACCCATTTTCATCAGAAAAAAGTGCGAAACACTTGTCTAGAAGCCGTATTACAGCCAGAAACCATTTTCGTGGCGAGACCCATTAGGTGACCCGCCGCGGGACGGCAATAATATATATCAAGGGAGCTTTCTGAAGGCCTTTTGATCCAGAAGGCAATTCCAGAAAATCTGATAACAATCGGGCATTCTGAGGATTCTGGAGACAGGTGATATCTTGGCACGTCTTCTGATCTCTACCGTATGCTGTTTTTGAGTCATAACGAGTATTTTTCGAAAGAAGCAAATCCAAACATCTCCAAAAATGAAGAATGAGTGGCACTCTCTCGAATTTTTGAAATGTTGATGTGGTCTGAAAGTGGGCCGAACGGAAGAAAATGAAGAGTTTTCTCGCATTGTTTTCGGCAGAATTGTCGAGTGTTGTTCCCACGAATAATGAATGAAATAATGAGAAAAATGAGGGAAAGAAAACCCGACAAAACAACAGTTTGTTCTACGGAAAAATCGAAAATAATATGAAAGGACCACCGGAGGGACCCTAGAAGACGTCACGTGAAGGCGTCACGTCATCATACTATTTCCTTATTCGCTCACTACAAGTTATTATGTCTTCCGGGAGTGGAAACCTGATATCTTATGCTGCTTAGGCGCTGAAACGAAGAAGAAGAAGCGCGTGAAGTGCTCGGAGGAGCTGGAAATTGAGACGGAAATGGGAGAAAACGGCGAAGAACATATGAGTTTAGGGGCGGTGATGTTGTCCTTCCTTCCTGAAATGAAGAGGCGAAGAAGCGGTGGACAGCCTGCCAGCGGCCGAAACGAAAAGTTTTGAATGCCCCGCCCTCTCTGCGTCTCCGTGCTCCGAAACGTCTTCTGCTCCACCCTTTCTTTATATTTGATCATTTTGAATGTCTGGCCAATCTGATTAAAGTGTCTTCTCCCTCCTCGTTTGCTAAGCTCTGCTCTCGGCCCGCTCTCCTCATAACACTTTAGCGCCATCACTTTTGGAAGCAGCAGCAGGAGCTGGAGAAGAGGAAGAAGCCCAAATAATGAAGAGAGCCCCTCTGCAAGTGGTTTGGCAACGCGACGTGCCAAGTCATGTGTGACGTGTCAAGTTTGATTATGCTCTGCGGCTCGGAACAAGCGGAGAATCCTGAAAACACGAGCAAGAAGATGGACCCGTGGCTGCCAAAAATTACTAGACCGAGAAAAGTGTGTTTACATCCAGGATTCGAGGCTCGGAACTGACGCCGATCGTCGCGACGACGACTTCGGTACGGGGATGAGCAATCGCGCTCCATTGCGAACGAAAACAATCGAAGAAAATTACGGCGAAAAACATTCAGTTCTTTGCGAGTTTTGCATCATGGGCGTGTACGCTGGGTAAGGGACATACTATTCCGTGTTGCAAAATGATAAATTATTTAGATTTGAGATTCCCGAAAAAATTTTCGGTGTCTGGGCGCTCGAAAGAAGTGAGAACTTTGACGAGTTCCTCGCGGCGAAGGGCGTCAACTGGTTCTTGAGACAACTGATCAAGAGTTGCGGACTCACCAAAGTTATCGTGCCGAACGTGATCAAGGGAACGTGAGTTGTCATAAGAAATATAAATGGTTAGCTTCCAAACTTCAGATACAACATGGAAAATCGCACGGGTGGAAAGAACACCGATTACCAACAATGGAAGCTGGGAGAAGAGTTTGTGGCTCATGGAATGGACCAAAGATGGCATCATGTTAGATTTTCTTCACAAGAATTAAATAGTGACAATTTTCTTTAAGATTACCTTCACTGTTGAAAACGATACCCTCTTGGAACATCACGTCCGTCTCCCCGAGCGCGCCGAAGAAACCTACTACTACACTGTCGACGAGAACAACAAGTTGGTGATGAGAATGGAAAACAACGGAATCGTCTGCCGTCGTTGGTTCAACAAAGTCTCGGAGCGTCCCCCCTAAACATGTTTTTTATAGTTGTTCCTAAATATGCTTTTATAGTTTCTTAGTGCTCCAGCCTCTTTCTCACATCTTTTGTAAAGTTTCTCTACATTTCTCTACTTTGCTGTTGCATAATTGTATTGCTCCTTGAAAGTAAATCAGTATGATCGTCTAAAATATACCTGATTGAAAGAACCACAAAAATCCCGTTTGTTAACGGAAGAAATCAGCACATTCAGGTACACGAGTCGATATCGATCGACACCAACTTTCCGATTCGCAATGGCTGCTCAGGTTTGCTTCTGATTTGCTCAAAAACTTACACATTTTCAGAGTCAAGATCTTCCTGGCAGTTCCGGCGATGAGTATTCGGAAGGAGTCATTGAAACCAAGAAGGAGCCAGTGACGGACTACGAGAATGCGTCTGTGGAAAACATGAAGCCTGTCTGGAGCAGTCTCCAGTCTGTAGTGCCAACAGAGGAAACGAAACCAAGTCTGGAACCTGTGCCATTCTCTCTTGCAACTTCTCCGGTGATAAACCAATCTAAAGAGATGCCCCTGGTTGATATAAAAACCGATATTGAACCGACGCTCACTCTGCGAGACGTTATTTTCCCGAAGCGGAGATACTTTATCAAACTACGAGTGCGCAGAACCTTGAACGAGAAGATACCAGAAAGTACCATTGTCTCGGAGAAAGATCCGAAACTTGAAGATGAGAATTCGTGTCTGAATCGAGAAATCAAGGAAGAACCGGTGACGGACAATGTCGATGTGTTGGAAGACGTGAAGCCAGACCTAAAACCATTCCAAGCTATAATGATGCCAACAAAGGAAAGAAAACCAAGTCTACCATGCTTGAGCACTCTGGTCGAAAAAAAACCTGACGTTGGACCATTGCTCACTGTGCAAGAACCCCGTTCTTCGCACTCATGCAACCTGTGCATATCTGTAAAACAATCATTGAAGAACGCAGACGATGAGAAGAAACCAGAAGACATCAGTTTCCCAGCTCAAGTTTCTCAAGTTCCAGGATTCAACCGATATACGTGTTTTGTTTGTCAGCAGCGACAGGAGACTTTCAAATTCAGAGAAGTTAATACCGCTGACGCTTTCTTTATGATGTACGTCTGCTTCGCCGACAATGTGTACTCTCTGGAAAAAGCGAAAGAGCTTGCCAAAATAACAAAATTCAGATGCTGTGTCAGCCATCTGTCCTTGTTGGTAAGCTTCCCAAGTTTCTAATTTCTAAGCTAATAGTCTGTTTTCAGTACGACAGGGTTCTCTATCACTTCAATATCTCCAATCCGATGGTTGATCTCAACGCCCGTAATAACAAAATCGTTGAAGCATTCAAATACATTAAGATGTTCAAAAAATCCCGAAACCCTTTCAATATTTCGGTAGATAAATTGCACGTCCGGACGTTCTGCTGTACTATTCAAAAGTTCTTGACGAAATACTGCCGCCAGAGTTACGTAAGTGAAAGATCTGTCCGTTTTCATGACACGAACTAACATTTTCAGATTAAAATGTTCTGACCGGAAGCAATTCGAGTGTAGCTGTGACGACAACATCCACGATTCCGTCGTTCCCAATAGTTTGTATACCATTTTCTAGTTTTATCTTGTTTCGTTTTATTTTGCATGCAATTTCCTCAAAAGATCTCATTTCGTTGTTCTGCCATTCTTTCCTTTATTTTCTTTTCTATTCTCTCTATCTTTCCACTTTGCTCTCGATTCAGTTAAGTTTGTTCGAATCAGGTGAATCAGCAAGATCGAAAAACTAACTTTTGAAAAAGAAAAACAAAACAACTAACATAATTCACAACCCGTTGATTAACTTGAAGAGCATGCTCAAAGAATTCGTTCACCGACTCCGCTCCGCCTCGCCGATTCTCAAAAACTAGCATTCGTTCGTCAGTGATCTTCCAAAAATGGCTCACCGTTCGCTGTGGACATTTATCAACCGCAGTACGCAGATTGTCTGTGCAATGATGTCAGTCACTTTGAATTCTCTGCTAATCTATCTGATATTCACGAAATCTCACAAAATGATCGGGAGATACAAGTATTTGATGATCTATATTTGTGTTTTCGAAGTTCTTTATTCGTTCGTAGATGTTATCACGGAACCGGTGAGCATCGGTCAAGAATTCAACTCTAGGGACTGTAACAATCAAATATTTTCATGTTCAGTACGTGCACTCCTATGCCTCCCGCGTCCTTGTCATTGTCAACGTCAAGTATTCGATGTTCAGCCGAGAAGTCAATCAGATCTTCGAAGCCCTCATCTGTGGTTTCTACGGTTGCTCCATGGCCATTTTTGCCGTCCAGTTCATCTACAGATACGGATCCCTCCACCGATCCCATCGAATGAAATTCTTCGGGAATAGGTCTCTCTTCCTCTGGTGCTCACTTCCAATCGTCTACGGAACAGTCTGGTCATTGATTATATACTACGTCTTCCCAGGGAACCCTTTATTCACAGAAATCATACGGTAATCAGTCATCTAACCTGACAGTATCCCAATGTTTTTAGAAAAGACATCCTGAACTACTACGACTTCCAAATGGAAGACGTCGTCTACTCGGGTCCGTTCTATTTCCCAACTAATCCGCTGGAAGTTCTCGACTGGAAAGTTATCGGAGGGCGTAATGTGGTTTCTCATCGTATGTTTACTAGAAAAGATTCAGTAGAGCGAAAACTGTAGTCTTGTTTTTGAAGCATAATTATGATCTGCAAAGATCTGGAACAACCCTATCATTTTATCTATTGAACACTTTCCAGATCTCTTGCATGTTCAGTGTCATTTTCTTTGGTCTCAGCACTTACTTCCATCTTCGGAAGTCTTTCAACCTCCAGGAGCAGTCTTCAAATCTCCAGCGCCAACTTTTCTTCGCTCTCGTCCTCCAAGCAACCATTCCCTTTATCCTCCTCTACATCCCAGTAGCGTTCGTTCTAATCTGTGCCCTTTTAAGAATTGATCTCGGCAATATCAGTGCTATTATCAGTTACACTGTAGCTCTTTACCCAGCTATTGATCCTGTGCCAACTCTGTATGTCATTCGGGATTACCGTGTGGCTTGTATAAGTGAGTGTTCCAAACGAAGCTGATCCCCACGATCTTTTTAGATATGGTGAGAGGTCTGAAGATGACCCCGACGCTTCCCGCTTCGGCCGTGTCCGTCTCGAACCCCAGATGTACAGCACCTGTCGCCCGATGAAGCTCGTACTGGCCACTTCGACCCGTCCGAGTACAAGAGGGCACAACGCGCAGATGATGTCATCGGAGACAGAATGTTTACCGCACTTTGTTCTCTTCAGGCTCACACAGAAATAAACTTTGTTCTAATAAATACTTTGGATGTTAAGACACTTGGCATAGTGCCAGCCGTCGGAATAAGCTCGACAGGCTTTACGGCGTTGGGCGAGGGGGAGATGCGCGCACTTTTTGTGATCGGGTCAACTGCGGTTACACTCGGTTTACACATTCGGAGAGGAGGTAGAGGGCTGAAGAAAATACAGAAGAGCCGGGTGGCGGAGAACTGGAAGAGTCTAGTTGAAGCTAGGATAGCTAGGACTAATTCGTGGATTGAGAAGTTGTGGCAATGGGAGCTTAGATGCACAATTAACTGTCGTAGATTAACCATTCTGAAATAGACCTTCGGATGGTTCTATCTTTAGACCTAGAAATCTACACCTGTATCAAACATCCACCGATGTTTTGCATGAACTCCGCGGTCTCAAGCGTCAATGATCCCCCGGATTCCTCTGCGATCAGTTCTCTTTTCTTCGGAGACAGCAAGTGGTCCGTGTTGCAAAAAGTCCAAGTGGCACAGAAGAGCCCAGAGGCGGCTGGGCTTACAACTCCCCGGCTCTCCGATTCTCTGTCATTAATCTGCGAAAGGTTGGTTGCCGCCTGCCCGCGCCTGTCACCTCCATAAATAATTGTGCTCTCTGCTCTGGTGTGCTTCTTCTTCTTCATCTTCTTCATCTTCTTTCACGCTGACTCATCAGCCACCCTCCGGATCCTGATAAAATGATACTAGAGTGATGGGAGAGAATGGGATCAGGAGCACGTGTAGCCGATTGGAAGGGCCCAAGTTGTGACAGCTTATGATACAAGTGATTGACGGCGGTTTCAAAACACGTGTGGTCGAGAGAGTCTTTGATCTATCGGGAGGCGTTCGGAATATG
Source organism: Caenorhabditis becei (assembly GCA_900536315.3). Classification (NCBI taxonomy): domain Eukaryota; kingdom Metazoa; phylum Nematoda; class Chromadorea; order Rhabditida; family Rhabditidae; genus Caenorhabditis; species Caenorhabditis becei. Next base: position 787,044 of record LR539442.1, on the reverse strand, counting down.
AGATGTGACACGTTTACACTGAGCAAATGAGAACACTTGAACTGATGAGCTGAACGGGATTGAGATCCACTTGCACCACCGAGCTTCAGGATCATGAATCGGTTTGCCTGACTTGATCGGCATACAAAAATGTGTTGAATGAAACGTGGATTTAACCCAGTTTCCAACGATAGCTGGCTCAGCGACCCCACTTTTTCTCGCTTCTTCTCTTTTCTGTTTTCCGCAACAATCTGACCTCCCGTCCAACTTTTATCACCAGACATCTGTGCTCCACACGTCTTTACGACCCTCTTCGGAGCTCTCAAATTCTCCGGTTCCATCCTTTCGGCATGTCGCAAAAACGGCTCCGGACCGTCATAAACCGTGAAATGCGAGCGCGTCTTGCCCCCCATCTTCTGCTTCTTTCTCTGTTTATACTTTCACGAATCGAACGAGAAATAAATCAACGAATGGGCCGAAGAAAGGGTGAGAGGAGCAGAGGCCCCCGGGTCACCAATCCGTCACCACAACAACAACAACATCCCGAGACGACGTGTGCTTATGCACTTTACACCGATCCTCCGGAGCCCGCAATTCTGATGATGAAGTGGAAGTGAGATGCTCCGAAGAGATGCCAGAAGATGAAGAAGCAAACAGTTTTTTTTTCTGGCTCCTGGCACTGCCGTCGTATAGAAACCTAAAAAATGTTACACATGAAAGTGCGACCCACTCAACTTGATAGAGGATCAGATATTGATAAATTGAGCTTCTTCGATTCGGTACCGCTTCGTGTCCGTCGTATAGAGCCGGGTGATGCGCATCTGGGGCTGTGCGAGGACGTACTCGTATAGAAGTGACAGCTGCGTTTTCCAACTGAAATCGCCTCGCTTTCAATGAGCGCAGATGGGGTCGAGTTGTGAAAAACTGTACTTTTGCAGGTGTTCGTTGTACCATTTAATCGAAATGAGCTGGACATCTTGCAACGGAATTGGAGAATGAAAAGGTTAGAGACCGATTGGTGCAGTCGGAAAGATCCTGATGGCTGGGTTCAGTTAAAAGAGTTGCGCCTCAGAAGATCTTTCAGTGGCAAGGATGTGGAAGATCCTTCTTCAGCTATTTTTTGTCGAATAGTTTGAGATTCTTTGCCAGATTGATCTGACCAAACCATTGGTGTCTGCTTGAGATTAGCGCTATGTTATGAAATCGGACCTTCTCTTTTCGATTTCTCAAATTGTTTAGCTGTTGTATTGATTCCACTCTACTACTTTTCGTCTGCAACCCTTCCCTGATTGTTTCATCGTACAACTCTGCGTGAATCTAAACACAACACAAACTTTTTGCGAAATGTGAGACCCCCGGGTCTCTGGTCAACTTGACGAGTGACAGGGGTCCCCCGTACCCTCTCAATCATCTTTTCTTATCAGTCAGTTTCTCTTTTGCTCCTATTTCTGTTCCAACATCCCAACTATCCTCAAATCTTTCCAATCACTCCAATATCAAAACTCTGGCGGAGCATCGCATCTGCTGGAGACACACGTCTGGCGGGTTGACCTTACGGCCTGAAGACATAAATCTTGTCCATCTCGAAGGCTTCTCAGACGAAGCAGAAGATTTGCTCACCGTACCTTCTCTCCGCTCTCTCCAGCCGGCGATGAGTCAGACTTTCAAGGGGCGTGGCTTTTGGGACAGCCATCTGGCGGCTCCGCCCCCATCGGAACTCTCCCGACCGCAGAGCAGACCGGAATAGGTCCATTCTTCCGCTCTTTCCCCTTTCCGGGCTCTCCAGCCATTTTAGCCCCTGCCTTATCAGGTCTCTCCTCGTGGGTCTGCTCGGGTCCCTTATCACCAATGACCTTCCACTGGTCCGGTGCTGCGTCTCTCAACTTCTAGATCTCTAACTACGAATTGCGCTATCAAACTCAAACATTGCTGTGCCACTTGCCCCTTCGGTCACGACATTCGACCCCATCATCATCAGCGTGTGCCACTTTCTCTTCTCCTTTCACATTACACAGCCGATGGTAGAGAGTAGGAGGAGTTGTCGCAAGCGTGTCGCTCCACAAAAAAGAGGCGATCCAAAGTGTCGAGCACGTTCTCGGCGTGGTCTGATCGCAGCCAATCTAGATGTGCAGATTTGTGCCAATTCGCAGAGTTTCTGGAAATTTCAGCCAATTCCCGCGCCACTATAAAAGCCTTCTTGTTTTTTTCCCGGTCCTTTTCTACCATTTCCTTCTTCTTCAGCTCTTTCTTTTCTCAGTTCTCAGCTCTTACTCACAATCTTCTTCAGCGTGTGCCGTTCTTCCTAACCCATACTCCCCTAATCAGTTAGTGATCATCGCCTAACTGCAGACGTCACACCATGAGGTTGCTGCTCTTCTCAGCAGCCCTTCTTCTGTGCTCCGTCCCAACGTGGGCCTTCTCTCTGTCTTCGTTTTTCGGTAGCAATGCGCCGCAGGTAAGAAGCGTCTCCTTACCTCCAGAATCCAATTCCATCTTTCAGAAGCCATATCTTCACCCGCTCTCCCCACCGGAGCGTGATCCGATGAGCTCCCGGATGAAGAGACAGGCGTATCAGGTGTACGTTGACGGAGATGTTTCGGTTACTGTGGACAAGTCTGGACAAAAGGAGACTGGCAACTGGGGCCTATGGGTTCCAGAGAACGAGTGCTCCAGAAGCTGTGGAGGAGGAGTTCAGCTCGAGAAGAGACAGTGCAGGTTAGTCTTTGATAATTGTTACTCTGTTGCATGAATCTTTATCTTTTCTTTCACTGATTACATTAGAGAGCAATTTAGGTTGCTTATGAATCTCTAATCACTAGCCTTATCTTTCTTTCCTTTGCTTTTCCTTTTTCCACTCTTCCGTTTTCAGCGGTCAATGCACCGGTGCCTCTGTCCGTTACATCTCTTGCAACCTCGAGCCATGCGCCGCTGGAAACGACTTCCGTGCCGAGCAGTGCTCCAAGTACAACGATGAGGCTCTCGACGGAAACTACCACAAGTGGACCCCATACAAGGGAAAGAACAAGTGAGTCCGGACCCGCCTAACCTCAGCCAATCATCCTACTGTAGGTGCGAGCTGGTGTGCAAACCAGAGTCCGGAAACTTCTACTACAAGTGGGCCGACAAGGTCATCGACGGAACCCAGTGCGACTCGAAGAGCAACGATATCTGCGTTGATGGAGAGTGCCTGCCAGTTGGATGCGATGGAAAGCTTGGATCTTGTGAGTTCAGCTTCAAACTTTTCATTATCATATCCTTTCTTTTTCAGCCCTGAAGTTCGACAAGTGCGGAAAGTGCGACGGTGACGGATCCACCTGCAAGACCATCGAGGGACGTTTCGACGAGCGCAACCTTTCCCCAGGATACCATGATATCATCAAGCTCCCAGAAGGAGCCACCAACATCAAGATCCAGGAAGCCAGAAAGAGCACCAACAACTTGGCCCTCAAGAACGCTTCTGATCACTTCTACCTGAACGGAAACGGACTCATCCAGGTCGAGAAGGAGGTCGAGGTCGGAGGAACCATCTTCGTCTACGATGACGCCGAGCCAGAGACCCTCACCGCCCAAGGACCACTCAGCGAGGACCTCACCGTTGCTCTTCTCTTCAGAAAGGGAAGCCGTGACACCGCCATCAAGTACGAGTTCTCGATCCCACTCGACGAAGAAGTCGACTTCATGTACAAGTTCGACTCGTGGACCCCATGCTCTGTGACCTGCGGAAAGGGAGTTCAGACCCGCAACCTGTACTGCATCGACGGAAAGACCAAGGGACGTGTCGAGGACGGACTCTGCGAGGAGAACAACGCCACGAAGCCAGAGTTCGAGAAGAGCTGCGAGACCGTCGACTGCACCGCCGAATGGTTCACCGGAGACTGGGAATCCTGCTCGTCGACCTGCGGAGATCAAGGACAACAGTACCGTGTCGTCTACTGCCACCAAGTGTTCGCCAACGGACGCCGCGTCACTGTTGATGATGGAAACTGCACTCTCGAGAGACCTCCAGTCAAACAAACTTGCAATCGGTAAGTTGGAGGAAGCCATCAATTCTATCCTTCATAAACAAAATAGGCATCTGCCGTTTGTTTATGCTGCGATACCAACCAATACCCCCGAATACCAGATGCAGCCGTACGTATAAACAATTCTTGCAGCTTCGCTTGCCCCGAGTGGCAGGCCGGTCCGTGGTCGGCTTGCTCGGAGAAGTGCGGAGACGCATTCCAATACCGATCGGTGACTTGCCGCAGCGAGAAGGAAGGAGAGGAGGGCAAGCTGCTCGCCGCCGACGCCTGCCCGGCTGACGAGAAGACCAAGTTCGACACTGAGCGCACTTGCAACTTGGGACCATGCGAGGGACTTACCTTCTTCACTGGAGAATGGAACTTGTGCACGAAGTGCAATGACACCGAGGAGACCCGTGAGGTCACCTGCAAGGACACACAAGGAAGAGCCTACCCACTTGAGAAGTGCCTGGTTGATAACTCGACTGAGCTCCCAACTGATACTAGGTACACATCTATAATGAAACAGGTCATCATCTCAAGTTCTTATTCAGATCGTGCGCCACCCAGCCACCATGCAACTACGAATGGACCGTCAGCGAGTGGACCAAGTGCTCTACTGAATGCGGACACGGACACAAGACCCGTCGCGTCATCTGCGCCATCCACCAGAACGGAGGACTCGAAGTCGTCGATGAGGGACACTGCCAGGCTGAGAAGCCAGAAGGAAAGACCAACTGCACCAACGAGGAGAAGTGCACCGGAACCTGGTACGCTTCGTCGTGGTCCGAATGTACTGCCGAGTGCGGAGGAGGAAGCCAGGAACGTGTTGCCGTCTGCTTGAACTACGACAAGAAGCCAGTCCCAGAGTGGTGCGACGAAGCCGTCAAGCCAGCTGAGAAGCAAGACTGCAACGTTGACGCCTGCCCAACCTGCGTCGACTCTGAGTTCGGATGCTGCCCAGACAACACCACCTTCGCCACCGGAGAGTTCAACTTCGGATGCTCCAACTGCTCTGAGACCGAGTTCGGATGCTGCGCCGACAACGTGACCATCTCCACCGGACCAAACGCCAAGGGATGCGAAGAGTTCGTCGAGTCACCACTCAACCTTGAAGCCGACATCGCTTCCGTCGAGGAGGCTTCTGGAGACGCCCCGAAGGAGGATGCTGCTGAATCTCTCTGCAGTGTCACCAACGAGAACGGAGAAGCTGCTGATGTCGAGTGCGCCACCATTGCACCAATCGCTGCTCTTCTCGAGGGAGAACTCCTCGGAAACGAGACTGATGCCGCCAACGAGACCATCCACTGCTCCAAGACCGACTTCGGATGCTGCCCTGACTGGTTCACTGCTGCTTCCGGAAAAGGAAACGAGGGATGCCCATCTTTCACTCTCGGAGGATGTAACGAGACTCAATTCGGATGCTGCCACGACGAGGTCACTCTTGCTCGCGGAGCCAACCTTGAGGGTTGCGGAGAGCCATCCTGCGCTGCTTCCCTCTACGGATGCTGCAAGGATCGCAAGACCATTGCTTTCGGACCACACTACGCTGGATGCGAGAGATCCTCGTTCCCATGTGAGCTCAGCGACTTCGGATGCTGCCCAGACGGCGAGACTGCTGCTCTTGGAAAGAACGGAACTGGATGCGGCGAGAACTGCTTGACCACCAAGTTCGGATGCTGCCCAGACGGAAAGACCACCGCCAAGGGATCTCACAACGAGGGATGCGGATGCGAGTTCGCTCAATACGGATGCTGCCCTGATGGAAAGTCTGTCGCCAAGGGAGCCGGATTCTACGGATGCCCAGAGAGCTGCGCCCAGAGCCAGTTCGGATGCTGCCCAGACGGAAAGACCCGTGCTCGTGGAGAGAACAAGGAGGGATGCCCATGCCAGTACACTCGCTACGGATGCTGCCCAGACGGTGAGACCACCGCTTTGGGACCAAGAAACGACGGATGCGACAACTGCCGTTATGCCAAGCACGGGTGCTGCCCAGATGGAGAGACCAAGGCTCTCGGACCAGATGGAGCCGGATGCCCAGCCACCACGACCCCACCATTCCTGATGGGAGGAACTGTCGCCCCACACAAGATCGTTGCCTGCAACCAGTCCCACGATGGAGGAAATGTCTGCGGAGCCGGATACAAGCTGGTATGTATCTAGAAGTGGAGAGCATAACTAAATGAGACTTTTCAGACCTGGTACTACGATGCCGCCGAGGGACGCTGCTCGCAGTTCTGGTACGGAGGATGCGGAGGAAACGAGAACAAGTTCGCCACCCAGGAGATGTGCGAGACCATCTGCGTCGAGCCGCCAGGCAAGGGAAGATGCTACCTGCCACGTGTCGACGGACCACTTCGTTGCGACCAACTGCAGCCAAGATACTACTACGATCACTCGAAGAAGCACTGCGTCGCCTTCTGGTGGAGAGGATGCCTCGGAAACGCCAACAACTTCAACTCGTTCGAGGAGTGCTCCGTCTTCTGCAAGGACGTCGGACCGTACGACGAGCCAACCACTGCTGCCCCACCACCGCCACCACAGAACATCCAGCAGTTCGCCCCGACTCCAGAAGCCCAGCAGATCGATATTGTCTCCGCTGAACAGCCACAACAGCAGCCACAACAACAGCCAGCCGCCGTCGCCGCTCCAGCTCAGCCACGCCAGTCGATGGAAGACATCTGCCGCTCGCGCCAGGACGCCGGACCATGCGAGACCTACTCCGACCAGTTCTTCTACAACGCCTTCAGCCAACAGTGCGAGACCTTCACCTACGGAGGATGCGGAGGAAACCTCAACCGTTTCCGTACCAAGGAGGAATGCGAGCAGAGATGCTTCTTCGTCCACGGAGGATCCCCATCCCGCCAGGTCGAGCAACAGCCAGCTCCAGCTGCCCCAGCCCAGAACATCGTCTCCCCACCACAAGCCCCAGCTAGCAGCCCAGTCATCATTCCATGTAAGTCAGCCACGAACTAGGTCATTTGCGTTATTGTATGGTGAAGCATCACCCATTCTGTTGAATCTGTTACTGGTTTTGCACGGTCTCCACCTATAATTTTGCATCTGCATCCCCACTCTTTCAGCGAACAACAAGCAACGTGAAGTCTGCCACCTGAACGTTGACCAGGGACGTTGCAAGGGAGCCTTCGACTCGTGGTACTACGAGGTCGCCACCGGATCGTGCGTCGCCTTCAAGTACACCGGATGCGGAGGAAACGCCAACCGTTTCGCCAGCAAGGATCAGTGCGAGTCTCTCTGCGTCAAGTCGGCCGCTTCGGATGCCGCCTCGGCTATTGGTATGCTCTAGGGTTTCTGATCAGTTGGAATGTCTATGATATGTAGTTGACTCTGTTATCTCTAAGTTCAAGTTATCAGTTCGAGTATAACCCAATGCTTTCAGACGGACCAGCTGGATCCAACTCTGTCTGCGATGAGGCCAAGGACACCGGACCATGCACCAACTTCGCCACCAAGTGGTACTACAACCAGACCGACGGAACCTGCAACAGATTCCACTACGGAGGATGCCAGGGAACCAACAACCGATTCGACAACGAGCAACAGTGCAAGGCCGCCTGCTCCAACCACAAGGACGCCTGCTCTCTGCCAAAGGTCCAGGGACCGTGCTCCGGAAAACACTCCTACTACTTCTTCAACGGAGCCACCCAGCAGTGCGAGACCTTTGTCTACGGTAAGAATAGGTTCCGCTGAGCTCAAATAATTCCGATAATTTGCAGGAGGATGTCTCGGAAACACCAACAGATTCGCGACGATCGAAGAGTGCCAGTCGCGCTGCCCACGTAAGTAGACACGCACCGCTTCTTCCCCCAACCCACTTATTCCCTCGCATCATAACTTTCTTCCCGTACTCTCTCTTCCTCACTTTCCCGCCCTTCAGTGTGAATCGGGCGGTCCATGCCTTCAAATGCTGCCTTTTTTCTTCTTCTAGTATTTATGATTATTTCTTTTTTCCCAACTTTGCCCTGCCTTTTCCCCCTTTTCCACAACTTTCTTCCACTGTTTCCCTTTCTTTTTTCTTAAAAAATAATAAATAAAGTTGACAAAAAACCATGAGAACGTTAGCTGGAATGACCAAACGCATGTGAGTGATAGAGTTTTCGAGTGACTTTGTAGTGCCTTCCCTTCTGTTCCCCTTGCATGTCTTTTGTGATAAGTGTTGTGTGATTCGTGTGATTTTAGGCATATCAAGCTCTACGACGACTACCACGGAGCTGCCAAGACTGTCACTTCTCCAGGAGGATCCGGAACCGAAGCCAGCCTTCAATCTCAGGTGAGAGTAGCATGATAATGGGAAGTGATGAGTGTTGTGGTGTGGTTGAGCTACTTTTGACAGGAAAAAACAGGATTACTTTTGAAACAGATAATTTGATCTGATGAGGAATCACACAACAACACTCTGAACCAGACGTTTGGAACAGCCAAACTATCAGGTCAAACTTTGGGAACAAAACAAATCTAGGTTATAGTTCTGATTTTCCCGTGAAAAACGTGATCAAACTTTAAACTTTAATGAGCCCAGAAACTGGCTGATTTAATGATTGTGACCTGGAGCGCGCCGCTCTTTTGAATCAGCTCACTCTGCTATCAGTTATCAACTAATCATCCTCACAGACAATCCTTCGCCCGCAGCGTCCGTCATGACGCCCCATTTGCTAGATCCATCTCTGCTCGCCACAACACCGAGGAACGCGTCGACTGCTACGCTGTTCCAGACCCAGGATCTTGCGGGTAACCCGTCATCTTCCTTATCAGAACTGATAAGTTCACTTCTAGTGATTACCGTCTTGTCTGGCACTACTCTGCCGAATCCAACGCTTGCCGTCAGTTTTACTATGGAGGCTGTGCCGGAAACACGAACCGCTTCGAGACCCGTGACAAGTGCGAGTCTTCGTGTGTCGCTAAGATCGAGGAGAAGGTTGAGAGCGTCTCGGAAGCATCCAAGTCTCTGGAAGAGGTCAGACTGACTGATCCTCGAATGGATTCCCACTTTGGATACCATGATTCGGAGATGGCTGAGGAAGACGAAGCCTACGTGATCGTGGACACCCAGGCCCTCCCGGAACTGTGCATGCTCCCAGAACAACGTGGATCTTGCTTCGACAACATTCTCAGATGGAGGTAATCGAAACACATTTATTTTCTCATGCCGAACAGTAAAACTTTAGATTCAACTCGGAGAAGTCGGAATGCGTCTCGTTCATGTACTCTGGCTGCAACCCGAACGCCAATCACTTCACCAGCCAGGTCAGTTCACTTTGTATCTTTCCGTCTCACTGGGTTCTTCGTCTCTACCTTGATCTTCTCTTTCCGAATCTGCATTTTGAGAACCGCAGGCTCACTCCTCCGCCTGTTCCGTTCCTCAATTCTTGCAGCTTCAACATTTTCTTCGCTCTCATGAGCTACAGTTTCCTCACTGAAACAATCTTTTGATTCTTCTCCAAAATAACTATCATTTACAATTTCTGAAGTCGTACAGTGTTAGTGAGCAGTCGATGTCTTTCTGCCGTGTTTTCCCTGTTTCGGAGCTCCATCTGCAAGAAAACCAGGCTGATTAGCTCCTATCATGGATCCTCACCGCTCTCCTTGTTTTCTTGTGCACGACCCTTCCAAAACAAACAGCAACTGCGACTAATGACAGCGCTGCCACGCACAGAGCCACGATCCGAAGACGGTTTCTGATCTTTACAAAACGTGAGAGAGATTCTGAAAAGAACTCACTCCAAAGTTGACTTTCTGCCTCAAATTGGCCGCCATCTCCATGTGTTTCCTCCTTCCGGGATCCAGATCACAGACTGGGAATGGTTCCAGAAGAGGTCCGGTTATCTTGCACTGATCGCATAGTCTTCCAGCGAACTTATCGGGGCAAAGGCACGAAAGTGTTCGGTTCTTGTAATTCGGAGTTCCAAAGGCACAGATTATCTGGTCACAGTACTCGCCCTCGAAGCCGTTGTTACAAATACATCTTCCGTTTCTCAAGAATCCCTCGACACACTTGCTCGTGTACTGACACTCGCTTCCGAAGTGGAATCCGACACATTGGCAACGGTCCTTCTTCCATTCTCCCTTGTTCCCGCACTTCTCTGCTGGCTGATAATCACAGAGCTCTCCCTTCCATCCTTTGTCACATAAACACGGTGCGCTAAATAAAACACTTTCCACATCGAATCGGTTTCCGGCGGAGACGCCGCGAACTGTAAAAGAGATCAGATTAAACCGTGAGCTTATTCTTCTTGAATCACATTACCACAATCGAATTCTTCGCATTTATCACCAGTCTGTCCCTTCATGCAATGACATATTCCTCCCGCAAAGATCCCTCCGTTTCGACATTTTGCATTCGGATCATCCAACGCAAGGTTGTCGAATACACTCCGCTTCTCCAGAATCCGATGCACTTCATTCAGAATCGCCTTTTCTTCTCTAGTGGCTGTTGATTGTGATATAAATAGAAGCAGTAGTGGCAGGAAGAGACGTAAACAGTACATTGATAGGTATATCACTAGGTACTATCAACGCTATCAACGCGAGAATCGATCAATCAAAAAGTGTAGTACCATTAGGCGCAGAGAAATAGGAATAGAAGTAGAATCAGAAACAGTTCATTGTCGAAAAAGAGAGAGAGAGAGAAAGATAAGGTGATTATGACGTAATCGGTTATGAGGAGATCAGAAGTTGTCTCGAGTCTGCTGAATCATCTGTGGAGACAGTCACGGGACTCGGAGTCGAACTCGATTTGCATGTTGACGGTTCCGATGTTGAAGAAGGTCTTGGGCTGTTCTCCAGAGGAAACGAAAGATTTCGGAATGTGGAAAGTGACTTTGCGCTGGCAGGGCTTGATTCCGTCGTCGCAATCGTGGTAGATGTTGAGCTTCGGGTCGATGGTCATCACTTCGGAAGTGTGTCCGGTGAGAAGGAATTGACCAAGAGAATCGGTAGTTCCCTCAGCAAGAAGGTCATCGAGATCTGGTCCTGAAACCGAAAAGATTAGTCTCGACTCTCAAAGATCGTCACTCACCGGTGTCATCATCGTAGAGCTTGACTTTGGTGTTGGCCAGTGGCTTATCACCACACATCAGCACTCCTTTGACTCCCGCGGACTGGGTGAACACCGCTTCGGAGCAAGCGAAAAGAGCCAGGAAAGAGCAGATGAGAAGTTTAGAAGTCATGCTGAAACTGCGCTGATGTCTGTCTGGAGTCCTCCTTTTATTGAGATTCGACCTTGTCTAGAGATGCAGAGAAAAGGAGAGGGTGAATTGGCTAAACAAAGAGAGAACAGGTTTCTTTTACTGGCCAGTGGAAATGAATAAGAAGAAGAAGTGAAGGGAGATAAAAACAGTCGGAAGTGTGAGTCATCTGGAAACGGGAGCTTCCCTTTATATACCCGAGGATTCGCCCCTGTGTACCTTGCGCTGACTAACGATCAGAAAGTAAACAAGCAATCATAAGGTTCGAAAGATTCATTTGCTATGGAAGAGTCTACAAGACGAACACTTTGAGATACCCGGTACACAGTAATACGTTGGTCATTTAAACCTTTCCGTCGATGCTCTTCGCTGGGATGTTGTACTTGGCCCTGTAGCTGTCCAACTCTGCCTTTCGTTCCTCGGATCGCTGGCTTTGTCTCGCTTCCATCTCCCTTTGAGCTGTCATCCGCTGCTCATTCCACTTTTGTGCTTTTGCCTTCTTATGAATCCGATTGTACTCTTTGCATTTGCAACAGCAATAACAGAAGCAAGCGATCAGAATCACGGCAATGATGCCGGCGCAGATGGCGATGACGATGGCGGCGGCTGAGGTGCTGACCCAGCAGACGTTGTACTTGACGTGCTTGATGTCGCAGTCCGGGTAGTACCAGTCGAACGGAAGACACTCCTTCTTCTTGCCGCCGCACCAGAAGCACTTCTGAAAGAGAGATTCGAATTAGATCAAAGATCTAGGCTCACCGATCCTTTGCCAACACAAGTCTCGCAAGTCTTCAGGTCGTTCGATCCTAGTCTACAGTAATCTTGCTTCTCCGTCCATGTCATATTGTCAGCAGCAATCACTGCCAGCATAACTGATAGGAGCAGGAGAAGTCGATGAATCATTCTGAAAGCCAAAAATCGATAGGATCGGACAAAGTAAAAGTAAAGTAGCGGGAAGTAGACAAACGAAAGAGTTTGTTTGTCGAGTGCCAAGGAGCAAGTGACACAAGAAACATTGAAACATTGATTTTCGGAAAGGTGAAAAACAGAAAACGGAACAGTGAGAAGTTGAGGTGGTGGTTATTGAAATGGTTGTGTTGGGCGACTCTCTCTCCCACAATTCGTTTCGTTTATTCAGCTTTTTTCCTCTCGTGATATTTCAAATACGGAAGAGAAACAGAGAATTTGTGTATTACATCCCAGGGGCAAAGGACAAATATGGGCAGTAACTTGATATCCATAATATTCCAGGAGACCTGCGAACGAGCATGTGGAAAGTGGAGGAATGTAGCCGTCTGCGAGCTGCCGAAAACCCACGGAGACTGCCAACTTGCTATTCCGAGGTGAGAACATGTTTGTTTGGGGGCGGGGTTCAGGGATCAAATGGGGAATCGGAATGCAAATGAGCACGTGAATCATAGAAAAATAGAAAATGTTCATGACATTCAAAAACAATGTGAACGTTATGAAACAATAGGATTACTACAGTTAGTCAGGCATTGTTGAACAGATCAAGGTCTACATTCAAGTCATTGAAGCCATTTGTGAAAAAGCTCACTGAGCTGCTAACTTTAGAACAACTGACTCTTTTTACCCGAGTTCTGCCAAGTCGGCAAACTCAACAAACTGTTCAGTTGTCATGTTCAAACTAACAATGTATCTTTACATTCCTCCTCTCTCCCACCCTTTTCTCCCCTATTCTCACTCCCAATATTTGCCCTTTTCAGATGGCACTACGACTCTTCGGCTTCGCAATGCCGCATGATGATGTGGACTGGATGCGGTGGAAACGGAAACTCTTTCTCTTCCAAGGCCGACTGTGAGTCGCTCTGTCGTGAAGAGACCCAATGGACCAACAACACGGACTTCTGCACTCTCGAAAGATCCGCTGGACCATGCACCGACTCCATTTCGATGTGGTACTTCGACTCGAAGGACCTCGACTGCAAGCCGTTCACTTATGGAGGATGCCGTGGAAACCAGAACCGATTCGTGAGCAAGGATCAGTGTCAACAGAGCTGCCGTGCCGGAGGAGGCATCGAGCAGAACAAGGAGCAAGTGTGCAAGCTGCCATTCGAGACGGGACCGTGCCGTCTGGACATGCAGAAGTACTTCTACGACCCGGTCACCCAGACTTGCCAAGTGTTCTACTACGGAGGTTGTGAGGGAAATGCGAATAAGTTCGATTCGGAGCTCGACTGCTACCGCCAGTGCTCCAGTGTCAAGGCAGAGGCTGGAGCCGAGAGAATCGGACAGCTCTCCGCGGCGACTACTCCGGTCATCTACATCGTCGACAAGGCTCCGATTTTCGTGGGAAATACTGTAAGCTATCTAGATCATGTTTGCATCATAATCTGTTTTCATTTCAGTTCCGCGTGCGCTGCAACAGCTACGGAGTGGTTCCGATCACCTGGTACAAGAACGGCGGACTCCTCCAGTTTGGCTCCAGAATCACCGAAGAGAACGACGACACCCTTGAGATTGTAGATGCTCTGACCTCGGATGCTGGAGTCTACACTTGCATCGCCGGGCAGGAGAGCCAGATGAGTGAAGGCGTCGAGGTGGTCATCAGAAGATCTGGGGGCTTCACCACTCCAGCTCGTCCTCTGCTGACTCCAGCACCGAACTTCGTCATGGGAACCCCACCGCCACCAACCACCACTACAACCACCGTCAAGCCAACCACACGCCGTCTTCTGACCACCCTCTCCTCGCTCCGATCTTCCGGATCCTCCCGTCACTCGACCACCAAAGCCTGCATCGACACCGGCAACTCGAGCACCTGCGACCTCGTCGTCAAGAACGGACTCTGCCAGAAGAAGCGCTACGGCTCGTTCTGCTGCCACACCTGCACCCGCGTGCACAACTTCAAGTTCTAATTCGCCCTTTCCCCCTCCGAGTCATAATATCTCTTTGTGAGATCTCTCTTTCCTGTCCTCCTTTCTCTTTCCTTTCCTCCATATTTCCTTTCTTTTTCTGTTTCATTCCCTTCATGCTTCTCCTAATAACTATTACTTTGACTCCCCCGTTCCAGTTCCCCCCACATAAATATCTGACTATTCCCAAATGTCGTGTTCGTTTTTTGCAGTTGTTTTCACCGCAAAACAGCCCACTTGAAAGCCATCCAAGTGTGAACAAAGGTCTCGGATTCGTCCGCAATTACCTGCCATTTCAGCTATTCTCATCACCAATGAGTCCGCTTCTCCGACTACTTTTCCTAGTTCTTCTTCTCATTTCTAGCTCTCCGGCTCAGCGGAGCAGGAGAAAACAGAAGTTTGTCCGATTGCCAAGTGGATTCACTTTTCCAGCAGATGCAGCTAGCAACTTCCAGAGAGACACTTATGTTCCAGCTACGGTTTGTCTTCCTTGATCCTCCAGTCTGATCTTCTCTTCAGTTTGCTCCACCATCAGACAGAATTCTGCGTGCTCCTCCGAGATATGTCACAGGGGAGCATCAGTCTCCAGTGTCCGGTGATAACCTTCCACAACCTGAAAACCATGGTGTCAACTACGCAGAGTACAAGAAAGTGATGCAAGGGTATAACAATGCTCCACCGCCAGCGCCGGCTCCCGCTCCAGCTCCAGCTCCCGCTCCAGCCCCTCCTCCATATTCTCCAATGTCTGCTCCAGAAGCCCCCGCAGATTCTTACCAAGAAACTCCTTCGGCTAGTGCGGCTCCCACAATCCCACCGGTTACTGTAGTGGAGTCTCCTGGAATGCCTGAAGGCACCACGATAGCCCCGGGCCCCGCTACCACTGCTGCGACTATGGGATTGAAAAAGGAGAAGTAAGGCTTGTCGGAAGCTTCGAAGTGGTTGAACTTCTTTCAGCATCGGAGGAATCGCTCAGAACTTGAATGATAGGTTCACAAGTTTGAGTACAGAGCAGCAGCAAGCACAGCGAGGACACACGTACACTGCTCTGGGTGGAGGACAGTTTTATCAGAGTTTGTTGGGAGGGGTGAGTCTCTTCGACATACCGAAAACGCGGGTTGCTTCAGAAGAACGGCTTCTCCCCTCTATCGTTTTTCCTGAACGGTGGAGCTGGAGGGTTTGGTGGCGGTGCTGGGAACAACGGCTTCTTCGTCCCAGTCCCAGTTGTCATTCCGCCTCCGCCACCTCCACCACCAGGTCCCAAATGCTTCACGAACCCTTCTGGATTTTTGTGTTGCAATGTGACACTTGAAAAGACCATGGAAGAAGCGTACATTGCTGCGAAAGCCGATGGAGCATCGGCGTGTAATGTGCAGAAAATGGCGACGGCGGTGCAGGCGGTGAGTTGAAAACAGAGTACATGATCACTCCTAATATATTCAGCAAGCCGAAAAGAAGTTCGGAACCACATTTGAATCGGTGGCTGCTCACAAAGACTTTGTTGCCAAAATCAACTTTGCTGGAGACCTAAACTGTAAAATCGAGATCGACGGCAAGTTCATAATGGCCTATGCTACCCCGCTTGCCGAACAAGAAGTCAACATCGTCGACGCCAGCTCCTTCTTCTCTGGAGCAGCTGATAAGGACTTGGAGGGAGTGAATGGAACGAAACCGACTTATATCGTCTATGGACCCATCAAGTAATGTTCGTGCTCCTTCTCTTTGTCTGTATATAACTCGAGAGTTCCATAAATTGTTCATCAATCACAAAGAAATGAAGAAAATCATAGAAAACGAATAGGGGTTTTGATCTTTTTCGAGTTGGTTTCAAGCTTGGTGACTGGATGGAATGAGGAGAAAATGTTTGAAGTCGGTAGTGTGGGTTGCGAGGAGTTGAAAGATATTTACAGTTTAGAACATGTTAGATGAGGCGTTGCCGTCCGATCGGAATTCATACAAAAACGCCTATAAACTGGGTTCAATTTACACATAAGAGGAGTCGGACGGGAACGACGAGAAAGAAGGCAATGGGTTAGTTCGGATGGACGAACAGCACTCCGGAGGCGTACGAGACTGATGAGTCGACCGGAGAGCGCACCTGGAAATGGGCAGGTTCAATAGAGCGCAGTTGCATCAAGGCTTACCTTGTTGGATTGCGTGTAGTGCAGGAACTGGAACTCGTGGGTGTGGTTGTTGGCAAGACGGAAGTGCTCTGCTGCCTGCAGCATTATCAGTATCGGGTTCCGTCCACAGATAGTGTTCTGTGTCTTCTTGAGGTAGTCATTGAAAACTGTTGGGTTCAGAGTCTCGATGGCATTCATTCCCTGTCTATCCATATTGGTGATCTGCTCGTAGATCGGAAGGTTACTGTTTCTGTCGTACGGCGAGAAGCTGAATCGGTCGCCCCAGTGGCAGAAATCGGAGGAGATGACGAACAGGTTCTTCGGGCTCTCCATGTAGTGAGCAAAGACGTTTCCGTATGTCTGTTGGCGAGATCCAGGGAGCGATCCGACAAGGACGGGGACGATGGTGTAGCGACGGTTGCCCATGACCTTGGCGATGAAAGGGAGTTGCATCTCGATACTGTGCTCGGCTTCTTCGTCCCGACGATCCATGAGGTCAAAGTGACGCGTGGCACGGAGTTCTTCGTTGACTGAAAAGGCAGTATGAAATAGGAAAAGGATTCTGACAATCTTCTTACTTTTATGATCGACAACCATGTCACCGAGAGGAGTACGATACTTGCTGCAAGTTGTGATGGCACATCCATTCAAAGCGACGACGTGGGAAGGACCAAGGACGAAGACACGGTCTCTGGAAATCAACTGATAGGATGATAAGGTTCGGATCTCTCTTACACAGTCTCCGGCACGATCTGCTTGAACGCGTAAGCAGCCGTCTCTCCACAGTACGAGTAACCAGCGTGTCTGAAATCAAATCACCAAATTGAGCCTAGTGAAATCTGAAACTTACGGAGAAATGAGTGCTCTGGCAGTTCCGATCCGTTCTCCAGCATTGTCCAACCACTTTGTGAGTTGACGATCAAGGTCTCGCTGATTGCCATTGTACCAGGAGCCGGCATGCGAAGCTGCTCTGACGTGTTCGCTTCCGAATCCGTTTGATGTCATTCTCGATTCAATACCACTGAAGATAGGGAGGTGAGATTAGAGATGTGGTTCGAAACATTTGAAATCTTCAAGTTCATATTCCTACTTTCAGTATAAAATTGCTTCCAGAAGCTGTTTTAGTAATCCAAACTAGATCCAAAAAACGAACCCCTCTAGTGAACAAAGTTCTTCTTGTTTTCCCCGATGGGAATGATTATCATCATCACTGGAGTGATTGTCATTCCCAGTCGAAACTTTGATTCAACATCAAACAACAAACACATGTTCTTCAGTTCTAATCAGTTTTACAGTGATCGATTGAAAACAAACACTTACAAAAGAAAGCAGAGATATCTTTCGAAATGAGGTAGGCCGAATGTCCTGAGGAAAATGGCTCGAGAGTTTTGCAATACCTGCAAGAACAGGCCTCGTTACTACCTGTCTGCCAACGGGAAAATATATCGAAGAAGCATTCTTGTTTGCTTTTTCCACTCTCTCTCCACTTTTTTTTTCGAATGTTCCTTTATCATATGAGCTTCATATTGCTGTGAACTCTATCAGAGAAATGCATTCTCATTGGAGCACATTTGCTTTGCTGCGGATCTTATTGTTGTTTTTGGTGAATGCCGAAATTGAAAACCGCCGTCGTTTTTAATTGAAAATGTCTAGACTTTTTTGCTGACAATGATAAGATAAGAAGTCAGGATCCCTTTCGAAATTCTGAGCGCTGATTCCGTCAGTAGGCTGAAGTTCACCAGCTTCATCAAGAATTTATGGGAATTCTGAATTCTGAATTCAGAATCAGGTGCTTTTCTTGTGTTCTTTGTTCTCTTTATCGATTACTCACCCGTAGAAGAAAGGCGTGGAGGGAGTGGGTGACGGGCACTGTCACGCAGACTGTTTCGTTCCGACTTGTCGACGTGGATGTTGCTGGAAGGGACCGCTGGTCTTGTGCTGGTCTTCGTCGGGTCGGACGGTCGCGAGTAGTCGTCGATCCACCAATTACCTGAAACAAAATGGTTGGAAGAAGAAGAAGAAGATGGCATAATAAGAGTGACACGCAAAAGAAGACGACGACGCTCTGTGTCTCGCGGACAAATAGTATTGGAAGGAGGCGAAAAAGAGGGTATAGGGAGGAAGAGGCGAAAGAACGAAAACGGGCTGAGAGCGGGCCGGGACGAGAGGACGGAGGTCCCAGACAACGGACCAACGGACCACTGTTTCAGTATCTTGCACTCGACACGACCTTCGAGGTTGCTCACGCATGACCTTTCGAGACCAGTTTGAGCCGAGAGGGGACTAACTTCTTTTCGGAAACTAGGGATTCAAGGTGGGAGGGTATAAGCTAAAGATGTCAAGTTTCCAGCTACAGTCTGAGGATTATCATCGGAGCGCACTTGCATTAAAGTGAAGTTTGTTTATCAACTTCGGAATGATTTCAAATTTGAACTATTCCGAAATTCAAGAAACTTTTTTTTCTCCTAAAACTGTAAGATTACAATTTCTGAATCGGAATCTGACACGATTTTCATGAAGCGAAAAAGTGTGATTTGTGGTGAAAAACAGCGATTAGAGCGATTGCACAAATATGAAAAATGACGTTCTGCCTATGTTTTTTCTCCAGTTTTTGCTTTCAGAATTTGGTTTTGGTTTCTGTTCCAGAAAGTTTGAAGTCGCTGCGAGACCCAGAATAGCCGGAAACCAACTGGGTCGCACTTTTTCTACGTGGAATTGATGAAAAATTCACGTGTTTTTATCGGAAAATTTTAGCGAGAAAATGCTTTTATCGAGATGTTTTGTAACGCCCATCGTCTCCAAAATCGGACTATTAATGGTATTCGATGCCTTGTTCCGAACTTTCCAACTCTTTGATTTGGATTGATTCGTCCAGGATCTGGAACGAAAAATAGTGTTTAGAGGTGGAAAAGGAACAAATATTTATTTCGCCTCGTCTCTTTCTTGTTTACAGCCCGGGCCCAGGTAGTCGGCAGTCTCTCTCGATTTGTTGTTTTCGAGACGCTTCTCCTCTTCACACTTTGTCCTTTCAGGGCCATTCGGACCATTCAGAGCACGACACGTCATTCATTCATCCATTTTTCCTCTCCTTTCTTTCTTTCTTTCCACTGCTACTTTTTTCCTATCGACGAAAGAGAGACGCTCGCACACTCTCACATGTTGGACGACTGCGGGGGAATGTTTGGGCACGCAATGGAAGCAGAGATCTTTGATTCGTTCCCGGGGGAGAGATGGATGGAATATTGGAATATGCGGGGAAGAGGTGATACATTGATAAATTGAAGGAATGGTCAGTTTATTATGTGTTTGGCAATGCCGCTTACTTTATAGCTAGTTTCGAAGCTTTGGAATCATGTGGAAATAAGTGATAAATTGGATATGGGAGAATTAGATAAGGGAAGGATGAGGACTGATCTGTGACACGAGACATCGGGACTGGGAGTAGTACACGAGCGAATCGAACGTGAGCGTCGAGGCGGGGGCACTCAGCTGACTTCCCGGCCAGTCGCTCATACGCTCACCAAAACGCTCTCTCCTCCTCGTTTCCCACTCACAGCCCGGCGCTGCCCGGGTCGCCAGTTCGATCCTTGTTTGTTCGATACAGGTAGATGGTTAGGGAAAGGGATTGGGGGATACATCGGATCAGCTGGAGTTATTATTCTATATTATACATAGGAAGATAAAGTTACAGGAATACATAATAATATAAGGACTACATAATGAATTCGGAGAAGTCTATGACCTCAATTCGTTGATCCATTCATCGAATAACCGCTGGCATGGCTTTCGTCGGCAGTTTACACACACTTCATGGCCGCACGACTTGCAGAGGGAGAGGATGAATGATTTTTCTAGAAGAAAGATGTAATGTGATCGACCTAGTTTCGATTCTTACTGTTTTTTGAGCGGAATTGGCGCATGGGCGGTCGCATCGAGCACTGGTGGCAACCGAGACCTTGAACTTCCTCGGAGAACGAAATTCGGTGTCTGAATAGCGCACCGCTGAAAATCGGGAGATTATTTCCCGTTTCGCTAGTTGTTGTCCAGCAAACCCATGAATAACAGCATCGGAAACTCGCTGTGCGTTAATTCCTTCGTTAGTATTGTTTTTCTTACATAAATGGGCGAGAAGACGGTAAAAATTGATTATATTCTCTGGATCAATAAGCTCGACTAAGCATAAAAACATCTGGAATCAGGGATTGCATGGAAGTTCGAATTCTTTGAGTAACCGTTTCGAGAGCCGAATCAGCGAGCACCAGGTCATGATCGTATTCTGCATTCAGTGAGAAGCAGAGTTGATAGAAAAGCGAGAACACTTCTGACACAGATTGAGTTGAAGGCCTGAAAAGTTGTTATTACTGATTGGAGAGATCGGCCGATCTTACTCGTATTCTCTCAGAAAATCGATGCAGTTCTGCTTTAGATTTGTCATCAAATATTTATCACATAACCTGATAACTGTGCATACGTTTCGCTCTGAAATATTATGTTTCGTTATTCAAATTGTGATGTTTTTCCAACCGTTTATAGGTGTTGGATAGAGACCAAGTACATTCGGCGAAATGACGGAGATGAGGGTGTGTATATCCTTCGGCGACTCGTCTTGGATTTGCAACAACCCGATGGTTCCTTCTAAAAAGCACTTGTTGCTTATAAGGATCCTGAAGTAGTCCGAGTTGCGCGAGAAAATGATCGGATCGACGAAGAACATCTTGTCGCCGACGGATATCGGCCAACTCCGTGCCTTGCTTGGCGATTCGAAGTTCACCTACAAAAAATCATCTCTTTTCATGGCTCGGGGGCGTTAATTCACGTAATCAGATCCCTCTATAAACGTCTCGTGACTTGTTGTTGGCTGCATAAGAATGACGTTGACGGGAAACTCATTGTTGACTCCGTACCGCGAGTGTGTTGGCTCCTAAAGAAGAATACGCTATAGCCCATGACCATATTTTATGAAAAATGACTAAAACAAGACTTACTTCGAAATTAGATCTCATTTTGGCACACGAAACGTATGAAATTTGCGTAGAGTTCGGTGAGAATCTACGAAAACTGATCAGTACTGAACGTTTTTCAGCAGGAGTTTTTGGGGAAAATTTGAAGAGATACAGTACCCCAAGTTAAAGGCGCATGTCTTGGTTTTGTTCAGTGGTCTCGCAAAGACTTTACTATTTTTACTTGATTCTGTGGGGATTTCTCAGCTTTTGGTTTGTATTTTTTTGTGTAATTTTTTTTGGAGTTGTTTTCTTCATTTTTATGTGTTTTTCGACAATATTCCAGCGCTGGCACACGCGTTACCCGCTCTCAACGCACGAGTGTTTAAAGGCGCATGCATTTATTTGCTGTGCGGGTCTCGAAGCGCGCGGCCATCCGACCTGATTTCCATCTCGTTTGCGCGGTTTTCAGGTCCATTTAAAGGTTGTCCGGAGTCATTTACACGGTTGTCCATCTTTCCCAACGTTTTCCCGATTTTTTTACAACTCGAATCTATTTTTCCCCCCGAAAAAAGTCGCACCCTCGCTGAAACTGACCAGTTTTCAGTTTATAATCCTTATTTTCTACTTAAAATTCAGGTTTATAGTGAATTTCAATGAAGTGCTCGATATAATGCATTCATTTTCTCCTAGAAACGGTCACTGGGGAGCTCGGAAGCAATGCGTTTCGATTCGACGCGTTTCCACTGGTGACATTCAACAACGTTTCATGAGGCGCACTCTATGTTATTAGATGTATTTTCCCTTCCTTGTCTTCCTTTCCGAGACTTCACGAGTGGTCGACGCTGTTTTCCAGTTTCCCCGCATATGCTTCCTTGTAAAATCAGTGCGTCATGTGTTCTGCACACAATACCTTTTCAGCAGAATACATGTATACATTAAAGATAACTCTTATCGTTGCACCCTTTCCTTTCGTTTTTGTGCAATGACGAACAAAACGAGAATATGGAAGTTACGTGGCGGTGATCTCTACTTCTTTTTCTTCTCGTTCATGACTTCACAAAAAGGCAGACGGAAAAGATAAGGGAAAAATAGTGCGCGAACCGGTGAAAACTGGAGGAGGTAGTGTGCAGCGGAATGAGATAGGCGACATAACGAGTGACAATGACGGACGGGCGAGACGCAGATGGTTCAGAGAACACTAGAGAAACCGCGCCTCTCCGCTCGCAGCCAGCCCAGCTAGCCCCTTCGGGCATCGCAGCATAGACACACACACATCATTCCGCCCCAATTTTCCTTCATTTCCTCAAGTATTTCGCAACTTTTCCTAATTGCTCAAGTAAACGTTCCTATTTAACAGTTGTTTTCAGAAGCCCCCTTCTTCAACTTGGTCTGACCGCATCAGATAACTGGGATATCCAGTTGTGCATGTTCTTGTGCCCACACAAACTCGCGCTCCATTGCAATTTTATGATCGACAACCCTCAAGAAGGTAAGCGTAAAACGTGAAGACCCGGGCTTCCACTCGGCCTGTTAGGAAGGTTGCTGGTAAGGTGACGTGTCAGGAAACCCTGAAACACGTTAGTCTGCATCCAACGCGCACTCGGACGAGCCCTGCAGGTTGGCCAACCTTTATCAATTCCGCACTCCCAAGGGAGTATACCAGTAGAGACTGAAGCTATAAACAAATGGTTGTTTTTGCAAAGTGAATTACACTAGCCAAAACTAGTTTGCGCCACGGATTGTTTCTCTCTCACAATCGATACGTATCTTCGAGAATTAACATGTCTCGTTCCGGCTATTGATTAGGAGAAGTGTTGATGCGGGAATTGGGTTGGACTAGGGTCTAATCGCCTATCATGCGGACTTGGCCAGCTGACTCGATCACGACGCTAGCATATCAAAAGAAAAAGTTCTAAAATCTGCGCAAAGTGTCAATAGATGGCTGAACACGACGTCCAAAGAGATCGTTTTTGTGGAAAATGTGTCCCGACCGATTTTACCGGAAAACGTCGTGGAGTGTTTGAACACCGGGTAGAAAGTGGAAAGGGCCACATCTGAAATAGTGCGGGTTCAGCATCGAATCTGTTCATCACATTACTGCATTCGCTCAGCCAAATATGTATGTTCGTTTTCTCGTTGACACTGCCGATAAACCCCACCTATGAGCGCCGGGGGCACATAATCGGTTTGCGAAGAGTATCAATCACGCCGGTTCCTATTTTCAGGGAGGTTGTCCAGAAAGAGAAAGAAACTGAAGATTTGCGAATTGATAGCGTCGTCACCTCTCGACGCCAGTGAAGCCAAAATCGTTTACAACAGTGTATGCGATTCCCCAAATCCACATATCAACCGGACTCGTGATATCTACTTTTTGTAAGTGTAGACGGCGGAGAAGAAATCCTCACACTGGACGCTAGCATATTCCAGAAGACGATCTAAACAAAAGCAATCACTATGGCTCTCAACGTGAATCGCGCCGTCGCCGACCCGTTCTACCGCTACAAGATGCCCAAGCTGTCGGCTAAAGTCGAAGGCAAAGGAAACGGAATCAAGACTGTCATCTCCAACATGTCCGAAATCGCCAAAGCTCTCGAGCGTCCGCCAATGTGTATGTTTTTAGGACATTTCGTCCGCCAGAATGAAATAGCATTGTTTTTCAGACCCCACCAAGTACTTTGGTTGCGAGCTCGGAGCCCAAACGAACTTTGACGCCAAGAACGAACGCTACATTGTCAATGGAGAGCACGACGCCAACAAGCTCCAGGACATTCTGGACGGCTTCATCAAGAAGTTTGTTTTGTGCCCGGCGTGCGAGAATCCAGAGACTACACTGGTAAGCAAGACTGGTCTCGCGCATTAGCCCTAATTACTGGTTGCAGTTCGTGCGCAGCAACGCGATCAACGGAAAGTGCAAGGCGTGCGGAAATGCGTTCAAAATCGACAACAAGCACAAATTGGCGACCTATATCGTGAAGAACCCGCCCAAGATCGACGTCGATTTCTGTGAGTGAAATTCTATCCAGAGAACCCGCTATTTGCATACAATCCTCTCCCATGACTACTTATAAATTCAAATTTTCAGCCAAAGCAGAGAAGAATGGAAAGAAGACATCGGGTGCTGACGCAGCTGCAGCGGTCGCCGCGGAACTAATCCAAAACGGCGACAAGGGCAGTTCGAACGATGACGACGACGACGACTGGGAACCTGAACCAGTCGAGCCGAATGGCATGCTGTCAGCTGGAATGGGCAAGCTTGTGCTGGACAAGGATCTCGAAAAGAGCGAGGAGCAGCGTCTCGACATGCTCCATAGCTTCTTCGTGAAAGCTAAGGACGAGGGTATGTGTTTCAAAAACTCGGAGCAAATGATCATTGTTTATCTTCAGAGCGCATCTCCGATTGGAAGAGCCTTCTCAACGAGGCAGAGAGACTTGAGCTAAAACAGAAGGCTAGCCTTCTTCTCGCGATTGTTTTGTTCGACGAGAAAGTCCTCGCCGAGAAACAGATTCACACCTACAGAAGCCTTCTGCTCCGTTTCACTCTGAACGACAAGAAGGCTCAGCGCTACTTGTTGGGAGGAATAGAGCAAGTTATCCACAAGCACGAGGGAGTCCTCCTCGCCAAATCGGCTCATATCATCAAGTCGCTCTACGACGAAGATGTTTGCAACGAAGAGTCGCTGTTGGCCTGGGGAGAGAAGGTTTGCAGCTCACAGAAGTTACAATTTCTATTCTTCCATTTTCAGCCATCGAGCAAGTATGTTTCGAAGTCATTCGCTAAGAAGATCATCGAGAACGCTCAACCAGTCCTCACTTGGTTGAAGGAAGCCGAGGAAGAGAGCGAGGAGGAATCGGATGACGATATTGCGGTAAGAGATATGATTACAAACGCAAACAAGTTTTGCTGTTTTCAGTTCGGAGAAGAATCCAAGGAGAGTGAATTCCTGCGCCAACAACGCGAAAAGGCCGCTAGAGAGGAGAAGCTCAAGGCTGCCAGCGAGGCGAAGGCGACCAATGGCAACGGAAACGCGGTCGACGATGAGGACGATTTGGATATCGACGATATCTAAATCATGGGATTTTTTCTATTTGTTTTCCTGGGAACCCCTCTATTTTTATTGTATCCACGTACCCTCCCAAATTTCCCCGAAATTCGTTTTTTCTCTTTTATAAAAACGCCTTTTGAATCTGTCCCCTTCCTTTTCTGTCCACTTTTCCTGCAGAATTTCTTCGCTTTTTCCCCCGCCAAAACTGAATCATTTATTCGTAAAATTATTAATTTACTCGTTCTGTCTCGAATAAAAAGTTACTACGAATCGTTCTTCAGGTGAAAGGCAATTTGTTAGCTCAATGCGATACTAGGCAGAATCAGTGATAAGTGAGCATTGATAAGGTGCAGATGGGAACCCGGAGGATCCGACGGCCCGACGGAGAGTTCACTCTTTTCTTCCGGAAGGTCAGTCCCTTCTCGAACCATCATCCGGCCGATTTCATCTGCGAACAAGCCATCAATTGTTGCGATGAGCCGAGGAAGTTCTCGTGTACGGAACAGTATTACATGTGAGAAAAAGAAGAGGAATCAGAAGAAAACGGAACGGGTTCAGGTTCAACAAGGCATCTCTTCTGCGAGACGAGAATCTGATGACTGCCGTTTTGATGTCGGACAGTCCGAGAAAAATGAAGTCGATGTGTTCGAAGGGGAATCTGAATAATTGGAGCGATGCAACGTAGTTTTGAAGAGAGAGATTGCTCTGAAACAAGAAACTTCCAGCTGGGATCAACACAAGGAACACGTCATGTACACGGGCTGTCTGGCCAAGTTCCGATCCTGCCGACACCTTCGTTTCGCACTTTTCCTGTCGACCGGCAGCCGACTCGTTGAGTGCAGTCCTTTTGATACCGTCTGGGGAATAGGTTTGTTGGTAGTGATCCCGTCATCTTTTTCTTTCCATCACATCAAAGTTAAGGTGCAGAAACTGAATAATGATGGGGTGGAGAGAAATTAATGGAGGGATCAGGAATGGGTAAACAGGAAAGGATCTGGAGGGCGCGATGGAGGCGAAGACGCTCGACACTGGCAAGAACCTTCTCGGGAAGATACTGGAACGAGTCAGGGAGAAGCTGTGGGAGGAAGAGGTGTACAGGTGCGAGTAGGAAGAGAGTTATAGCAATAGAGAAAGCGTTTTTAGAGATGAGAGAGAAAACGTTGAGAAGAGGATGAAGGAGGATGCGGACTATGCGTTGAAGGCCATGAAGCAAGTTGATCTGTTGTACAAGCAACGAGCGATAGAACGGTTTCAAGCTGCGAAACGAGGGAGCATCCCAGCAAATCGTCTGTTCATCGTGACGAATCACATTCCGGAATGGGGAATGCCACCGGAGCTAGGACTAGATGAAGCGATTCGGCCGTCGCCAGCTCAGATTACTCATTTCCCGAGGTAAAACTATCAATTAGTACTTTCGAATCTAGATCCTCTTATTTCAGTTCTCCTGTTCCTGTTCGACGTCATCGATCTGCGACTCCTCCGCTTCCAGAGAAAGGAAATCAACTGTTCGGAAGACTCACGATAAGTGAAAGAAGGCCAGTTGAACAGAAAAAACGAAGCAGAAGTTCCTCAAGGGACACCTTCGAAACGGCCAGAAGCAGAAGTAGAAGTGAAGAGAGACAGCGAAAGAGGAGACGAATGGACAGTGGAACCAGCAGAAGACATCGCAGTCGATCCAGGTCTCCGCGGGATCGCCGAGAGAGACGGGAAGCGGAACGAAGGAAATCCGAGCGAAGAAGCGAGAGAAGGTCGACGTCGCACAAGAAGAGCCACCGTCATCACCGTCATCGTTCTTCTGATTCTGAAAGGGAAAAGCGGCATCGTAAGCACTCTTCTGATTCTGAGAGGGGAAAACGCCATCGTAAGCACTCTGGTTCTCACAAAAGCTCTCGAAAGTCAGAGTCCCGGGAGAAATCGAGAAGTCGGAAGAAAGAACATCGTCATCGACGTCGTCGAACGTCGTCTACGGAATCCAGAAATTCGATTAAGAGCCAAAGTCCTGCCTGTGTTGTTGAATTATAATCTTTCTAATGTCCGCTTTAATTCGTTATAATAATAACACCAGATACTCAACTTTAAAAGTCATTATTTATTTACTCAATAAAGATCTCTTTGGTGAAATTGAAGTTAGGGTTTATATACAAATATTATAATTACAGCCTGTCGGACAGCACCTTCTCTGCGGCGTCGTGTGACAATCGGAATCCTCATCACACCAGTTGACAGGTTCAGGGACGATGCATCGGAAGTTGAGGTGGCTGACGGAAGGACACTCACGACGCGTCGGGGCACAGCATTCTCGGTAGCGGATCATGTCGATGCAGCGCTGGAAGAACAGATAAGATGGACTGTCTGTTGATAAGGATGATAAGAACCGTACCAGATGTCCTGGACCACACTGAACATTGGCTGTGCAGTACATGTAGTGTGCAGAGCACTGCTGCATCTGCATCACCAGCAGAGAGTACTGTGACGACTTCGAGATTGGCTTCATCCGGATCTCACGTTCCACGTGGAAATCCACGTCATCGTAGAATTTGCACTCGGGTTTGTAGATGTGAAGACGTTGAAAATAGAGACACCAGTCGATATGAGAACTGGGAAAAGCCGCCGTCATCTGGAGACATTGGAGCAGAAAGTAGACAGTTGCAACAAGCAAATGCATGTTGAGAGTTGTGTTAATGATTGATCAAAAAAATGGGAGATATGCGGAAATGGCTCAAGCACCTCGTGGAGCACGGGGCAGTTACGGATAACCGCCGGGGAGGAGCAGCACTCTGGAGGAGGCAAGGCGATGCAAATTGAAAACAAACAGAGAACAAGTGGCTCATGACACTGAGTTACAATGGAAGCAAAGTGTCGGAAGGCAGCCAGCACGGCAGGTGGCAAATACGCACGGAAAAGGTCAACTGCGGCTTTTTTTGCATGCAAACTTCCCGGTTCGGGCATGATTTTGGAGCTTTGAAGTGCACAATACACAAGTCCAGACAGTGTGTTCATAGTTTATTGTTGAGAGATGGAGAACCAGAAAAAGAGGCGAGAATACGAAAAGAGTGTAGGAGATGGTGGCTGGGGAAGGCGCCTTCTGGAAAGACTTCTCCAGACAACTTTCCGAGGTTCCCAGTTAGACACTTAGGCACCTCGGACGGTTCACAATTGGGTTATCAAATTCAAATTCACAAATTGAAAAAAGAGAAAAGAGAAACAAAAACACATTGGAATCAGACTTTGAAGTCGTGTTCCATAACCGGTAACATTTGTTCGGTGACTTGTTTGACGGCCCATTGCAAGAAGAGGACCACTCCGGAAAGGCTGAAGCAGATGAAGTAGTCGAGGCCTTCCATCAGCGAATGCGATGTTTGCAGGAAGAAAAGAGGCACGTAGAGCACGCCGAACAGCGCTGTCAGACCGTTGATAAGCTGGAAGACGGGGTGGATTTAGGGGGAAGGAGAAGGTGTTTGCTCACCACACTGAGCAGATATCCGTGCAAGACCACTTCGTACGTTGATCCGATCTTCCGCTTTGCCAGACAGAATAATGAGAAGAGAAGGGCGCAGATGGCACATGTTACGTGGATCCAGAACAGGATCCTCACGATCACACTGTCTCCCTCGATCTTTACTTTGTACAGGATTCTGAAATCAGAAGATCTTATGGATCCAATAGAAAGGAACTCACGCTAATAATCCTGTGAGGAAAGTCTGCAGGAACGCCATGATCACTGTAGAGGTGTAGAGCGAGAAGGAGCACAGGAATGTGCTCGGCGGTTTCTGGACGACGATCGAGTTGGCTGCCATCATCGTTCTTCTGCTACTGCTGACACTCTATCAGCACATTCTCCGTATATATGGTCGGCCCGTGTTCTCTAGAGAAATTTGTATCAGGACTACTCCGGGGGTGGGTGATTCAGAGGAGTAAACAGGTACAAATGGAGACTGAAACAGAGACGAACTCTGATCAGAAGCAGATTTTTCGGAGGAGGCGTAAACAACAAAATGAAGATGTTCGAGGGGCGGGAATGCGGTTTGAGAAGGGAGTCTGAAGACACAAAGTACAAAAGATCGCAAAAGAATAGATGGACTGATGACTTTTCGAAGCAGTAGACGAAGCCAATCAGAATGGGGAAAGATCAAACAAAGCTTTCATGACAGAGTTGTAGTAGATCTAGATCAAGCTTTGACTTCAACTTGGGACGATATTGAGACGCGATTTCTGATTCATTAGAAATGACGCCAATTTAGTTGATCACAACCTACTGGATTAGTAAGCCTAGAGCCTAGACAGAACTTCTTCCTTATAGCTTTCTAGGTCAGATGAGACAAGAGATGGCCATGCGCATCTTGAGAATCTATGATCACATGCCAAGTTTCAGAGAGATCGGTGGAATTGAAAACAGGCGCGGAACTAGAGCGGCGAGCTGTACTACCACTGCAGATCAAGCGACTGACTGGTAGACTCTTGAGTCAGCCACTTGAATGCACGTGAAGTACGCCTTCTGAAGGACATGGGTGGATCGGGATACGGAAGTTTGGAGCCGACTGAGCTTGGATGCGAAAAAAGCAATTTCAGAAGCGAGAGGGGCGGATTCTCAAACAATGTGCAGGTGTATGTGCACACGGGACACGTCGTCGTCGCTGGTGTGTGTGTGTGTGCATGTAAGTACGTGCTCCTCTCATCGTGTCTTCTCCTTGCTTCTCCTTGCTTCTCCTCAAGCTCCCGACGACGACTCGTCTCTAATTGGCCCTAAACGCAAGTAAATTTTTAGGCAATGTATGTTTGTGTGTGCGTGGAGAGCTGAGCAAAGTGGGCCCGAGCCGCCGCGCGAAGAGCATCACGGCCAAACTTGGAGAGATTCCTCCGAAGAGATTCCGATGCCTGCAGCAGCACGGCGACGAAGACGACACGTTTTTTTTCTGAATTTGTGCCCACAGAAATGTAAATCGACGCCTACAGAAAGGCAATTAGGCTCTCGCATCAGAGGGTTTTTGATGCTGTGATGCATTCGGTAATGAGGGGTTCGTGAGTCAGGTGACAAGCAGAAAACGGGAAGGGATTAGGACAAATTACGCTGATTAGGAGGGTGCAAGACCAAAGAAGAAGCGGCGGGAAGCATTCTTTGGGGTTGCCGCACTTTGAAGAGATAAGGCAGAGCAGGGAGATAAGGATTTATGATGGGAAGACGTTCCTGACGTTTGGAGTTGAATACAAAGTCATCAGAATGCGTCAGATGTATGACTGTCATCCTGAGAGCCTAGACAACTGAATCAAGTCACCACTGAAGTAAAAGGCGTCATTGCTCTGGGAGAAGACATGGGTGGATCAATACGTTGATCGGCAAATAGCTGCGGCTAAACTAGAAAAACCTCGTGTCTCGAGTTTGGCGCCTTTTCGTCCTCCTCCCACGTCCTCATTAGACCCTATAATTTCTGAGAGAAAAACAAGAAGGAAAAGTATATGCGTGAAGGAGTATGCGAAAAAGGACGAATCTGGCGAGTAATGAGACGCTCTGGTCGGGGCCGGCTAATCAATGAGCCCAACCGAAAAGGAAATAACCTGAACGTTGGAAGGAGAAGAAGAAGGCGGAAGCAGAAGAATGATGATGATGACTGGGGGCCGGATGATGATGGTCGGAATGAGAAAAAGATGAGAGCGGGCAAGGAATAATACAAATTGGATGTTGTGTGAGCTTCGCTTTCTTGAATTATTTCGATATCAAAAATTTATGAATTGTGTGTGTGTGTGTGTGTGTCGCAAGATGAAGAAAAAGAAGACGTCCTCTTCTCTCGGCTGGTTGAGTGAACACGATGGAGAAAAGGAGGGCGGCAGATGAGGGGCACAAGATGAATTTACGGAAATTATCTATCGGGGCGCGGTGCGCTTTTGGGGCTCAGCACCACTCGAAAGCGCCCGGATTTTCGGAAAATTCCTTTGCCGTGCTCTGCCGGCGAGACGGAGAGGAGACTATCGCTGGCCAGAATGAAGACGACGTGCATGCCGGATTAAGAGGTATGGATAAGAAGAATGAATGTGGGTAGTGTTATGGAAGAAAGCATCCGCCGCCTTGGAGCTGCCTGCAGACCGAGTTTGGCGGGATTTATACGAACGGCGGGACGACTTCTGACTTCTGGAGGTCTTCTGATCACTGGGGGTTCAGATGGATCAGCTACGAATTGGGTCTCACAACTGTTATACATCTTGCAGTGACAATCTGAAAGTGGAAGCTACGCCATTTGCATCTGGAACTTTTTAATCTAATCTTGATTTTCAGAACTCCCACAAATTCTGAAGATGTTAAGATTTACTATTATTATTATTATGCCTCCCCTGCTCGCATTTCGGTTCTATTTTCCCGCTACTCATCTGTGTGATCCTAGCCCGCCTCCGGGATGGCTCACCGAAAAACACACATTTGTAGTGGCGGTCGGGAGGCGACGACTGGAGGGCATAATGAATTTGAGAAAGGGGCCAATTTATGTACGAATTGAGCAACGAATGAGATCGGAAGGGACACGTAAAGGGCACTAGTACTGCGGGATACTGTGACAATGATGTTCGGTGCAAGTACAGACGGATTGGTTTGGGATGGGGTAGAGGAAGAGCGCCGGAGAGGCGATGTGGTGCAGACCGGAGAGTCGAGTTGGGATGGAGGCGTTGGTGGAAGAAGCGAAGCGGGGACGAACGTGCGGGTCCGATAGACAGTCCGTGACAAGGGTCCAGCTGGAATTAGATGGTTGAAGTTTAGATTCAAAGAGCTCAAACTTACACGTCTAATGGGCATGTTGGCGGGCAGGACAGTCCACGATCTGGTAGACGGAAGCTTCTGAAACCCACTATCAGTTTTAGAGTCCTCCCGTTTCCCCTCACTTTTTGATTTCCTCCACGGATTTCCTGAAATGTGGCTGTGCACCCAGTGTCAGACACTCCCAAATGAACACTCCGAACATCCACACATCGTTTTCCGGCCGGTGCGGTGGCACTCTTTCAGCACAACAGAGGATCTCTGGAGGCATGTACGAGACTATCGGGGTCACGTAGTCAACTCCGTACGGGGCTTCTCCGAAGTCTCCTAGCTTTACTTCACACTTCTTCATATCTGGTTCCGTTATCAGAACGTTCCGGGTAAGAATCCTTCCGTGAGTCAGTTCCTGTCCGAATTCATCCAGCTTGCAGTGGATGTACTTGAGTGCTTGAGACACTTGATAAAGAACTGATAACATGTCTTTTAGTTGAATGGGACTTCTATCAGAATCTTCTTTCTCCTGAAAGCACTCTTCTGAATCCTTCCGATCCCTTGCCTCGCCTACTCACCCTCACGTGATACATGAAGAAGTCGGCAAGCGTACCGCCCGGAAGCCATTCCAATGCTATCATCGGTCGGAAGACTGCAACAAGATTCGAAGAATTGAGTTTTACTCGCCAATTTCTCTTTTCACACTTTCACCGAATTGCCCTTTTCTCACTTTTTGAAAAGAAAAGAAACGACTCACCAGTGAAAGAGAGCTGCGAAACGCCGAGTAGGCGAATCAAATTAGGATGGTCGAGTTTCGAGAGCCGAAGTGCATCCTCCAGCAGACTGATCGACTTTGTCACGATGGGAAAGCTGATCTGAATTGGGTTTTAGTACGGGAAGAAGACGGAGAGATCAAGAACCTTGACAGCAGTTGTGACCTTTGCGTTGAATCGGTTACGAGTCTTCGGGAAGACGCCTCCGCGGAAGATGAAGCCGTCGGCGGTCTGGCCGATTTGATAGTCGTCTACCTCAATTCCTTCTTCCTCTATCAAATAGTTCTTGAGTTCTGAAACATTGTACTGATGAATGTGAAGTTCCAAAATACTTACCTCTTTCCAATTGCTTCAGTCTCTTCTGATAAGGGTACATGCTATCTGACATAGGTTGACACATCTTTTTCGATTCTGAAACGCTTTGTTTTTGTTCCTGATTCCATCAGTTATCACTCACTCTTGCAAAAGTAAAAAATCGCCAGCAAATACAACCCGGACATTGCAATAACTGTAGCATAAGGTGTCATGTAGGAAGCGGAGCAGTTGTCATCGAGCACACTTGGAGGGGGATCGCGCGAGTGGTCCATTTTCAGAGTTGAATATTTGGAGGAAAGTGTTGAATATTTACATTCAAGACCTCACGCCAAACAGGTTCTTCGCTCATTGATTTTCGTCTTTAGCGAACTTGGAGATAGTGTTGGAGACTGTGGAGACGCAGGATGATTGAGGAAAAGGAGAAGGTGTTCCAGGGAAACACAAGTGATCGAAGTGAAAAAAAATGAAATGTGTGTCTGATTGGAGGGCTTGGAAGTAGGTCAGGTTTCACATGAGTAGTTTGACGCACTGGGATTAATTGAGTCCAAGACTGTTTTTAAGACTTATCAGGATCTATGAACGAGATAGGAGAAACTAATCTTTTTCAAACTTTGTGTGTGTATCAATGACCCATACCTTGTCTCGCAGAATTCCTTAGTTTCTTCTGAATCCCTGACGTGCCTAGCTCCTGTATCTGCTTCCGATGGGCATGGTCATTGTTCAGAATGCTCCTCATATCCAGACAACATGCTGTATGTCTCCAAATCTGTGTCATCTCTTCCGAACTCTCCTCGCGTCAGACCTCTTCCAAAAGTGATGAATTACTGTACAGCGTGCACAATTGTTTTCCCTTTCGCCCCTCCCCTTTTCCAAAACAACAAACATTTTATTAGTCGTCTCCCAGCGGACCTCATCCTTCCGAAAAAGCGAAACAAAAAGTTCGAAAACGCGTCGACGGGCTCCTCGGAATTCATCCAAACCTCGAGAGAATTATGAAGTCAATCCATCTCCTCAATCTCTTTGTCTCTCGGCATGTTGCTCGCGAGCCGAAGGAGCCGCCCTAACTAATAAGCCATTTCGAGCGTGTGCTAATTCAATAACTTCCTGCCCGACCAAGACATCTTTAATTTTCAAAGTCATTTGAAGTCAACATACTTTCGTTTTTCATATAGTTGCAGTCTTGTAGAAGGAGTATTCCATAAGCTTCTTGTGATACAGTACTCCAAAAACGTTCTCGCAGCTTCTCCCTCTAGAATCATCGAAAAGTATGTTCCCGTTCATCAGTGATCGCCCGCCTCCCGATTGAAACCCTATCCGCTTGTACTCGTCTCGGATATCAGTTACCTGAATGTCACTTTGCAACATATGTCGACTTGTTAGTTGATAGCCGAATTACATGTCAATCCGAGTGCGTTTCTCTCCGTTTTCTACGTACAACATGTATAATCTCCTAATGGATGAATGTGTGATTCAGCGCATCCGCAAAACGTCTTCTGAATTCTTTCCCACGTCTTCTTCTTCTTCTACTTCTTCTGCTCCGATACATGCCCGATGAGTCTCATCTCAGAAGCCTATCTTTCTCTTCGAAAACCGCCGCACCCCGTCGAGTATAACCGAATTCGGAGAGTCCTGTGTGTGCCGAAATTCGAAAATCAAAGCGTGGCGCAATCGAATTATGGTAGTGTGTGCATGCCGGCAAAAAGACACGAAGTCTTCCTTTCTTCGCAAATTCCTCTCACTTTTTTGTTCGTTTCACACACAACATTCCCCGTCGGCTCTTCCCCTTTTTGGGCCGCCCGTTTTGGTGAGTCGAGAGAGTTCAGAATGTTTGTTGCCGCTCCTCGCATCATTTTGAATGATCTCGTCGTTGAGTCTCATCAAAAACACAGATTTCGGGTACTCGTTTCGGCCATTTGAACTGACGAATGTGAGTATCCCTCGGAAGATCATGGCTCAGTCTTGAATCTTTTTGTACCTTCGGGAATCAGCTGGCTCAGTCGGATCTGAATTTTGCAAATGTCAGAATCAAAGACAAAGCCCCAGACAATGATTCTGCTCTGGAGCATCGGCCAGTGAGCTCTACTTTTTGCGTCAAAGGTTTGACTATTTTTAGAGAAGTTTCAGCTTCAAAGGTTTTGTTACGTAATAATCATGGGTTCTTGACGACATAGATTTGCAAAAACTAGATTAGCAAATGAACTTTCTGCTCTAATGACATGTCACTAAACAGTTCAACTGATCAAACTTGAAATTTCCTGATATGATAAGACATCAGACAAGCTACGTCTTCTAGATTCCCTGGGTTTTGAAGTTCAGAATCGCCCAGTCCCATCGCGCATTTGACACATTGAAGGGGCCGCGAAGATAAAGTAAACAAAGCTGCAGACCTCCAAACTTACTCTCATCCATCACCCATTAGCCTTGTTTGCTCCTTATCACCTAATCAGCTGCTCCTTTCCGACTAATTGAAGTCCCGCCCATTGCGTGCTCCGACCATTTCACCTGCTGATTCTTCTCGTGACACACCACCCCGCCACCAGACCAACTAGTTTCGTATCAGATTTCGTTTTCCTTTTCTGTGTATCCGCTTGCCTCTTGCCAACTTCAGCCTTCAAAGGACGTTTCGACAGG
Source organism: Caenorhabditis becei (assembly GCA_900536315.3). NCBI lineage: Eukaryota > Metazoa > Nematoda > Chromadorea > Rhabditida > Rhabditidae > Caenorhabditis > Caenorhabditis becei. Next base: position 751,428 of record LR539442.1, on the reverse strand, counting down.
CCCCGCGCCAGAAGGCCCCAGCACCTAATCCATTGTTTATATGTTCTGGTCTCGTGTAATTCCGACACAAGATACGCGCCTCTGCCTTTGCCGTCTTCGTCTCGAAGCTCCCGCTCATAATTGAGCACAGCCACACACACGCACATCCCTCTGTCCCCCATTCTTCTCACCTTTTGTGTCGTTTTTCTTTCCCGGATTCTGTTCCCGTCAAGCCTTTTTTACTTTTCCGAACGAGCGCCCCCTTGTTGTTGTTGTCCTTCCCACATCTCATCCCTCCGGAAATTACCTTCCGGCCCCTGACGTCAGATTATCTTTCTTCTTCTGCTTCTGCTTCTTCTAATTCGGATCCTCACACCTGAGCAGAGCACAGCAAAATGGGCAAAATGATGCGAAGAAGAAGAAGTCTCAGAAATATTTCGACCCCGCCACACAAGACGTCTTGTTTGAGCAAACAAAAAGAGATATCCACCCCAATTTCCAGTGAAAAGAGTTTACTTTTTCCCCGTTTTCGCTGCCCAACAAACATGAAATCTCAGCTCTTTTTTCCCGCTTCGCGCCTTGTCGCCAATCGAATTTGACACCGCCCGGCACCTGTGAAATGGAATTTGCCACGGGGCGACAGGTGCAGAGACGCTCTCAGTTGTTGACGAATCTCTTCTTTTTTGTGGCGTGAATCACGAGTTTCTCTGGCCTTCTGAATCGACAGGACTACGATTTTAGGTAAAGTGGCTGATGTGATAGATGCTCAGGTTCTACTGAGAAGTGGTTCCGGAATCTAAATACCTATCAAATGTTTCAGTTTCAAATTGGTCCACCTAACTTGCAAAAAACTTCTGTAGTTTCCAAAAAAACCATTTCCAAAGTTAGTCTCAACACTGATCCCATCTCCCCCTCAACATGTCATTATCCAACCCAATTTAATTTCCGGTGTCCTTTTTTTCTCCTCTTTCACATCTCTTTTCCTCTTTTTCCAACTCTCTCTCTAATAATCCCTTTTCAGCTGGTTCCATGCGAGCAAGTAAGTGACCCGGCCGGCTCAACGACATGTCTCGGATGGATAGTTATAGTGCGTCGATTCGCGAGGAGCAGAAAGCCATTCTCAACGGTCTTTTAGGTATTCTTTTTGCTGACGGTTAGTGTTAGGACGACTCGCGTGCTCGTGTAAATGTGCATGCGGTTGAGGACTGTGAGATTTGAGGAATTAGTGATACGTGATCTGATAAGGAGACTCGTTGGTTTCAGGAATCATTTATGACAACTACGACACGACTCGCAGGATACAACAGACGGTCGATGGAATCTATCGGTACGTTGACCTACTTATGATTCTCCTTATCACTGATAGCTTCCAGAATGGTCGTCGCCCTCTTGCTCATCATCATCGCTCTCATCATCATTGCCATTTTTCTCATTTGTTTTTTTCAATGCCGCCGCAATCAGGAAGAGCGGACGCCGTTGCACTCGAACCGCAAGAGTCATCCCATCGAAATATAACTCAATTTGATAAGAAAATCAAACTATTTTATGTGGCGTTACTAGAAATATGGGTCTTTCTGTGGAAATAAACTTTTTCTATTTTTTATGACGTGGATTTCTGAATTTGTTGTGTTTTGCCGTTTTGAGGGGATTGGTGCTGATAGCTCTGCAAACTGTTTGTCGAAACTTAGCGCTTTCCCCCCACTGATCACCAGATACACTTTCAAAGTTCTCTGTTTACGACACTCCGACGTCGAGTTGCGTACGTTTTATCGAAAACGACAACAAGCGGGAAAGTTCTATTCATAAACGACTTCGGACTGTTTTTGCAGAATCTTTCAAGTTTTCCACTATTTTTTGTTGTTTTGCGCGTTAGAACTCCATCATTACGGTAATAATGACATTACCATCTTCCAAACTTTTGGTGCAACTCTCGCCACGAAATATTCGGCCGTGTAGTCCTCGTGGACAACTGGCGGCAGTTACTTTTTGCAACGTTTTCTGCATTTTTCGTCAACATTCTCGGTTTTCTTTGAATTTCGAGGCTTTTGTTCAGTTATTTTTGTTGAAAATATTTTTCTGAACACTTCCGTTAGTTAAGTTACTCCCGCACTTGAACTATCTTCAACGTTTCTTCCTGCAAAACTCAAAAACAAGTTTATCTCTCGTTCTCCGACCTATTTATTTCTTCTTCTCCGTATCAGAACACATTCCAAACTGATCATGCTTCCCATATGGTTCGTATCAATGTCGAAAATAATTAGGCGCCGCCAAAAAACAAAAACAATTGTAGGATGGTCGTCTTGGTGGCAAAATCTCTGCTTCCCGCCTTATTTGTGGCTTCTAGAGCTCCGATCGCCGCCGCCAGTTTCGCTCCTAGATTTCCGAGGTTTCCGTTTCGTTTCTTACTCTCATCTTTCGAAATTTCTTCAATTTCTGAACTATTCTTCTTGCAGAGGGTTCGCTACGATGGCTGCTGAAGCGTTCTCGAAGCACGAGGCCATTCCGGACGTTCTCGCGAATGCACCCAGCAAAATTGTGTCCGTCAAGTTCAACTCGGGCGTTGAGGTGAGCAATCAACAAATTACTGCTCACATTACAATATTTCCATTCCAGGCGAACCTCGGCAACGTGCTGACTCCGACTCAAGTGAAGGATGTGCCAGAAGTCAAGTGGGACGTCGAGCCAGGAGCACTCTACACCTTGATCAAGACCGATCCGGACGCACCATCCCGGAAGGAGCCAACTTACCGCGAGTGGCACCATTGGCTCGTCGTCAACATCCCAGGAAACGACATCGCCAAGGGAGACACCCTCTCCGAGTATATCGGTGCCGGACCACCACCAGGAACCGGTCTCCACCGTTACGTCTACCTCATCTACAAGCAGTCCGGACGCATCGAAGACGCCGAGCACGGAAAGCTCACCAACACCTCCGGAGACAAGCGAGGCGGATGGAAGGCGGCCAAGTTCGTCGAGAAGCACGGACTCGGAACTCCGCTCTTCGGAAATCTCTACCAAGCGGAATTCGACGACTACGTCCCGATCCTCTACAAGCAACTTGGAGCCTAGATTGCACACTTTGACAGAACTTTATTTTTCCGCAGAAACATTGTACCTATTTAAAAATAAATAAATATCTCCTAGCCAGCAGCCAATTAGTCTTTCGCCTACTTAACCTTGTTTACCCCTCCCTCCCCCTGAATCGTTAGTTATCTGCCTATCCTTCTTCCCTTCCAATCATTCTGATTACTCTCGACCAACCAACCGTCGCCGATTGACCGCACTCCCTCTTCGCCACTTGCCCACGTCTTCTTCTTCTCATTCCTGCCTTCTTCTTCCTCCAAATTTCTGTTTTCTGTCTTCTCCATCTCTCGCAGGTTATCATTTTAACCCGGCGTCGTCCTGTTTACACCCCGCTTACTTTCCGTTTTCCGACCACTTTCTGCGCCTTTTCTTCCCAAACTTTCGAACCCATCGTCACGACCACTTGACTCTTCTCATTAGTCGAGGACACATTCACACAGTTCTTCTTTTCTCCTTCTTCAGGTAATTTCTCGGCAGAATGCTTCGGAGGATCCTCGTCTCCGCCATACTAATCGTCTTAGTAGCCAGTGTTCTGCGCAAGAAGAAGCCCTGCATCAACGGAACTCCAGAAGGTTCGTCTTGAATTCTTGAACTTTTCTCTTCGAAAACTTGTCCGAAACCAGCAAACTCGTTTCTGCAAGTGGCACTGAACTTTGAAGTTAATGTTTTCTCTCCCCTCATTGCCTTTCAACATCTCTCGCAATTCTGCGAACTTTTGTGTCTACAGAAGAGGAAATTCTTGGAAGGAACCGAAAGATATATAGTCTAGTGTTATCAGAAGATAACGAGAATTGGGTTTCGGCGCAATTGATTGCTAACTTTCTGTACATTTCGAGCCAAGTTTTTCTCATCTGGAGCAGAAATTCAACCTTCACAGCGACCCTTGTCTTTTGACCTTATCAGTGGGTGCGCGAGTACCGAACCGGTTGCATCAATCCAATCAGTTAACCGATTTCACATTTTCCAACTCAGGTGACCGATGTTTCTGTATCGAGGGATGGACTGGATCCCTCTGCCACCGAAAAATGATGTGCTCCGGGTATGAACGTCAGGAGAACGGAAGCTGTATCGAGTGTCAACTCGGATGGGCCGGACACGACTGTGACATCATCAACTGTCACGGAAACGGACTGCCGAACTACGATCTGACGGAGTGCACGTGCGCGACACCGTACTCTGGAAAGTATTGTGAACTGACTGACACGAAGGATATCTACAAGTGGTATAACAACTTTACTTCTAGTATTGGGCCGATTGGAATTCTGACTATCATTCCATTGGCGTTGATTTACATGTGTAAGGGATAGGAGTGGCTGATCCATTTGAATTGTTCCTTCAGGCTGTGAGCACTTTGCCAAGAAGCGTCAGCTCCGCCGTGTTGAGCAGCATCTGAACGGAGTCTACATCACCAGTGGCCGAAAGCAGGTCGACAAAGAGCTTGTCAAGGGACTTCTGGAGGCTTCTGACGACGAGAAGTCGGTGAAGTCGGTGAAGGCGGCGTCGACGACGGCGGAGGAAAAGGAGGGAGGTCAGAACGGCGACTAGCACCGTGCACACATCTTCTGTTTCTATCCAATTTTAGAAGAAGTCATAAAAATGAGAAATTCAGCGACGACCAGTGAGAAGAAGGCACTACTTGCGGACCCTGCCGACCTGTGATATTCTGATAAATTTCTGTGCGGTTGTCTGTTTTCTTTTTGTTTTTTTCACGGGGGTTAATAAAATTGATAGACATGATGAAATTTCCACGACAGGGTTTGAAACTCCCCACGTAGCTGAGCCATTCTCCCGAGAGTTCCCTCACAAGGGAAGTGTGTGGGGTGACGTAGATAGATTTGGCTGAAACTTGGCAGAAGGGTAGGTAACGGTCCCAATAGGTGAGAACCAAGATATTTTCCATGGGATAAGCTTCTGGTGACAGCTACATGAAAAAAGTGCGCTCAGAGGCTAGTTTTTGGGCCTAATGTCCTGTTGAAATCAGTAATTTTTCACGTAAAATGCTAGCAATGGAGATTTCAAGTCTAAAACTGGCATCTCATTGTCAGTCTTTTTGCATGTAGCTGTCACCAGAAGCTTATCCCATGAAAAAGCTCTCGGATATCAGCTGTTGGGAAAGTTACTCACTCTTCTGCCAAGTTTCAGCGAAATCTATCTCTGACACCCCACACACTCCCCTCGTCAGATTAGGTGCGGAATATGTTGATAAGTAGCTCCATGTAGTCTGTCTGCTCCGTTGTTGATTCCCAAGTTATTCAAAATTCCCGACGCCCACACAGTCAAAAAATCATCACCCAGCTGTCTGTTGCTTCGTGTTGCGTCAATCTCTTCCGGAAATGGAAACTGGCCGAGCTGTCATGAACACTCACTCAACGGCAAAGGACAAAAAAGCGGAAGCGATAGAGAGAGGAGAGCTGTGTGTTTTGTGAATATTCGTGTCAGATTGAACTCGTATAATAAACTCCCGGCTCTCAGCGAAACATTCGCCAACTCCCAAGAGCTTTTTGCCGCATCAACCAGAGCCACTTTGCGGACGGAAGGACCCCCGATTCAGTCGGCGATTCGAGAATGTTCGATGTAATGCGTTTAAACGTTTTGCCAGGAATCGAGGTTTCCTGCGTCTGACATTACGGTTTCGTAATGTCTTCCTTTCTCGTTTAGGGTCCAATTATACTACGGGAAACGGCGAAAGACAGTCTGTTCTTTGGCAAGCTTTGTGTGGTTGGTCTGGTGACGGGGAGTGAGTCAAGAATTTCGAAACAAATTTTCTAGAACTTTTTTCCTGAAAATTGATTCATTCTGGTTCTTGAGTTCTTCCGATTTCTTTCTTGGTTGGGTCAAAATCGGATTGATCACTTTTTGATTTTGAAGTTCCCTGTGAGTTTAGACCTCGAAACGTTACATCGCAGATCTCAAAGTTTGAAGTTACGGTAGCTTCGAGATGTTTTGCTCCAAGACCAAGAATGGCTGTAGACCGGGCTACCGTAGTCCTTTGAGGAATCTGTTATTCAAAAAGCTCGGAAGTATTCTGCTAGTGACCAGTAGCTTTACGACTGGCAGCGCCCAACCTCATTGCCTCTGCGGGCCCACCCGTGATTGTGAACCGTGACCTCCTCTTCCCGTCTCCGTTTCAGTTTCTCCCCCCATTTCTTTTCTTTCTCTTCTTCCGAGAAGTGACCAGTTTCCGGTGACGAACTCGTTTTCGCTTGTCGCCGCCTCTCCCCCCTCTATTTCCCTCATTTCCATCCATCTATCCTCATTTTCTTTTTTCCTTCGTGGCGGTCTGAAAATTTCTTTGTTTTCGTCCGCTTCGTTCGTATTTCTCTTCCTTTTCTTCTCCTTTTCTTCTTCTTCTCCTGCCGACCCCTAACCCGACCACAACAAAAGGTTCTTCCGTTCCGAGCCGACGTCAGATCCGGATCGGCTTTCCCTCTAGTATTCCTTCCGGTCATCAGCCACTTCCTTCCTGGACCAATAAGGCTTTGGAGCCACACACATCTAGACATCCCCCTTCTCGATCCCATCTCCAGAAGAGATCTCTCTTCAGAAGCTTCTTGAAAAAGTGTAGATCTCGAGATGCCCACCTCGTTCGAAATGCACTAAGCATTTGCGCGGCGGGAAGTGAGAGAAAAAAGAAGTGGATGGTGCGCGGCGCCAAATTAATTAGATGACGACGACGACGAAACGAGCAAAAAGAGGAGGCGACGAGCTTTTCTTTGCCGGGATTTTGCCGCCGACGTCGTTGTCGAAAGTCCGTCGAGTGTGTGGTTGAAAAGGAGGCGCTGGTGTTGATGGTGGTAAACAAGAGAGAAGACGCCTAGGTTGTGCTCCGTTTATGGACTCGCCAGGAGGGATGAATGGAAAGAGTTCCCACGTCGTGACAATATACCTCAGCAGCTCGACAAGAATCAGGTTACCCTTCTTCTCTTTTTTCCGAGAAGTTTTTTGTTCTGATTTCAAATTCACTTGAGTCAAACCAAAGACACTCTTGCTACATTTATGCAAAGTTCAGTCTGAGGACGTCTATTATAAATGTACACAATTTGCAATCGAGTACTCCACCCCTCAATCTTTCTTTCCTTCTTCCGCTTCTTTGGACGTTTTCGATGGAAAGCTATACTATTTATACTTTGGACCAAGATTGCTCTGATCCTACAACTCAGAGACCTTCCAGAATCCATCAAGGAACTTCAGAAGCCCAGAAGATTGCCATTTGCCCTCTTCCCCCGCCAGACCGCCTAATTCAACTCATCACTGTTCGGTCAATCGCATTCCCCCCATCATTCGAGTCGCTTCCCTCTCTCTGCAGCTCTCAATTAAATTCCGCCTCTTCTCTTGGCAATGCTTCGCTTCATTTGTTTCTTTCGAATCCCTCTCTGAATTATTCACAATGTTGTGCGAACATGCTCCCGCGTCCGCCGCTTCACTCCAAACGAGGATCCGTTCTTTCGGGGTCACCGCGACGCGATTGGCGTGAAAGTCGGCAGGTGATCAATCAATCGCTTCTTTAGCTACTCTAGGTCACATCTTCTTTCTCATTTCCTTCCTCCCTCATTACAGTCTCAGACCGTCCCTCACACTCAATAAATCTGATATGCAAGCAATTAATCACGGCAGCAGCCACCACTATCCATCAATTCACCAACAAGCCATCAACATTTATATCCGACGTTAATTAGGTCGAGATTATCCGTTTAGACCACTTTCAAGTCTCTTCCGGGCGGGTTTCCCTTTCGAAACGAACGCTCCTCCGAACACTTTGTGATAACAACCGTGCCATGGCTGGTAGGCGTTTCGAATCACTTCTCTTATCAGATCACGATTCAGAATTAACTCATTTTGACAGAAATGGCAATCGGATCAACAGATTCGCTGATTCCGAAAGGGTTTAATTATAACTTTCCCATTCGTGTATTGCACTCGGCCTTTCCTCCGAATCGTCCTTTTCACAAGGAAGGGCGCTTTTCGGCTCTTGATTTTATATTTATGTGAAAAACCATTTGGAAACGCTTGTTCTCAAGGAGGAAGTGCTTTTTTCAAAGAGATTTCTAGAAAATTCAGGAGATTCTGATGTTCTGAACCTGCAACCGAACAGATTCTTTTAATACTTCCTGTTGTCTGCTTACTGTTTGTGTGCTTAGATACAACTTGCTTGATACGCCGAAGCGGCCGACCGAAACTGTTAAAAGCGCAAAAACTCGCCGCTGGGCCTGTGCCCCTCCGATTGTGCAAACACCATCGATTGATTCCTTCCCCTCTTCCTTAACATTTGCCTTCACCTGATTCATTCACACTCCTCCTCTTCCACACATATTTCCTCTTCTTTTCCTCAACTAAATAACTCAATTTCGTAACTCGCCAGAGAACAACACAACCTTGAAAAACCACTTGAAACACGTCTCCTCCACCGGTCGTTTCGTCCCTTGTTAGTTACTTCTCTCACTCTACGTGGGGGCATGAAAAATGGATGCATGTCAAAAAAAGTATGCATGTGCCGCTGCAATGACTTATTACCCCCCTTCGCTGTGTCAGTTCGCGTGCCTTTCTCTGAATATCTTCTCTTGATTCGCATTAGCCCGGGGGACTGACTTCCATCTCAACCATTTATATTTTGGTCTTTTTCAGCAAGCGGATATGCGATAATGCCACGTCACAGAGCGAGAAATGGCTTCGAGTACTGTATTATTGCTCTGGTTCTGATGCTTTTACCATTGGCCACGTGGCAGAATCATTTGGAGGTGAGTGTTTATTTACAAAAAAGACACCGGAAACAGTATAAGAAGATAAGGAGAAGAGAAGACACTGAAAGAGAGAAGAAGAAGGAACAGAAGAATCTAGTATCTGGGCATGTCACGGACCATGGCCAGAGTTTCTTCGATCTTCGAAATGAACTTATCTTTGGGGCGGGAAGTCAGCTGGACGAAGTTGGATCCGATGATTCTGGAGTCTTGGCTGCGGACGTACGGGTGGGACTGGTAGAGGTACGGGGAGAGCGGGGAGCTGTCAAAATCCTTGTAGTCGATAAGGGTCTTGCGGTTGTACTTCTCGTATTCCTCGTCTTCACGCGATTTGTAGCTGCTCAGGGGCTGAAAGTCGAGGTATTGGAATCTTTCCGAAAACCTCGTTGACTCACCGGTCTGTAACTCGACATCGACGAGTACAAGTTCTTCTTTGGCTCTCCCATATACTCTTCGTAGTCTTGCTTATCATAAGTCGAGATTTCCCGTTCCAAATCCTTCTTTCTTCTCTCCCGTTCAGCTTCGTAAGTGGTCGCAAAGTATTCCGACGAAGATTTCGGTTCGTAGACTTGGAAGTTTCGGTAGGAAGTTGTCTGAAGAACCGGGAGAGTGTGATCGAACTTCGAGAAGTGGAGTTACCGTTGGATTCTTGAGTCCCAGCTCGGAGTACAAGTTCTCGAGTGGCATCTTCTCGAAGAAGTGTTCCCGGTCGTACTTCTCTTCGAGGGCTCCTCTTCCGAATTCGCGTTCAGCACGGAGCATGCTGGTGGCCGAGAGACCGTGGTCACGGACCAGCTGGTCCTTGTCCTGAAACGAGGTTACTGTAGTTTTGAATGATTTGGAGCTTACCTTGTTCCTGAGTCGGTTGGTCGGGTGGAAGATGTTCTTCACGTAGCTCTCATAACTCTTCGTATGAGCTCCTCCGGGAATGATATCTCGGTCGAAAGTCGAGTCACGACCTCTTCCAGAAGCCGGTTTACGGTCACGCCAACCCAGATATTCGGACATCTGAAACTAGTCGAAATCAGTGAAAACAAAACTAGTCGAAATCAGTGAAACACTCACTGACAACAAATCAACAGCGTTTGGAGAAGTGCGGTGCGAAGAAGAGAGCAGTTTCTTCAGTTGTATTACACAATCCTAACTTCTCTCCGGGCGAAATAGTCGGATAACCTGAAGAGACGCAGACACTGGATGCCATTACATCATGGCATCGCTCTCGGTGCGAAGCGGATCGAGGGAAACGGGAGATGGCAAAAAATTAGAGGAAGTAGAGATGAGAGGGAGCATGTGACAGATGACCGGTTCTGATCGGGAAAGTTTCAGATAAACGATTGGGAGCTGATCGGAAGTCGGACATATTCGTGGAAAGGAAACGAAGTGTTGAGGTGTAAGCATTGGGACAAGGTGGCCATCAGGTGAGGCTTGATCCCCATCATAGAATCCAGAATCCTTGGCTCCAGATGGCATCTGTCAACATGTGCAGATGACGGGAAATGCGACGGAGGGACCAACGTCGACTACGCGACTCGGGCTCAGAACTGGACCGAGATGCCTGTCTGGCGGAACGCGTTCACTTATGTTCAAGTTCCCGGACAGCCCAAGGTTCGTGTCTAGACTAATTTCCTGCTCTTAACGGCTTCTTCTCTTTCCAGAAAACACAATTCCTGCGGCTGGGTTTAACTGGTTACGATAACAGAAAAACACAAGTCGAAGCGTTCGCGCCGCTCAAAATAGACGTCGATTGGCGGTGGCAAGTGACGAAGGACGGATGCAATAACTTTGTTGTTAGGTTTGTCGGAGAATTCAGAATCGGATTTTGAAGAGTTTATGATTTCAGAATGTCAGCGATGAGCATGATAGACGAGAAGATGCGTCCGAAACTCGAGAGATTCTGTCGCTCGTTCGACAAGGATCACTTCGTCGACTGTTCCAATCTGTAGATACTTCCCCCCTCCTCGAGTAGTTTTCATTTCGTCGTTTCCCCAAGGGTATCCTCTCCGAAGCACTTACTCATCCCCAACAAAACATGTCAAAATGTGATTCACTTCCCCCCTTCTTCATCCATCGTCGCCCATTTCTTCCGCCGCTTTATCTTCTGTATATGAGAACTCTGACACTAACTGGTATGCATTGACTTTATTAATCAATCGTTGTTTTCTTTTTGTGAATTGAAAAATGAATTGAATCAGATCAAAAAATGAGAGAAGAGATCAGAAGATGTGTGTGTTCAAGTGTTTACCCGTAACTGATTGGTTTGTCTCGTCTTTCGATTCAGAGATCTTTGCGTTGGGCACCGTTTAGAAGAGGTTGGTAGATGGTCTCGACAGTGCTCAGAGCCCGGTTTTTGACGACCAGCGGAGCACAGGAAGAGGAGCGCTTCTTCTCTTGGACAGGCATTGAAGTCCGGCGGGAGGAGGCGGAGCTGAGCTTTGTCGTGTGCACCAGTGACCCGGTTATGGAATCTGGAAATGGGAAAGTTGGGTGAGAGGAAGGCAAGGAGTCAGTCCAGGGTCTTGGACAGTTTGGGGAAAGTGGGATAGATTGACAGAAATCACGAGGTGAGTGGAAGGAAGGAAACAGGAAATCTGGGTCAGCTCAATCTAGAGATGCTTTTGGGTGAAACGGAACATTAGGTGAGTGAGTGCAGAAAGCGTGCTGTTCGCGGCCCGTGGTGCGAGTGGATTAGTGGGAAAGGAGGCGGGGCGAACCATTTCTGGATCCACTGGAATTGGATCCGGGATCTCTCCAGTGTCGGATTACGGTGAACAGTGTGGACAAACTCTCGTGGAGGTGGATCACACGGCCTGAACAGGGATCTTGAAAGATCAGAACAGAAAATGAACAAAAATGGAATGATCTGGAAGAGAACTGAAAGACACGCGTTGGGTGGGATGATAGTGATAGTGAGATAAGGAATCAGTGATCGGTTAGTTCAAAAGGAACTGAGAAGAAGGTCACACGGAAACCTACTGGCTGCAGATATGTGCGTGGACCCAGTTATCCTAGTCTCGAGAATGATGTTCCTTTCGATTTGTAGAGGTACGAATTCTTATGGAGCACTAGGAGTAGATGGTAGAAGCGACAGTCTCTCCGAGACGCGGTTCTCGCGAACTTACCGATTTTTCTGTTGATCTTCTTGCGCGTCAACTTGAGCAGTCTCAGTCTGAAGTGTTTGGAGCCGAGACAGAAGAGGATGAAGTTTGACGCTTTTCCGCAGATTACCAGGGTACTGGAAGAAGGAACTTGCTCATCTGGAGAAGCTTCTCGACAAACCTCGATATCATTGTCAAATCATAGAGCTCTTCGTGGGTGGCATACATGACCAAGTGCACCAGAGCGGATGGGCCGTTTGTCAAAGTGAACATGGTGACAATGAAGGTGACGGTTAGAGTAACCCGATGTTCGGTTTTCTGCATGTGGACATCGTTATGACGTCTTAAAGCAAGGATTAGAATGTTGAAAGGGATTGGAATCTCACCTGTCCGCATTGAAATCCTTTCCGATTGACAAATGTTTCTGACGCTTTCGGAGAGCCCAGAGAAGAGTCATGTTGAGGAAGAGAAGCAGGATGATGGGCAGGATGATCATCAGGAAGATGTGGGCCAGCTTGCACATGGCGATGAAGCTCTGGTAGCGTTCGGAGAAGGGATTCGGACGGTGACCGAACCATTTTCTGAAATATCACACTGCTTTTCCCAGATCATTACTGCCCGGCTCTTGCTGGATGTGTCATTCCGCTTCCCCCTATTTGAAAGTCAAACAAGCTTCGAATGTTTTTGACACCCTTTCTCTCAGTTTTCCCCTTGCTCGAGCGTGGCCCCATTTCCTACCAAGGTGTTGTTTTCCTCGGGGCTCGCTGCCTCGAGAAATGCAAAATTTATGAGTCATTCGAGCCGAACCGAGAGCCCCCACATCACTCATAATTATGAGAGGGGGCTCTCCGGAAAAAGGTGAACTTTGGAGGGGTATGACTTACTCGGCGTTGACTGGCAGACATCTTGAGTAGAGTTGGGTCTCTCGGCAGTAGGACCGGACGAGACAGAAGTACTCAAAGTGCTGGTAACACGTCAAAAGACCGCATGTGAACACGATTATCGTGGTGACAAGGGGCAGTTTCCACCTGGAAATCAAAGAGATTGGAGGAAAACAATGTGGATGGGGTAACGAACCATCTCCAAGTTGCTCGAGCATACAATGGATTCTGAATTCCGAGAAGTCGATCCCCGCAGACGGCTATAACGCACCAGTGAGCCACCGAAGAACACCAGTTGGCGAGAGAGATCAGGTGGACCTGAAACATAGATCTGTTACATGTCTAGACTCGAATAGGGAAAGTTCGAAATACCGGATAGGTCAGTGGACACATTTGGGGGCTTGGCTCACCTTGGAATGCAAGTAGAACCATCGAAAGTACCAGTTGAATGTGAAAAATGAGTAGTTGGCGAGGATATTTGGAAACAAGAGAAACAGAAAGATGATGTCGGCGAAGGCAAGGACGGCTAGGAACGAGTTGGCTCTGCTCCTCATGCTCCTGTTCAACAGGACTGTCAGGTTGAGTACATTTCCTAGGATGCCGAAGATTGCGAGTGCCGGGTAAAAGTACCTGAAGTCAAGGGTTTGCTTATCAGTGATAAGGTTATCAGGGTCACCTTTGCAAGTTGTACTCCAACGTCGTGCCCGACATCCGTTGTTGTTCCTCGGTCAAACAGAGATGCGAGAAATTCGCCGACATTTCTGCAAATGGCTCCAATTTCAGGGGAAGCCAGAGGGAGGAGGCGTATGGGAAAGTTCGAGTGTTTGTCTGAAAGTGGGCGGGGCCAAGGTGGTCAGCGAACCATAATTAAGGAATGTGAATTCGAATTTCGTGTTCTCTGTTCTGCAGAAAAAGGAACATGGTGAGCAACAGGAGAAATGAACGGATGGAAGGAAGGAGAAGCTGAAGTGTTTGCCGAGAGGAACTAGAATGTACTTTGGAGATTCAGAGATTTCAGGAGGCTCTGAAGATTTATTGAACTGATAAGTTGTATTGGGAAAGGATTCAGAAGACGTGCGGATTCAGAAGGTTCAAGAATTCGATGTGTCATTGGGATTGAGAACGCTCAAAAGTTTGTGGGAATTCGCTCAGGATGGCTAAACTTCCGGGGTTTGCTATGATATCAGAAGATTAGAATCCATCGATTCTAGCCATCAGAAGTACAAAAAACAAAGTTCGTCTTGAATGGAACATAACGAGGAGAAAGAGTTAGAGGGGTGAGGGAGTGCTACCCGGTGCCTCCACACAAACATGTGGCTTATCAATTGAATTCACAAAGTTGATTATCAAAATAATCGCGCCTCTCTCTCTGCCTTGCTCTCGATCATATCAGGCTCTTTTCTTTTTTTCTGTCCAAAAGGTTTCTTTGACTCAAGAAGACAGAAGAATGACGAAGAAGGCTTTCCGACCTAATCTCGGCATGATGAATACGTGTACCTCGAGTAGTACATATAAGGGCTTATGAGAGTTATTGTGTGGCGGTTTGTTTGCACAGGAAGGGCTCAAGGATCCAGAAAGGATGTGATTCATTCGGTGCATTCCAAGAGATATTGGAATATGTTCTTTGCTTTTTGGGAATGTCTCGGATGGGTAAAGATTGGTTGAGAAAAGGGAACTCGGAGAGACTAAAGCCAAATGTTGACCTCGTCGATTCTGAACATGTGTTCGGTCCGGAAAATATGAATGGAAAAGTGGGTCATCTTTCAGATTTCACACATAGGTTTTGCATTCAGAATGAGTTCTGGAACTAGCTAAACTTCCGAGGAACCATTCGAATAATCTTTTCTTTGTTAGTCACTGCCCAGATTTTGAGGAAGGTAAAAAATAAGCAATTTTTCTAAATTTCTGGGAAATGCGAATTCCGAAGGATCGGGAAGAAGATGCGGAAGAAGAGGAATCTAGTCTCTCTTTCTATTTTGGTCATGAATAAAGATCGAAGTGTCAAAATTCAAAATAGAAGAGCAATGGAGCAACGTTCTCTAATGACATTCATGAAAATCGAGTGCGGGGTAATCGTAGGAAGAGAAATAATAATGAGCTGATCGGTATGACGTGGTGGAGCGGTCAGTTTGTTTCTTCTTTCCGTCTACGGTAGCACCAATAAACACGGAGCCGTAATAGTGTCAGGCGGCTCGTGGAGGAGCTGTCAGCTGTTTTTTGTGCACATTCTGGATCCGCAGACTCCAAATAAACTAGTGGCTATTATAGTGGCCGATGACTTCTGAAGAGCAGGAAGAAGAGAGGAAGACAATTGGAAATGCTGCCAAAGTGTCGAACTTTTTCCCCTTTTTTCCATCGAAAAGTTTTATCGCTTTGCGGGCACCGGCCATGCACGAATTGATGAATTATTGAGAATTACTGAATTACTGGAAGCCGCAGAGGCCAAAATGGGGCCGTTTTTGGAGTCCTTGCTCGGGTGACGGAAAAAGAAGAAAGCGACAGGAGGGAAGTGAATGGAATGACCACTTATGAGCAGACCTCCTTGTTTTTGGCGACGGAAATAGGAATACGGAGATATGAAGGGGTCAGATACGCCTTCTAGAAGCCCGTGAGCAGTAAAACTTATTAGGTGAAGGACGAAAGATCGGGGAAACAAGTCACACGGGATCAGGGTCGTCTTGGCTACAAACTCATCAAGGCAGCCGAGCGAAAAATCAGAGCATGAAGCTGAAAAAGTGACGGACTTCGTACTCGATGGAGGCTAGAAATGCGAACAGAACAATACTCCATGATGAGAAGGCGACGGAAGTGGAGAGAGCCCTCGGAAGTGGCGACGAGCAAAAGAAAACACGCCTCGAGTTCCGAGACACGAACTTTTTTGGTGGCATTGTTCTGGTCATGGTTCATCAGTTTTGAACTTTCCCAGAGGCCAATCCTAACATTCGGGACATTCTGGCTCCAATCCAACAATTGCTCCGTTCAAATATTGCTGGGAGGCGGACAAAAACAAAGGCATTTCGTTTCTATGCAACCAGAAAACTTGATTTTCTCTCAATTTGTTGTTGTTTTCTAGGGAATTTTTATGGATAATAACTTTGGAAACAGGAAGAGAAGTCGGATCTTTTAGCTTTTGAAAGTTGCAAGTGTAAGCTTGGACTGAATGTTTGATCGAAAACAAGTATGATTTTGCATGAAAAATTCAACGTTCGTTCATGAATCACAGAAGTTTTTGAGGCTCAGTGAGTTCTCGGGAGGAATGGAAACTACAAACTACAAGGTTAGATTTGTCATAGAAACAAGACCTCCTGCTGATAAACTTGATTTATAGCAGATAAATCAATTTTAACAGCAGGAAACTTTTTTTGGAAAAATAATGTTTCTGATCATAAAATTGGAATGACGAGTGGTTCTAGGCTACATGAAGAAAGGAGATCAAAAACTCGGAACTTTTTGGGGTCTGAAGCTTTGATTCTGGTGATCACTCTGAACAGGATCAAGCTCGAAATAAACCAGAAAGTTAAAAATTTTGCTAACCAGGTCAGTGGAAGTTTGTTTGTTCAGCATTGTTCAGGCCATTCCAAGTCATGCCAAACTTCGCTACGCATGACTTCTGATCTGACTAGTGACTCAAAAACTCGATCAGGTGGCTCGGAAGTAACTGACTCAGAACCATGCGACTGGATAATTGAATGTCTCAAACTGATAATTTCATGGAAAAAGTTCCGGTTTTTGCGTTCCCGGTATCAATTATTGACGAGAAAGAAACGCTGACAACTTGAAAACAAAAAGAGTTACTCACTAACGGGAGTTCAAAGAATCCGAACGGAAACGTCTCTGATGCGTTTTCTCATGAATACCTCAAGTTTTCTCTTCGAAGAGCCCGCTCGACCCTGAAAAGCTCTTTGAAAAATTGTGGGCGTGGCCTCGGCGGGACAAAAGAATAATCGAATTCTCTGGAAGAAGATATGTGTCGGAGGACGTGACAGATAAGGGATACAGGGCGCGGGGCCTATTTGCAAATGCGACGTCTATTGGATTATGCATGCGCACTCACCATTTACCCTAATTGCCTTTCATTCGGCCGATTTATGGTCCCGTGCCCTAAGGGGTCCGCGGCGCCAGAATCCAGAAGGAATTCGAGTTTTTCGCAACGAATTGGAAGGAATTTTCGAGGAGAAGGAAGCTTTTTCTGATTCTTTTCGCCGCGTGCTTCTGGCAGGAAATTGGGGAAGAGGGATCGTTGATTAAGTGAGAAGTGAGAGGATTCTGGAGTTGAGGGGAACGGTTCGGACGAGCGGTGTTCACGGGAACCTCACGGAAAGTATTCAGAAGAGTGCGATGAGAAATCATTTGAAAATTGATTTGCCGCCAAGATTGAAAAGTCATTGTGAATGGAGCGCACTTGCTGTCTAGCACTTTTCGAACGTAGAGTAATCGAAAAGTTGACCGATTCTTGGCAGGTGAGTGGCAAAGAAGAGGTCATCGTAGATTGAGTTTTACATTGAAAACAAGCTTCGAAAAGAAGAACGGAGGTGACGAAAACAGCGAAAACAAGGGGAACCCCTCTTCGTCACTGCTCTGACTGGAAATCCAGCTGAAAACGTCCCAGTTCTTCAGATGCAAGCCCAGATTTTGAACCCATTTATGGGGTGGGCCAGTGTTTATAAAGTGGCGAAAGGAGGGGGACTAAAACAAAAACATTGGCGGGGAGAAGGCAACAAAGGACAAGAAAAGAGGGGGAAACGATGAAAAGTTTCTAGGGACCGAGGTGTTGCAGAGAGAACATGAAGGGGACCAGGAATCAGATGAAGGTTCACGAGGATTGGCTGTGAATGGGAGATGAAGACGGAAAATGTCTGGGTGGAGAAGTTTGTTGAAGCAGCCCGGATGATGGTCCTTGGTGTCTAAATTTAAAGGGGTCCGAGATAGTTTACAAGATAGTCACGGAGTTTCACGTGGGGGAATCCTCTGACCTAGTTTTGTTAACTTCACGTGACCCAGAATGCCATATTTTTATGTTTTTTACGTGAAATATTGTCGTATCGTAATGGCCTATAGAACTCCTTTGGGAGTCGACACGTAAACATTTGGCAACGTCCGAAATATGTAATATAGAACTGGAGCGGTCTGCAGAAAAATTGAATCAAATTCGGTTTCTTTACTGAACCAATGATCCGGAGAGCCATTTTTGAAAATTAGGACTGAAATTTGCTCTCTGTGTAGGTCACATGGCCATTCTGCACTTTCTATCTTATTCAATTTATCTCTGGTTGATCCTAGATCTAAAGATCTTCTGTGAGCTTGGCCAGTTCAGTGGAGCGTATCTGCCACATCCTTATTGGCCCAGACAGTATGATGACCTCATTAAAACCGTCTGATGTCTGCATTTTGGAAGTGCCGAGAATGCTGCAAGTACGAAGTTGAGATGGGCACGAAAACAAGCAATATGTTCGAATTGCCAATGGGAATGTCCTTTCAGATCTCAAGAAAAGAAGGAGAAGGTGTTTTCGCTTCGGATGGTCACACGCGCATCATCCGGCGAATTGGTTTCTGTTTCGGTCCCCCTGAAAACATTGTTGGCACATGTCCAGGACACCAGCAGGGACACCAGCGCACAAACAATTTCCACGAAAACCTCTCAAAGTTTCGATGCGTCGACTTGACGCGGAGCACAAGAAATTGAAATGTGTTTACGGGCACGGGCGTGTTTTCTCATTACAAAAGATAGAGGAATGATTCCTCGGACGGGCACGAATCGCGGCTTCCGGAAAGCGAAACGAAGCAAAGAAAAGAAAGGTCCAGTTGATAATTGGATCAGACACGGTTTATGATCGGGAGGGAACACATGTGAGTAGCTTAGATTTATCGAGAGTCTTGTCTGCGGATTTGAGTTTGTATAAATAAATACAAAGTTCTTCTGGGCGGACGGGAAAATGGAAAAAAACTGGGGGATTTCAATGAAAACACTCGAGGAATGTGTGCTCTGGTAGATCATCGAGTGGTTCGGTGACGTTGGCCAAGGTTCGGAGATCAAAGGCCCACACAGAGTTGTAGTCGAGATTCTTAGAATTTTAGGGGGGTTCGGTGATCAAGTGGAATTGGAATGGGTTCTAAATCTGGGATGGTCACTCTATTGTGGGTGTTGAAGAGATCAGCAGAGGATCTGGATCTCTGAAGAGCTGGGAATGGAGTTCTGGGAGAAATGCTCAAAATATGGGATAGCTGAAAACAAGGAACTGGAAACGGCAAGGACATTGGCCCCTGGCGGTAAACCAAGAATATATCGAATTTATTTTTCCAGGTTGGAATAACAAAATGTTAGAAGCAGCTCGGTTGACCTAGTTTCCGGTTCTAGAATCAGATCCCAGAATCGGTTAGTTCAGAATGAAGTTTTTGAGAAGTTAGCAGAACATAAAAGTCACGTGGGACTCCAGAAGACCGTCAAGACCCTTGGCTCATAGACCAAGAATCTTGCAACAGACAGTGGTTCGCAACCAAATAAATAATAAAATTAGGAACAAAAAGCGTTGAATTTGACGCCAAAGCTTCCAAGATCAAAAGGACGAATGTTTCTAATTGCGTCTTTCGAATTTCCGGGATATCTTGTCAAGGTTTCCGAGAATGATGTTATCAGAGTCAAAGCTGTACAAACTCTTGATCCGATGGTTCCGGGGGTGTCATCAACAACACGCACTTTTTCTTTTTTTTTCCAGTCGACTAACTTGCTAATTACTCGCCGCCCGCCACACGTCACTTCCTGTTTCACTCGACCTATCTCGTCTCTATCTAGCTCATTTTCGAACTCATTTTCTGTCAATTCTGAGCCAGAAACCGAAGAAAAGATACATTGGAAAGTAGCTCAGCGGGGGTGAAGGTGTTATTTAAAACGGGAAAAGTGGCAGTTTCGGGTTACTCTATACATTTGCAATGAGCATCCAAGTTTGCAGGAAAATACAATTTCACTCCGATTTTTGAAAGTTTTTCTTTGCTTTCACCGGGGGAGGACCTTCGGGAAGATGAAGGCGAAGAAAGTAAAGAAAAGCAAATAGCCGATGGGCGAAACGGATAAACCGAGAGCACTCGCCGTACCAAAATTAGTTTCATCACCGCGAAGACGTCGCTGTTTTGATTCACTTGTGGAGACACCTGACGGCGCAGTAAACATGGCTTCTGTGGTGTCGGGAGCCGCCCGACGCCAGCACAAATGTGCGGTTGGGCGTGAAAATGAGCAAATTCATTCCAGGGGCCCATTTTTGAAGGGTTTGCTCTTGCTCTTTGCCGGAAAAAGAGTCCCTTTTTGTGCGGGACGATTCGATTCGATTCCAGTTCGCTTCTTTCCGCCGACCGACCCATTCGAAAACTCATCAGATAACCAGTTGAATGACAATTGGAATGAAGCAATTCATTCGGAGATAGCGAGTGCGTAACAGCTGAATAACCGACCGACAGGTTCCTTATCTTGAACGAATTCAGAACGGTTGTACATAAGTGGTGGCAGAGGAGAAGAACACTTGACGGCTTTATCTACAGAAAGGGTTTCGAGGACGATGGGAATTTGTTGATGAGGAGATTGTTACGAAATAGAAAAGAGCAGATTCTGAAACAAGAAATGAGAAGACGTTCGATATTGATTTCTGTCTGTCTGATATCAATCTAGTTTTATTAATCAATTTAACAGCGATCAGTACTGAAAATATGTCCGTGATTTGTGTCGAAGTACCTACACTGATAGCGATTAAGTTCCAGTTTCTCCCCAGATTGTTAGCTTCCCAGTTGTCTGAAACTTCCTCATTGACCTACTTCCTCATATCTTTGCTAATTTCCAGTGCGGTCTCACCAACCGAATGTTCCTGACAGTCACGCCTCACTGACCACTTTCAACACACACACACACACATTTCGCTTGCAAAACACCTCGCCTCCTTCTCGCATTTGATGAATATTCAAACTGATAACAGCATCAGGTCAGGTCACTCCACTACTGCTTATCAACCACCACCACTACCATCTAATAGCATTAGACCGACTGCTAGCCGTATTTCAATGCCAAGTACTGTGACGTACTGTATTAGGGTAAAGATAAGCTTGTTCTTTGTCCTCCTGCCGTATAATCTCTTGGTTTGAACTTGTGACTTTGTAGTGGAAATAGGAATGGCGAGAGGCTAAAAGCGCTGTCAACTGACCATTCCTAATCATTCCTCATCAATGTACTGATTATTGTCTACCTCCACTGACACATCTGTTGAGAGTTAATAAGCAGGTTTGTGACTTTTTTCAAAGGTTGCAAGGACGGGGCGTGCCAGGCTCCAACCTAATTACCAGTTTGCCCAACACCTAATTACTCACCGTATCCAGTTCTCAAGCAAAGATTTCCTCGTCCCAGCAATCTCCTTATGCGAACAAGATTAGCTTTCCTTCTCGATCAGATTACTCTAATTTCCGAATGGGCTTTGGGTCCGGGTCCCAGGTTCAGATAAGAGTTAATTATGTCCCGGAGACCGTGTGCATTGAGTCACCGGCACCTGTTGTTCAGTCACAATGGGCCCCCTGTTCCATTCACACAAATGCGCAAATTTGCATGTACAATTGGCACCTTTTGCCTAATTACAAACAGAATCCTAGCCGCGTTCTCTCACAGACATGCTTGTCGACGTGTCTTCGTTGCAAATATTTGTAGTTTTCTTTTCCACAGAGACCTAGATACACACACACGACGAGACAGATGGACACAGAATCGTCGTGACATCTCAATAGAAATATTTCATCAGATCGTCTTCTCGCCGACTCGAAACTGCTGCCACTCAACTCGTTTCCCGTCCCCGCACACTCACTCTTCGTCCATCGTATAAAATGGAAATCGTAAATAAATCCAGTTTTGCCTTCGTCTTCCCTCGAGCCCTTCCAATTTTCCTTTCCCATCGCTCATTCGCTTTTGTGTATTCTGTCGGGTCACAAAACGTGGAGACGTTCTCACGATTATGTCTGATTTTTCGGAGTTGTTGACCTAGTTTGAAGATAATCCAAGAGATTCTAGACAAAATTTCTCACGTTTTGTAAGGACCCGACATTTCGCAATTTCTCCTGCAAATTCGCTCCACTGATCGCAGTTTTTACGCGCGCGCGCTTTTGACCAATTTAAAAAATTCTACAGTTTCTGATACCATTCTTTCTTTGGCAATTTCGATGCCGATCTACTTCAAAACTTCTCTTCTTATCGTTTTCGACTGCTGCATTCCCGATTGTATCTCTTTTCAAACACCGTATCTTTTCTAACCACATTTCAAGTTTTCGGCGCGTTTCTTTTTTGAAGAAATTCCTAAAAAGAAAAAAACTCTCGGGTGTGTGACCTGATTTCGAAACGCTTTGTTTTCTGTTAACCTACCAGTATATAAGCTGTCCCTTTGACTGATAAGAGGTATTTTTCTGCTGACGGCGCTTCTGAGTGGTTGGTCAGATTGCTACAACGCGTCAACTACTCGGAATCGCTGGCTTGTGTCCAATTTTTCATTCGATTAGTTTTATGCTTCATCCAATTTCCGGTCCCAAGTGTCGGCTTCCTTTACAATCTTTACAACTCGAGTTGTTCAACATCTGGCTCACGAAAACTGTGACAACTGCTCGATTGCCAAGTTCAAACACTCGATGCGTATCTTATGAATATTCCACTTGAAACTCTCTCCGTCCAATTTGCACATCCACTCTTTGATCCCTGATAAGCCGCGGCCATCTGGCGGCCTCGTTTCGCAACGATAGATAAACACCTGTTCGGAATGAATGAATATCCGTCCGATTGAGATCTCCTTCTGTCTCCAGAGAGACCCAATCTTATCCGAGTGCTAACTGTCGTTCTACTTCTCTTCTCTTTGCCTCCCCATACATTCTTTTCACACCCTCAATTGAATGCGGGAAAATGAGGAGAGAAGAAGGACGTCTCCGTTGGCTCCCCCCTCAATTTTCTTCTCTTTCACCCTCATTTCAATGCCCCGCCAATGTCACGATTTATGGGTTTCCCCCGTTGGCTTCCGTCCGTTTCCCCACTCGCTCATTTCCATTTTTGGTGCGGTCCGAAACATGTCAATCAATTCCGACTCATCTACTCATTTACTTCTCTCCGACCCCTCTCAATAATCCCTTTTCTCCCTGTGGCGGCCTTTGCCAATACCACCATAAGCAAACCAACTCGGCCTTCTTTCTTTCGTTTCTCGATCTAATTTATTCATTACACACATTCGCTCTCTCCTAGTCGTCCACAAAAGACGCCTTGTTATAGCCGGCACCGAATTGTACCATAATTTGGGCCAGCACGACATATGGGAAAACGAGACGAGAAGAGGATGCTAATTGTCTTTGGGCCCGAGTGAGCCAAATTTGGGCTCATTCTTTTCTTTCCCTGCTTTTCGTCTCGAAAATATGAGAAGAGAGAACTGGAGCGAAAGAGTCTGAACGATTAGTCTAATTGGTTGAATTGCCGATTACTGTACAAATCGCGTGGGGTAAATATTTTGACTAACATTCAATTAATTCATGGGAATTCCCTATTCTTTGGCCTTTTATTGAACTTTTTTGTATTCACAGCCAATACATTTTTGTTTTGAATTGGTGGGAACCTGGTTTTGGTGGGAACTTGGTACTTGTGGGCACCTAGCACTTTCTATATCCGGGACGGAAAACATAGAAAACATTCGCTGAATGAACACAAAAAGCTTCGAAAATTATTCATAAAGGCGTTTTTGAATCACAAAACCGTACCTTTGCCCGTTTTATTGCAAATCGTGACGAGACCCGTGTATAATTTGCAGCATGCGTCTTTGCATACTGTAGTAGCAGTGCCGCTCGCGCGAACAATTTCTCCCTACATTTCCTCCCTTTTTTCGATTTCCTCGCTTTACAAGCGCATTTCTCCGTATTTTTCGCTATACAAAATATCGAAAATGATTCCGCTTCGTAAAATCGAGCCTCGCCGAGTAATGTGTTCTTTGTTTTCGTTCTCCGCTCCGTGTCTCACTCCATTTCCTTCATGCACCCATTGCCCCCAGCCATTTCCTATCATACGCTTGTATTATTACCCGGTCAGCCATCTTCAGCTGCATTCCCGATCACAACAGATACCCGGTCTTATCATCCTTCTCACATCGGTTTTCCACTTTGCCCCGTCTCTAACCCGGACATTACAGTTTGGTTTCGGTCGCCTTTGCGTCGGCGAAACGAATCGTCGTCGTCGATTACACCATCGATTCAAAGAGTACAAGCCTCGTCGCTTAGCCGCTGCCTCTCTTGTGATGATTTAAGTTACACCCCACCCACGGCAGGGCAACGTTCTCTCGTCTTTTCCTTCGTCTCTTTCTCTGTGTGTGTGATTCAAAAATGATTCCTCAGCCATGAAACAGCCGTCTTTCGGGACACCGAGATCGTCACCGCTATCGTGTAGTCGCCTGATTTTTTGCGAAACGCCCGGCCGAGTGTGCAGTATCAGTTTTACATTCGAACACGGCGAGAGTGTGTGTGCGGCGTGCGCGCATAAATGGTTTATGGAGAGGGCGACGAAGATGATGATGATCGGTGGGTTGTATGAGCGGAGAAGACTCAAAAAAGGGCAGTAAAGCGAAAGTGATGATCGGGAAACCCGCCGACTTGCAGGGAGGTCTTGGGACGGACGACAAATAAAAGACCCGGTATCTAATTGTTCTGGTTTCTTTTTCAATTCGCCCGTGCCCAAATAACCCGAGTAACCTTGGTGCACAGTAATGATAGAATCGGCGAATTCCGACGACAGATCTATTCGTTTGATCAACTTCGCCAGGTCGGATGGCTTGCTCAGCAGGATCCTATCTCTCCGATTTCTTGACCTTTTCGTTCTTTGTCCCGTTTCCAATCTCTGCTCATCGCTCCATCTTATCATCGCCTATCAGCAAACGATTGTCCCGCGACGTGGCACCCCGTGTGTTTTCTCTCCCCGCCCCTTTCATATCTCTCTTCTCGTCGCCCCACTCTGTATATATATGTGCCGGCCCAGTGTCCGCCGGGACGCTGTTCTCAGTCGCCGTCTCTTCTCGTCCCATTCATTCGAACTGCCGTGGCAGTTATTTATTCTCGTCGCCGCCCTTTTCTCATTCGTTTTCTTCTCACTTTCTGTCGAAACGACGTCAACCAATTTCGTGTGCGCCGCCGTCCGCCTCAACACTGAAATTGGCCGAGAGCAGCACTTCAATTTGCATTCTTTCTCGCTCGCTTCCGTCCCCTTAGAAATTCTAATTCGGCACTAGAAGACGCCAATCGGTTCAAGGGTCCGTCGCTCGTTGCAATTACGAACACCTTCGTCTGTCGGCCAGCTGCCATAACGGTCCCGTTCACTCGCTCAGCTGATCCCGGTTCTCGGTCTCTAATCCGCTAGGGAGAACGAACGCAAAATAATCATGACCGGTGCGGTGTAAACCAATAGAAGTGGTAGGATAATCCCGGTGCACACACTCACAGAAGGCGCACACACCACCGTCCCCCATCATCATCGATTTCTTTTCCGCTTTCCCCACGAGACGGCCTATTATCCCATTATGCACGCCGAGTCCCTGAAACAATCGAGGCGAAGCTAGGGCCTCTCGCACAGCCGACTAGTCGATTCGTGCACGCACAATTTGATGAATATATGACCGAACTCGTCGTCTTTCCATTCAAAAAGCCTTCTACCCTTATTCTGGCCACTTCTTGAGAATATTATGAAATCTTTTCGAAAACCGAGAAGTAATGATTTTCAAAGGCATAGGCAATTTTTGAGTAAACATCGCGTACCGACATTCTTGATAATTCCGGTGTTGTTGGTAAATTGAATTATTTTATCTATCATCATTCTATCTCTGATTCCGTCTCCCATTGACAGTCACACATTACTTTTGAATAGTATTACTGAATGTTTGACTGATAAGAAAAGGATGTTTGATAAAAATCAGGCCGACCGACCGTCGGAGGGTATTGATTCGCAGACGTTTTCGCCGACCGGCCATAAACACCATCGAACATGAGTGCGGCTGTCTGCGTCTCCGATTCCTCGGCTTCCTCTTGCACAGACACCCGCCAGCACTCTTGCGAATGTTTTCTTTTCCGTTCTTGCTGTTCTTCTATTCGCGTCTCTCCATCTCTCTTTCTCTCTCTTCTTTTGAATCATCCATCAAGTTACGAAATAATTGGTTCTTTTGCAGGGTAACAGTTTCTAACCGGTTCGAGATAATATCGTGACTGACGAAATATCACCGTATTTTGACATATATTGGATAATCACGGAATTGTATCGAAATGGACGAGCCTGGCCCAAGCAATGTTGTCGATGGACAATGGAATGATGTCGTCGAGTGCCCGATCTGCTACACTGTCTACGACAAGCCGTTGCAGTTGAGCTGTGGACACACGCTGTGCGCCTTGTGTATCGGAAGACTTGTGAGTTACTTCCACTTCCCAACCCATAATTTATTTGTTTTTCTAGGTTGATCAAGCGAAAGGACTTCTTGCCAACGGTGGCGCCGGCGCTCCAGATCACGCTGCCATCGCCGCCGTTGCTCAGAATATGGGCCTCAACGGAGCCGCTGCAAGACAATTTGAAGAGCAACAGTTCCTTCTGCAACAGGCTGGTATCGAGGCACCCGATGAGCAGTTCATTGACATTCCGGCAATCGATCCTCGTGATCAAGGACATGTTCGTGGGTTGGTCGCTTTCGGGAGACGCAACGGTGTCGACATCAAATGTCCGGAGTGCCGCAAAGTGACTTTTGTGCCGTCAGAAGGAGGTCTTCCAGTCAACTATCGTGTTCAAGAGATAGTCGCAAAGGTGGCCAGCTTGATCAAAGATCGGAATTTCGCAAAGCAGTGCTCCCAATGCAATGATCCACTTACTCAGGGCATCTACTTTGATTGCTATCAATGCGGAGCCTCCGGAAGCAAGATCTGTTCGACGTGCGCCATCCGCTCGCACAATGGCCATCAGATTCAGGAAAGAAAGGCGATGACGATGAAGGATGTGATTGAAATGAAGGGAAAGATCAACACTGCGAAAGAAATGGCCCATTCAGCTCACGACGATATCAGACCGGTTCTCCAAAACATCAGTGGAATAATTGAAGCCCAGATGAATGCCGTAAGGAACATTACTTTAGTGAATCACAAGCATTTTGATTTCAGAGGCTCTCCGACGTTGTTCGCATCTTTGACTTGATGTTCAACACATTCGACGACAAGATCCAGTCAACGACCACAATCGACGATTTGCAGGCTGAGGTTCAGAAAGCCGAGGATTACGCTCAGATATTCAGAACTGCCGTAGACGTTGCCAAGAATCAGCTGCTTGGTGAAATCGAGAGAGCCGTTTCTGTTTTCTGGGACCCATTTGAGGTTTGTATTTCATTTCCCCTAGGAGTTACGAAATGTTGCGTTTTCAGCCTATTCGAATCGACATGGTGGCTAGAAGAGTGGCTGCGGGATTGCCGGCGCTTGGAAGAGACGGACGTGGTCGTCAAGCCGATGGTGCTGCGATGGCTAATGATCCAGCAGGAAACGGTCAGCAACGTCAAGCGCAGGCTCCAGTCGGGAATGTTCGAGCTGTCTTGAACCAGATGCATCCGAACCGTCAAGCTGCTCATCACTTCGCCCAAGTCAACCGACAGAGAGTTCGTCAGCGAGGTCAGGTTCCCATGCAAGGGCAAATGGTGCCAGTGCATCCAGGAGGGGTCTGGCGTCATGCACCACCACCACACTTGCAACAGCAGCACGGCGGACCGATGCATCAGTTCCACATGCAGCTCCAGTTCCAGCGACAGCAGCAAATGCAAATGCCGCCGCAGATGCCGCCACAGATGCCTCCGCAAATGCCGATGAACATGCAGCCGCAGAGAATCCAAAATGCGGGGCCGCAGCATCAGCAGCAACAGCAGAACAATCGGAATATGCATCCAAACATGCCACCACCACCGCCACAGATGCATCATCCGATGCCGCCTCAAATGCCGCCTCAAATGCAGCATCAGATGCCTCCACAGATGCCTCCGCAGATGCCGCCGCAAATGCCTCAGATGGCTGTCCCGATGCCTCCTCAGATGCCCCAGCAACCACCACACCCTCAAGCGCAAGTCATGATTCAACAACCAAGGATCAACATGCATCAGCATCAGCAGCAGCAGCAGCATCATATGCCTCGCCCCAGAGATTTCCCGTTCGGACAGGCTCCAGGACCCGGAGGACCCGGAGGACCACCACGGAATGGATTCTACCAGCAAGTGCGGTTTGGGCCTGCTCAACAACTTCACGTACAACCCCTACAACCGCCACAAATGCCTCAACGTGATCCGGGAGAACTTGCTTTCCAAAATCAACTCCAGAACCAAATGCAAAACCAATTGGTTCAAATGCAGCAACAACAGGCGCCAAACGAACCACAGCCGATGGGTCTTGGATTGGAACTGGCTCAACAACTGATGGCACAACTTGCAGATAATGCTCGTGGAAATGGTCCAGGTGAGCATATCCGAAGGGAAAATAAGGTTAAAACACTCATTTTTCAGCAGAACGTCCGCAGGACATCGACTGGCAACAGCGGGAGCAACAAGAACAAGCCAACAGAGTCCAAGACTTTCCATTTGACAACAACCAAATTGGTCCGGTCGAGCAGGGCCAGGAGCGAGCCCCGGTGCAACAGGTCGCCGATGAACCAGAGGAGCGCATTGCACCGCTCATTCACGCGTTCCGCGGAGCAAATGCCAATCTTCACCGGTATCATCAAGCTCGCGAGCAAGCGCAGGTCAACGCCCTGCAAGTGCAAGAGATCGTCGACGAGGAGGATGAGATGCCCGCTCAGCTGCAGCCGATTAATGAAGACAATCAGGCGGAAGCGGAAGTTGATGAATTGCCAGTTGGAGTCGACCACAACGTGTTCAACAATATGGGTTAGTCGAGGGTGCCCGATTTAAAATCATCTCATCACGTCAGTAATTTCAATTCATAATTTTCTTGTTTTCAGCTCAATTCGCCGAATTCCAAGACATGCGTCAGGAGGTTGATGCAATAGTCATCGAGGACTTCGATCCCAATGTGCCGCATGGACAAGATCATCTTGCTCCAATTGTTGAAGAGAACAGGGTGGGAGGCGACGATGAGGTTGTCGAAGTGGACATGAATGGAAGGCCGTTGGAAGGACAGGAGGAGCAGGAAGTTATCTTGCACCATGTTTACAATCCACAAGCTGATGAGGATGACGTCGAAGAGGAAGGCGGTCCAGTCATTGAGGAACTTCCTCCTGCTGTCGAAGAAGACGACGAACCAGCTCACCGTGCTCAAAGACGTGAGGAACCGGCTCAAGCTGAAGCTCAAGACGACAACAGACGCACCACTCGCAGCTCTGCTCGGAACTCCGGATCCAACGTTGAACCGAATGCTGGAAACGCGGCGAAGAGACGGCGAGTGGACAGAAGAGCTGTTGCAGAGCCAGAGCCAATGGAGCAGGACGACGCCCCGGTGGATGCAGTCAGAGTTCAGCGTCCTCAAAAGTAAGCATCTGAAATACCTTGCTAGATCACTAATCAATAATTGTTTTCAGACGACGTGCCACCGCGTCGGCAACATCTTCCTCCCAAGGAGCTTCCACTTCGGCCGCTCCAACTACTCGCAGACAAGCTCGCTCATAAATTCATTTCCTTACCCAAAATCTATTGAAAGTAATCATTTCATTCCATCAGTGAGCTTTTATCACTTTCAAGAATACGTTTTAACACTTGTCCCCCTATCCGAATGACCCGAACACGAGATATTCTCCAGTCATGGTTTTACTAATACGGTTCAGCGTGTTCAGCTGCTACTTTGTATTCCTGTTCCCTTCCCCCAGCGCTTCACCGCTTTCACATTCACATGTTGTCCATCTTTTCTGCTTTCGCGTATCGTCTGCTTTAAATTTAGGGATTCCAACCATCCGATGCTTCAGTAATAATGCTAATTAACCAATCTATATGTGCATCTTCCTTCTCTCTTATAATGGATTCATCTTGTATTTGTCGTCTGATTCGTATTTTTGATAGGTTTCTAATAAATTTGGATTAATAGCTGTTGAACTCCTGAAGCGAGAATATCAATCTAAACCAGAAATCTAAACACAAACTCTAAAAAAGAAGTCCACCGGTATAATAAAGGACCCAAGAGACTCCATGAACTGAAAACATGTTTTGATTAAAGCGATGATAAGCTTTTATCAGTCGTGGCGACGTGCTGGAATCGATTGTGATGTCCGGCTGGGAACACTTCCAGAAGACCACTCAACGGGTCAGCGCAGTCGTCGCAGTGGCTCTGAACTCTCTCGTCATCCACCTCGTTTCGACGAAATCTCCGAAAGATTTGGGTGCTTACAAGAAGTTGATCATCTTCACTTCGTGGTTTGAAATTGTCTATTCGATTGTGGATGTGGTTGTTCAGCCGGTGAGTTGGGAACTGATTAGGAGTTGTTCGTTGATCGGAAGAGAATACCTGAGGCAGATAACACTCGGAACGTGTCTTCTGATGTCTTCGACACGCTTCATGCCTCACTGACTGCCCAAAAACCAGGTAGAACCTTCTTCCCTCCGGTTCATTCTCTGATTCTTCTCTGATGTCCGATTGGGAGCATTTCCAAAAGAACACCCAGCTGATCTCCGCCTTCGTGGCACTTGTTCTCAACTCTTTTCTGATTTACCTGATTGCTACCAAGTCGCCACCGGATCTAGGCGCTTACAAAAGACTTTCCATTTTTACCTCGGGGTTCGGGATTGTTTATGCATTTGTAGACGTTATAGTGCAGCCGGTCAGTGTCTTTCGATTTCCAAATTATTCGAAATCCTTTCAGATCTTCCATTCCTTCGGTTCCACGTTCGCAATCATCATCAATGTCAAAGACTCTTATCTCAACTATGAAACTCTGAAAGTTCTCATTTGTAAGCTACCTCCCTCTCTATTTCCTCTCAACTCGATTTCAGCCGTCTACTGCAGTTTCTACGGCTCTCTCATCTCCATTTTCAGTATCCAATTTCTCTATCGCTATTGGGTTGTCAGTGGAAACAAGAACTACGAAAGCTTCGACGGCTACAAGATCCTTCTCTGGTTCCTGATTCCCGTGGCAATCGGGGCTAACTGGGGACTGGCGGCCTACTTCCCGTGCTCTCCGAGGGAAGCAAGTGACGAGTATTTGAAGTAAAAAAGAGAGCTCCCAATAGAATATGTTCCCCCAATTCAGACACAGCATAATGGAAGAATTCGGTCTAGACATCAAGGAGAACCTCTACATTGCCCCCTATTTCTACGAGAACCAACCTGATGGCTCTGTCAACATATTCTACCCCTCTTTCATCGCTATCATCTTGGACTTTTCAACAATCGGAGCATCAATTTCAGTCGCCTGTTACTACGGTATCAAGTGCTACAGAACCCTTCGAAAGTTCACAACAACTGTTCGCTCGAAGAAGTACAACCTTCTGCAGAACCAACTGTTCTACTCACTGGTCACCCAGACAACCATCCCAGTCATTCTGATGCATATCCCTGCTTCTGCCATGTTCATATTCACCTTCCTCGACATCAACATTGGCTCATTGAGTGGAATAGTCACTGTCACCATTGCTCTTTTCCCAGCAATCGACCCCTTCCCAACTATATTCATTGTCAAAAACTACCGAAATGCTCTCAAATCCTACTTCACCAGATTCCTCCGAGTCATTGTTGACAAGCTGGAGACGTCCGTCACAGCTCCAGAAGACATTCGGGTCCGAACGATATAACTCAACAATTCAACTTCATCTTCTAATCTCTGAACCTAGACTCCCACATGCTCCCTCGGGGATTCCCCCGCTCACAAGAATTTCGAAATCCCTAATTTTCCTCCATAGCAACCTGATTGTAAGCCATTCCTCTTTCGTGTTATCAATGAGGATTCCCTCTTCAACAGAGTCGATTCAAAACTATGTGCAGAACATTTCTGCTGTCATCGCAACTATTCTCAACCTTTTCCTGATCTTTCTGATAATCAGAAAGTCCCCAGTGCTCATTGGTCCCTATAAGTATCTGATGATTTACATCTCTGTCAATGAAATTTTGTACTCATTGGCGGCAGTTCTGGTGTCCCCGGTATCAAGTGATAACTGATAAGAGTTTCCACAATCAGTTACAGATAATCCACCACACCGGCTACACCTTCCTCGTCATCTCTCGACTCGATAACTTCAACTTCTCCCCTCTTCTCCAATTAGCGCTCACTGGCTTGTACTGCGGTCTCTTCGGCTGCTCCATGGCTATCTTTGGAATTCATTTCATTTATCGGTATCTTGTTATCAAAGGGTACGTTATCACAATTATCAGGATCTATATGAATCGTATTTCCTAGTTCAGTAGCTCTCTCATATCCACATTCCGTACATGGAAGGCTCTGCTTTGGCTATCTATCCCACTCATTTACGGATTCACTTGGGGTTCAATAGCCGTGTTCTGTTGTGGTCCACGAGACGTCACTGATAAGATAATTGGGCCGGATATTCTGGAGAAATTGGATTTGAAAGTTGATGACGTCATCTACATCGGTCCGAATCTTCGTGACGCAAACGGAAATATCTACTGGCCAACTGCGATAGGACTAGTAGTTGACTGCTTTATCATGGTAGGAGAGAACATATTCAGAAGACTGGAAACTGTTGACTTATAGATATCATCCTTCTTCACAGTGACCTACTTCTGCTGGAAATGCTTCGAAGAACTCAGTGTCTTCTCCTCCCGCAACAACATCTCTTCCAAAATGAAGAACCTGCAGCACCAGCTCTACTTCGCCCTGGTCTCGCAGACTCTCATCCCAGTCATCCTACTGCAACTGCCCACTTTCGCTCTCTTCCTCACCGTCTTCTTCCCAGTCGACATCGGCGAGTGCAGCGGACTCGTTTCCATAGCAATTGCAATCTATCCGGCAATTGACCCGCTGCCAACAATGTTCATTGTGACGAGTTACAGGAATGCAATTTTTGGTGAGCTAGCAAGTTATTTCTGGGGGATGCTATGATTTTATTACAGGATATGTCAACTGGATAGGAAAGGCAATCGGCAGATTGTTTATCAAACAGAAGGAAGACAGGAGAGCTGTGAAACGCGTAGAAGAGTCTAAAACTTGAGGGATTTGAATGTTTATGTTGAGAATAAAGCTTTATATAGTTGCCGATGTGCGGTTAGAAACTGACACTTTTGTTGACATCTTTCCATGGCAGCCTAGACTTTGAGAAATGTAACTTCGAAGTGGTTTAGTGAACACAATCATTGCAAAAGTGGAGACGAAGCCGTGGTAGGTCATTGCCAGGAAAGCTATGTAGCCGTAGTCTGCAAAACGTAACCTTTCATTTCTACTGTAAAAGTTGACCTACTCTCGTTTTCATAACCAAAAAAGAACGCGTAAAGGAACATGTAATTGGGAATTCCCAACATGATACCGTGGATAAAAACTTGAATCGAAAGACTTCGCAGTAGTTGTTGCTGGATCTTCCATGTCACTGCGGACTGTGACTTCTCGACGTTTCTATTGACATAGATTGCCACTCCGGGAACTATGAAAGCTGGCATCGCTGTCTGAATAAGCCAACAAATCGGGAGAACTGTGGAGATGTAGTCGGTGAATGGAGCAATGATGAACACGGAAGAACACAAGAGGAAAGTGGAAGATGGGTTCAAGCGAAGGGAATGTTGCTTTTGAGCCTGTTGGAAATCCGTTGCATCAGCGTAAGTGAGAGCGGAGAAAGCGGGGTCGAACAGGGCAATGAAACGAGCAGAATAGATGCAGGCACGGAGGAAGTAGGTGAAACGGCGATCTTTGTAATTGAACAGACTCGCTTTGTATCGGAAATAGAACATTTCGTTGATGGAGATACCGTTGTCTGGAGATTAGAATGATCTGAGATTCTGAAGATCCCGAACTCATTCGGATACTTACATTCAATACCCACTGAGACGAAGTAAAACTGTAGAAGTCCGCAGATTCCCCATTGCGCCAGCAGGCCAGTAGTACGAATCAGAGGGTACGGAGGATGAACTGCTGGCTGAATCAGGAACGCTGCGCAGAGCTCAAAGCAGAGATTCTCGAAGACGTGCCAGATGAGAAACAGTCTGTAGGTTGTGAAGACCTTCGACTTTATCAGGAACAGCGCAATTAGAGCAATGGCATATGTTGGAAAGCTGAAGACGTGGATGGCATGGGATAGGATTCTGGAACAAGAGGCTGGGAGTTCTTATTGGAATTAAATGCATACCTGTAAATAGTTGGCGGCGGTTCGAGACAATCCATGATCGGAAGTGAACACCAATAACAAAACGAATGGCGCCTTGGCTTTTCTTTCTCTGATTATTCCATTTCCAGATATGCTGTCGGCCACCTGCCGGATGTGTGTCATGTCATGCCACGAGCTATGCCGTGAGTGATTATTGAATTTGACATCTAGCTTGATCTTTCGAACGACATCAAACATCTTCCTCCAAGAAATCTACAGTAATGCTTTCAGAAGACCCTTTTGCAGGATCAGGTTTGCAGACCCGCCATTCATAAAGTGATCGTAAACCTTTATTCTAATCGCCGCAGGCTTGTAGCCTCCTCTCATCTAGGTCATAATAAAGGGAAAAGTGAACGAGGTGGGCAATGTGTACTTGATTTGCTTCACGTGAAGCAGGTGCTTGGTGTTTCAGTGGAACGGGCGGTGAAGCAGAAAAAAGAGAGCTACAGTAACCCGGTACAGCATCGGGGAAGAGGCAGAAGATTGGACGGAAGTGGAAACTCATGCAAAGTTAGTATAGATCTGTTCAGATCTGTTTCAGTAATCTTGTCAAAGGAGCACGCACAGAGGTCCAAAGATAACGTTCGCAAACTGGCTGAACAAGGTTTTTGGATCGACCTGACTCTTCATAGCTGCTTTCAAAACCTTTATCAAGCACTGATGTCTAGTACTTTTTGGCTCGTGGATCTGAAGCTTCGATTTGTAGAGGCTTTTCCAGGTGGACAAAACAACAAGAGAAAGTTTGAGAATGCTCATTTATTTAGAAAAAAATCAGTTTTCAAATTTACAGAAACTGTTGAGGGCTTTTGAATCATGGGACTTCTTAACGTCCTCCGACGGCGTAGGCTCCTCCGGCTGGGGCAGCGTAGACTGGAGCTGGGGCAGCGTAGGCTGGTGGTGGAGCTCCTCCTCCGCATCCGCAGGATGGTGGTGGTGGTGGTGGAGCGCTGAAAGAATCGGATGATTCACTGAACTCTTCGGATTGTGTCTTACCATCCGCATCCGCCACCTCCTCCGGAAGATGGGAACAAGAAGGCCGAAGCGACGGCGAGCACGGAGAAGAAGATGACGAAGAAGCGCATGTTGAGATGTGGAGACAGCTGTTGACTGCTTGCCATCCTGACACCTTCCGTGCCTTTTATACCCGTCGGCCGCCCACTTTCCAATACGGTTTTTTTGTAACATGTCCGCCAGGCGGCGGTCGACGATCCCGCCTTTCACTGCGGGCCCCGATCGCTGCGCTAGACGATTTTGCAGGGCCCCGCCGTAATTCTCCTCGCTTCTCCCACTCGTCACTTCCAGTTTGTTTCGATGACGTCTGTTTCGATCACACCGCCTATCTCTTCACTTCCCGCCTGATTAGAGGAAACAGGTGGCAGGAGAACGCGGCGGAGAGAGTGTCAGGAATTACACTTTGATGGCCACATGAAGCCGTTATCTTCTCGTTTCTAGGGTACTTGACGCGAGAAGAAGGAAGCCGTCGACGATTTTTGGAACCTTACGGATTCGGAAATACGGGTTTCTACTGCCTTGATCTACGGCTTTCAGATTCGACGGCCAGATGATGTCCTCCGTTATCTTTCGTCTCTTTGTTTGCCGAATCTGATCTGATCTGGATAGAGACAAAGAGAGCACGTGGACATCCGTTTCCTTGTTTCAAACTGTTGCATTCCCCCTTATCATGTTGCAAATCGCCGCGCGAAAACATCAACATTTGCTTTGGACATTGAAATCTTCAATCGGCTTTCCGTCAGGTACATTTTGTTTCACAGGTTCCGGCTTCTCTGTTGTAAATCGGTACCTTCCTAGTTTAACTGAATACTATTCATTGTAATATGTTACAGTATTCTCCAAATCAAATACTCTTGTAAGTTACATTCAACAGAAATTACAGTAATCAGAAAACAAGTAAAGCTTAGAAACTGGAGAAAGCCGGATCCTTGACTAGCTACTCATAAGTTACTAGAGACTTTCTTCCAAATCAATTCTCTGATCCATACGTTTCATATTCATTCAAACACCTTCTTATCAAACCACAAATCATGATCTACAAATCACAAATCACAATCCGTCAGAAATATCCCGTCCGTGATCCGCTACAATTGCTTCGTAGTCCTCGATATCGAAACAATCACCTCTTTTCTTGATCCGACTCTCCGACACAACATCTTATCACGAATCGGTTTCGTGAACATTATCATTGCACATAGCGAGAAGAAGCCGTGATAAGCAACACAGACCAACATGAAACGGGCGATTGCTGGAAGGGAAAAAATGGGAAACTAGTGGAAGGGAAACTTACGATCAACGTTGATAATGTAGAATCGGGCTATCACAAAGACGGCACTGGGACCAACTATCATGACTCCGTGGACTGCTGTCTGAAAATTGGTCGTTCGGTTGGATTCAGAGGCCATTGTTTTCACCTGAATACACAAACTAAACGTGAACATCATTTGCATTTTGACAGTTGCTTTCGAAAGATTCCGATTCCCTCTCAGGTTGATCCCAATCCGAACCAGACACGCCACTGCTGAGGAAACTCCGATTGAGAGAACAACTATGTAGAAGATACAGTCGATCATGTTGATGACGTCGTCGAGAATTGCCATGACAACAGAAGGACATGTTATCTCGAGGGGAAGGGTCGGGTTGTTCTGAATGGAGTTGATGATAAGAAGTTAGATCTCATGGTGCATACGATCCACAGCTTCATCGTTTCCTCTTGAATCATTTGGATACTTGTGTTCAGAGTGAAAGCCCCGAATACTCCGTGTCCGATGACCAATAATCGAAAAGACCATTTGGAAATTGTGATGTAAAGAGTCATCTTGCGACGTTGATAGTCGAATATGCTAACTGTGAAACGGTAATGAAACATTTCAGATATCGATCCGCCAGTCACTGAACTTCTTGCTCTTAACCTGATTATCTTCAACTACTCACTCATAACCATTGTCGCCAGAATGTACCATTGAAATATCCCACTGAATCCGAAATAAGACAGTAAACCTGTGGTTCTGATAACAAGATGGGGGAGATATGTGATAGGGAGCATTAGGAATGCAACGAATGTCTCGGAAATCATGTTTCTGGAAGGAAAGGCTGTTTGATATCTAGGTCAATGAGTTCTCACATAAGGATGTGTACAATCAGGTAATATTTATAAGTCTGAAATGGTTTTGATGATTCTTTGAATAAAATTACCAGAGTGGCTATATACATTGGATAGCTGACAACATGTGACACATGCATCACTGTCCTGAACTCGAAAAATATTCAAAAACTTTAAGAGAAAACCAAAAACCTGAATAGTAATGGAGCCGGAATGCTGCAATCTCGTTGGCTCAGAAGAGTGGTATTCATGAGAAGAAATTAAAAGGAGAATCTAGACTGGGTTGTTGGAGAAAACGGAGATCCAAAAACCCCACAAAGTAGATTATAGGTTGCGAGTTATCGGAAAAAAGAAGGAAGCATGACGGAAAGAGTAATTCATGGGTGCGCATAGTTACAGCACATAGCAGATTTGTTTCTTTGGCTTATAGACATTTCGTATTCCTAGACTATGTTCTCCGAATTCGAAAAGAAGTTGCAAACTTCAGAAGTTGCTAATTAACTGAAGACTTCGAAGCCAACAGAGTTAACGTCATTCTGCTCAAAATTCGTACCAGAAAGTCAACTTGATCGCAGAATTTCCAAATTGAGTTTTCTAATAAAAGTTCCGAGATACATAATAAAATCGTTTATTCACTTTTTTATACACATCATGCACAATCTATTTCAAAGTCATGCGTGGATTGACGACTGGCGCCCTTGTTTCCACAACTGAAACTGTCTTGGATGGAGCAATCATCGCTGTTGTTTTGGTTCGACAGAGCAAGTTTGAGACCTTGTCTCGGAGGGGTTTTGTGAAGAGAATCATGGTGCACGTCGAGCCGAAACCGTGGAAGTTCAGAATCAGAATCAGGATGTACGAGGATTCTGGAACAATGAATTTCAGAAGTCTGCTCTAAAGCATCATCACCATCAAAAGGCAGTAGTGACAGTATCCCCATAACGGCTCCGACCACGGGTGCTGCAATCATTCCTCCGTGGACCAGTGCCTGAAATTTGAAGTCATTGATTGCTGATTCCTTATCAATGATACCTGGAATAGAAGACTGATAATAAACATCCTCTGCATCTTGACAGTCGACCGGGACAGATTGCAGCTCATCAGAAACCGCATTATGTAATACACAGTAGTCGGAGTTAGAACCACAGCAATCATCAGAAGTGTACTGTACATCACTAGATTCATCTGTTGGGTCCAATTGTAGACCAATGCGTAGATTGAAGTGTAGCAACCGATTTCTAGAGCTGCTCCTGGGGTCTTCTGGAAGAATTTGAGGTTTTGAAGAATGAGAAGAACACTTACAGCCAGAAAATCCGCTTTTGCTGTTGCTTGCATGCCAATAATAAAGTTGAAAGTTGTGAAAGCGAATATTGTGTGCACTAAGATGAAAAATCGGAATCCGTAGATTCCCAATCTCAATAATTTCATAAACTTGTGCTGAGCTGCATCTATGATGCTGACTCTGAACCGATAGTAGAACATTTCGATGATTGATGCTCCTGTCACTGAAAAACCGAGTTTCAGATCAGAAAGTATAAGAAAACGGACACATCACAAAAGTTGCCAAGATGTACCATTGGAACAATCCACTGAAGTTGTACGTGGCAAGAAGACCGGTGGCACGGATGACGGGATACGGTAGGTAGGTCATGGGGAGGTAAAGGAACGACATGTACGCTTCGCAGAGAATGTTTCTGGATGGGAAGAGTTCGGGTGAGCTGAAGAGATCTGAAACTTACAGAACAGTATGCCCTATCAGGTAGTACTTGTAAGTCTGGAAACTTTTTGCAGAATGTCGGAACAGAACATACAATGCGATACCGTAGACTGGGAAGCTGATGAAATGAGAGATTTGCATAATGACTCTGGAAGATTCCATTTGGTCCTAGAGGAAAGATTCATTCACACACCTATAAATCTTCGGAGCTGGCTCGGTGCAGTCACTGACGTTCATACGAGACCAAATGCCAAGATTGAGAAGTGAGTGGCGCCGGCGGCGAAGACGAAAGAAGTGTTTTTTCTGCTGAATTTGATTACGGGGTTGGAAGAGAGACACGCACGTATCATGCACCTCGTTGTCATAGAGAAACACAATTTAAGGAAAAGTGATCGATTTGGACTTGATTGCGAAGATTGTTCGTTTGAACATGTCATCCGGTTTAAGCAGATTTGTTTATCATTGGAGTTGTTATGTAGAATCGAACTTGATCAATTTAATTCTGCCTAAAATCAGATCCAATGAGTGCATTTCCTATTTCGAGCTCTTTCAAGTCAGCCTTCCAGAAACTTTTCCAACCCTCTTATCTTGCTGTACAACTGAATGTGCTCCGTACAATCTCATATTCAGCTCTCACTTACATTACAAAAAGCTGCTCCCTTGCTCCATTCTCCACTTTCTCATCCACTCCTGAATGCCTTCATTTCAGAAATTCTCCTTCAAAATGAGTCACCGTCTCAATGTATCAGGTCATCGTAAAACGCTCTGAATGCTGTCCTGCCTCAACGAACCCTTTTATGAGCGGCCTAGAGCTATACGAATTCTGAATTCCTGAACATTCTGAAGACGTCACTCTGGTTCTGTATAAAGCCCTTTCAAGTGCATGTCATCCACTCTCCCAGACCATAAACTCCAAACCAACACGTTTTCCCGAAAACAACTTTGCAAGTGCCACGTCACCAACGCCTCCATCTTCTTCTCTCCATTCCCCCCCCCCATTTTTCCCTTCAATCAAAAGTTCGTCGGACCGGCCAAAAGCTCTTCTCTTCCCCTTTCTTCGTACTCTTCTTCCTCCTATCAACTGCCCATTCCCTTCCATTTCAGCTCTCTCCTTTTGCAGCCCAGCGATATATGAATATGCTATTATGTTTTGACTCCCTCCATTCGCCCTCCGTCCGTCCATTCCTTCGCCGCCTTGTTCTCCTCCTTGGGTGGCGCCTCGGCCCGTCTTCTCCTTCTCTTTGTCCGTCCATAAAATTGACGAGTTCCGGAAATTGGCGGCGAGAAAACGGGCGGAAAGAGCACCGGAAGGGGTCAGACAATCCCGGCTCTCTTTTATGTGTTCTTCATCCGTGCACTTGTCACTTTTCATTCAACGCAGAAGCTCAACTGACTCACTCATATTTCAATTCATTTTTCGCGTTTTACTGAACTTTTGACCTATTGGGAAAGCCCCATTTTTCCTGAAACTGAGAGACTTGAGCTTGAACTTCAGATCCAATTTTGGGTGAGGAGTCTTCAGAAGGCTCTCGGAAGACCTTCTTCAGGCAGTCCACCAAATCTTTCCCTTATCAGTTTTTCTGTTCACCCAACGCGACGACCCCATATTTTCCATTTTCACCTGACGACCCAGACTCGACGCAATTCCGTTTCCCGTCTGTCCATCTAATCGAAAACACAATATTATTACATATTACCCGTCACCCAATTCTTCTCTGTTTTCTCACAGGAAATTAGCTTCTCATCACATAACCCTCGCCTCAGAATCATCTCATTTCGGTTCCTATCACTCCTTATCACCTCGAGTTTGTTCCGAAGAAAACGAAAAAAAGAGGGAAAAGGTGCCTCGAACTCATTAACGAGAGGAAAGAAAAAGAAAAAAAGGAACACTGGTCGTGTTTTTTGAAAAAATGATTAGACGGAAGTAGGAAAACTTGAGACAAGTCTGGACTTTCTGACGTTCTCCATATCGGCTTTTTGAAGGATGACGTGATTCTTCACGACAATAAAACTACAGTAATCCCCCTCAATCACCCACTTTATTCCTTCCCCCAAATTGAAATGCGAAAAATGCGCATTTCGAAATACCCGAGTCATAAATCCGAATGGCTCTCGGCCACTTAGAGCCGCGCATAGTTACGATTAAAGGCATTCTTTCTTCTTTTCCTGAAAGCTCATTTCCCAACATTCTTCTCTGTTTTCTCGGACATTCCACTCCTTCCCGACCTCTCTTATCGGTCTTTTTTCCATTTTTAACTCTTCTATTAATAGATGGACAGTGATGTGCGTGATGCTAACCCTGATGTACTGATGTACATAATAACTCATTTCGTGTTGATAACAAATCAGTCTCCACCCTGATTGCTCCATTCACAGTTCTTTCGTTTAGAACCATGAGTGCGCCACCTGAGTACTGTGAAACTATTGACGAGACGATGCCGAGTTCGAAGGAAGAGCTGCCGCCCGTCTACGCAATGGACGTCAACAATCTCACGTGGCAACGCACTTTCCCACCGACTTATGACGACGAGGAACGTCAAATCGAGGAGCCGTTGAGAAGCATCGAGCTGGAGATTGATGGTAAGCTTCGTGACTTTTCCGGCTTCAACCCTCACTTCTCTTGTTTCCAGGCGAGCAATCCCGTATGTACCGTTGCGGACCGTGCGTGCTCTCGGAGACCAAATCCTTCTTGCTCTGCTTCTTCACCGTCTTCCTCGGCATCCTGATCCTCCTGCCAACCCTCTTCTTCATCACTGTCCTCACAAAGGATCAGGATCCGAACATCGCGCCCAGCGCGTGATGACATAACACTGAGACTTCTCGATATGAACCGCTTCTCCCCTTCTTATTTTTCTCTTGATCCCAATCCCGATCTCCCCCTTCTCTTCAGTATTTGCTTTTGTGAACTTGTAATTCCCGCTTTGTTGTATATACCCCCATGCGTCCGTCCACACATCAATGTTTCATTGAATCAGCCCGAATAAAGAAGTCTCAGCCAAACATCCTGCCTACATGTTGAATCTTTTAAAATATCCCTCAATTCACAAAAAATCACAGAGGAAATCGCGTAATCGGCGATCCATCAATCCGCCAGAAGACATGCGAATCCGCGCGAAAAAAACACGTTCTACCTGTTTCGGGCGACGCTTTTATAAGAAGCGCAACACATCCGGACATGTTTCATTCGTCCTCGTTCCTTCCCAGCCAATTGAACCCTTCCAGAATGAACAGCACCCTGCTCGCAGTCCTCGTTTCGCTCTGCCTCGTCACAATGGCCGCCGCTCGTTTCTCGTGTGGCCATGACGACTTGCAGTCTGGGTTCGCTGAGCTTCTCATCAAGAATGACTGCAAAGGAAGATTGAGTGAGTGGAATGAAATGAGGAGATGACACATTGCATGGTTCTGGGAAGAATCGCTGTAAACACTAACAACAAACTTTCTTGCAGACAAGGTTGACACGTGTTGCTCCCAGCACACCCGCTGCTACGCCGCCAAGAAGAAGAGAGAGACGTGCGACCAGGCCTTCTGCAAGTGCGCCAAGACTGCCGCCAAGAACTTGCCACTTTGCAACGTAAGTGATCTACATTGAAACCTTTCCAAAGTTCCGAGTTCCAGCTCCAAATGGACAACTTCTGCAACACTGCCAAGAGCTTCGGAGGATTCCACTTCAAGGGATAAACGACACAAGGATTCAACGGGTTTTTCGACAGTATTAAATCAAAACCTCTAACTTATTATTTGTATTGGAGAATAAAGTCTTCAGAACTCCTTCTCTGATTCGTTTCTGTGACAAAAAAATCAAAAAGTCTCATAGCTCAATGACACTCTGGTCGAGTAAAAAAGTGGTTTCCGACCTGTATCAGTCCTCCGTCAGTAATGTTATCTGTCACCAACGATTACCATTCAAAACGTCTGCGTCTCTTGAGAACACATTGTGCCAACACTATAAAACTCAGCACTACAAACTTCACTCTGTCCATTGGAGTGGTCACTTTTCCTATAAATATGGACTAGAAACAAGGACGTCAAACAGTATCACCATGTTCTTACATTCCTTCGTGTTTCTGTTATTAGCATTCTGTTCTTTTGAAGTTTCTTCGTACAACTACTTGGTTGTCAACCCGATTTACGGGTACAGTCATGCAAAGTTCCTGGGAAAACTGTCGGATGTTATTGCGGAGGGAGGACATAAAGTGGTCAGTTGGGAAGTTCAGAGTATGGAATCAACAGTGTTCTCATTCCAGACCGTCCTCCAACACTATCACACTGCTCTGAGAAACTCTGATAAGCTCATCAAAAACCAGTCGGTTGAAGTGATCAACTACTACCCGCACAACTACGAAGAGATGGTTCGGAACGACAAGAAGACGTTCCCAGAGTTTTGGGATTCTGCTCTGATGACGAACGTGTTTCTGGGCAGTTTCATGGTTCCGAAGATTCTGTCGAAAGAGTTTGAACATGAAGGGAAAAGTGAGAAGAAGGTCAAGGTCTCTGAGAAGAATATGGGATTTCAGGGGTTCTGCAAGATAAGGAACTGCATCAGAAGTTGAAAGACAAAAAGTTCGATGCAGTACTTGTGGAGACCTTCGAGACAGTTGGATTCTGTAAGCAAACTGATCGTATCACCATCAGAATCTCGTGTTCCAGATCTTGCTCATATCATTGATGTGCCAGTTATCACTGTTTTCTCAGCTGTCCGCCACCCTACCCAATCCCTATTCGGACAGCCTTCTATTCTCGGATACGTTCCTGGTCAAGGTTCAAATCTCCCGCCAAATGCTGGCTTCCTTGACAGATTGAACGATGTTTACAATAACTACTTCTATAATTTGATGTTCGATGGATTGGCGAATGCTCAGCATGAAATGTACTCATCTGTGATGGAAGGAGACGTCCCGCACTGGAAGGAACTTATTGCGAAGTCCCCAATCTTTGTGGCCAACGCTAATCCTTATCTTGACTTTGCAATGCCATCAGCTGGGAATATAGTTCAAGTTGGAGGAATCACAACTCCGAAACAGAAGAAAGTAGAACCACTGCCAGAGGAA
This sequence comes from Caenorhabditis becei, assembly GCA_900536315.3. Lineage (NCBI taxonomy): Eukaryota > Metazoa > Nematoda > Chromadorea > Rhabditida > Rhabditidae > Caenorhabditis > Caenorhabditis becei. Next base: position 707,484 of record LR539442.1, on the reverse strand, counting down.
TACGAAAAAATTCTAAAAGAAAGAGACTCGACAGTATTGGTTTCTTTCGGATCAGTTGTCAGGTCGTATCAGATGCCGGAGAACTTCAAGTTAGTTTATTTCGGTGGAATCTGATGATTAAGTAGTTTTTTTTAGAAAAGGAGTCATTGAAATGTTCAAGAATCTCCCAGAGGTCACATTCATTTGGAAATACGAAATCGACGATGAGGAGTTCCAAAAGAGGCTTCCGAAGAATGTTCATCTGAAGAAATGGGTTCCTCAACCAGCACTTCTGGCAGATGACCGATTGAAAGTATTCATGACTCACGGAGGATTAGGAAGTACCATGGAAGTCGCCTATTCTGGGAAACCAGCACTGATGGTTCCACTGTTCGGAGATCAGCCACTGAATGCTCAAATGCTTGCCAGACACGGCGGAGCGTATGCTTATGATAAGTATGAGTTGCCGTATGGCGAGAAACTGACAAAGATCATGAGGGACATGGTCACTGATTCGAAGTTCAAGAAGAGTGCGGAGGAATTGCGAGAAGTTCTGAGGAACCAACCAATCGACCCGAAGGAGACGTTTTTGAAACATATCGAGTTTGCAGTCAAGTAAGTGGGTCACAATCACACAGGACATAAACTGCTGACTTTCAGATTCCCCAACTTGAGATCTCAAATTCCCGCAATCAGTCAAACTGGATTTATCAGCTTCTACTACCTCGATGTTCTCCTCGTTCTCTTGACTGTTTCCATAATCTTCATCGCACTTCTAGTCAAGTTGTTCCTTCGTGTTCTGCAGAAATTCGTCAGCATCAAAACAAAGAAGTCGAAAAACGAGTAATATGTTTTTTTTTGCATTTCATTTTTTGATCTCTATGTGCGATAAACTTTTTGAAACCCAATATCTCGATTGTTCTCTTATTGCTTCTCAGGACACAGTTTTTCTTTTGAAATTCCGTGTTTTCTGTCTCTTTCTGTAAAGTGATAGTTGTTATCTGTCACAATGATTGCCATTCAAAGTGTCGGCGTCTCCAGCCATCCCGTTACATCTGTCCTACAAACTTCATTGTGGCGGTTGTGAGCTATAAGTTTTCTTATATAAATGCTGGGAATAAGTATTGGAATTAGCTAACCGTCAAATCATGTTTCTTCTCTTCCTTACATTTCTGCTCTTCCCCATCGAAGTTGTCTCGTACAACTATCTAGTTGTCAATCCGATTTACGGATACAGTCATGCAAAGTTCATGAGCAGACTTGCTGATGTTCTGGCGGAGGGTGGACATAATGTGGTCAGTTTGAGTACTCCCTAAGTTTCACTCAATTCACATCTTCTTCTCAGACAGTCCTTCAACACTATCACATTACTCTGAAAAACACTGATAAGCTGATAAAGAATCCGAAAGTCGATGTTATCAACTACTACCCTGATAACTATGAGGAGATGACACGGACTGACAAGACAACATTCCCAGAACTTTGGGATTCGAAGCTGTTGACGAATCTGTTTGTTGGAAGTTTTGTGATGCCGAGAATGATGGCGAAGGAGTTTGAAAAAGAAGGGAAACGGGTTCTGCAAGACACTGAACTTCATCAGATGCTGAAAGCTCGAAACTTTGATGCAATTGTGGCAGAACTAGCAGAAACTACCGGTTTCTGTGAGTTGAATCTCAATTTGTTTTTGGAAGATATCCATAGGTTCAGATCTTTCCCACATCCTCGATCTTCCAATCTTCGCAGCTTGTTCCGCTGTTCGGCCTGCGGTTCAACCTCTTTTCGGTCAACCTTCAACTCTCGGATATGTTCCTGGACATGGTTCGAATCTCCCACCAGCAACAGGATTCTTGGGCCGGCTCAATGATTATTATGAGAACTACTTCTACAATAGACTCTTTGAGAACCTTCTTGAAATTCAACATGACATGTTCACTTCTGTGATGAAGGGAGACTTACCGCATTGGAGGGAATTGGTTAAAAAGTCCCCTATCTTCATTACCAACGCTAATCCGTATTTGGATTTCGCAATGCCATCAACTGGGAGTATAGTTCAAGTTGGAGGAATCACAACTCCGAAACAGAAGAAGCCAGAGCCATTGCCAGAGGAATACGAGAAGATTCTGAAGGAAAGAGACTCGACAGTACTGGTTTCTTTCGGATCAGTTGTCAGGTCGTATCAGATGCCGGAAAACTTCAAGTTGGTTTATTTTGGTGGGAATTGATAGTTTAGTAGCTCTTTGCAGAAAAGGAGTCATTCAAATGTTCAAGAATCTCCCAGAGGTCACATTCATCTGGAAATACGAAAAGGAAGACGATGGGTTCCAGGAGAGACTTCCGAAGAATGTTCATCTGAAGAAATGGGTTCCTCAACCAGCACTTCTGGCAGATGACAGACTGAAAGTATTCATGACTCACGGAGGATTGGGAAGCACCATGGAAGTCGCCTACTCTGGGAAACCAGCTCTGATGGTTCCACTGTTTGGAGATCAGCCACAAAACGCACAAATGCTTTCAAGACACGGTGGTGCCATTGCTTTTGACAAGTACGAGTTGCCGAATGGAGAGAAGTTGACAAAGGTCATGAGGGACATGGTCACTGATTCGAAATTCAAGAAGAGTGCGGAGGAACTGCGAGAAGTTCTGAGGAACCAGCCAATCGACCCGAAGGAGACATTCCTGAAACATATCGAGTTCGCAGTCAAGTGAGTGGCTCAATTCTCAATCTTCCATCGACATTCAATTTTCAGATTCCCCAACTTGAGATCCCAAATTCCCGAAATCAGCCAGGCAGGCCTCATCAGCTTCTACTACCTCGATGTCCTGCTCTTTTTCTTCACAGTTTCCATTCTTCTCGTCCTACTCACCGCTAAACTGACCATCCGAGTTCTGCAGAAATTCGTCACAATTCAAACAGAAAAGTCGAAAAACGAGTAACTCTTCGTACTTTCCACCCGTTTCCCTCCCTCGCTCTCTCACTTTCCCTCAATAAATACATTGGTCATTCCGAGAACAGCTGTCTAGCACAAACCACATGCGGAGAAGCGTCTGCGTCTCCCACAATCACTTACTCTCTCGGAAGTCGTGGCGCACAAACCCTGTAGGATATCTATAAAATATGGTGAATTCATACTTGTTACCTCCGGAAACCTCATTCGATGCCGCTCAACATCCTCATCGTCAACCCGATTTTCGGCTTCAGCCATGTCAAATTCCTCTCAACTTTGGCTGACATCACAGCTGACAGAGGGCATAATGTGGTGAGCTATTCCATGTTTCCTGTTCCTTTCGTTCACCATTCCCTTCCCAGACCATCCTCCAACCCTTCCACATTGCCATGAACAATTTGAACGGTCTTGTCAAAAACAAATCAGTCAAAATCATCAACTACTACCCGGATAACTTCTCGGAACTCGAGAAAACCGAAGAGCAAACGTTCAAAATGGCATGGGACTCGAGGATGGTCTCGAATCCGATTCTAGGAGCATTCCTGTCGAAAATGGTTAGCAACCAGTTCAAGAGCACAGTGACAAGTATGCAAAACAGACATTAGATGCATAACTTTGCTTTTTTTTTCAGAAATGCTTCGAGACAATAAGTTGCACGATGAGCTGAAGGCGAGTAACTTTGACGCGGTTCTCGTGGAAACTTTTGAGATCTCTGGATTCTGTGAGTTCGGATGCTATTTGACTCCCGGGAACTTTAATTTGCAGACCTCGCCGAGATTCTGCAAGTTCCTGCGATCGCAGTCCTTTCGGCAGTCCGTTACCCAGTCTTTGATGACATCTTCGGCCAACAGTCGACCCTCGGATTCGTCCCTCAAAAAGACTCTTCCCTGGCCCCGAACGCCGGATTCTTGGACCGTCTCAACGATGTTTACCAGACGTTCTTCCTCTCCATCGGACAGAAATCACTCAACGATGCCCAGTACAAAATAATCTGCGCGGCGATGGGAGGGAAACAGGCAAAGTGGCAAGACGTCGTTCGGAAGTCGCCTGTTTACATCGTCAACTCGAACCCGTTCCTTGATTTCGCAGTGGCAAAGACGGGAAATATTGTGCAAATTGGAGGAATTACGATGATTGGGAAGGAGGAAGAAGAGGGAAAGAAGAACAAGTTGCCGGAGGAGTACGAGAAGATTCTGGAGGAACGGAAAGCCACTGTGTTCATATCTTTCGGATCAGTGGTTAGGGCTTATGAGATGCCAGAGAAGTTCAAGTGAGGAACCAGCTTGCCAGAATACCGGGAACCTTGTAAATTTCAGAAAAGGCATCGTCAAGATGTTTGAATCGCTGCCAGATGTAACATTCATATTCAAGTATGAAGATGAGGTCGATGAAGAATTCACAAGCAGAATTCCGAAGAACGTGTACCTGAAGAAATGGGTTCCTCAGCCAGCACTACTGGCAGATGACCGATTGAAAGTTTTCGTGACTCATGGAGGATTAGGAAGTACAATGGAAGTTGCGTATTCTGGGAAACCAGCTCTGATGGTGAGTGAGCAACTTGATAGAATCAGATTGTAACTCATTTCCAGATCCCTCTCTTTGCTGACCAATTCCAAAATGCTCAAATGCTTGCTCGCCACGGAGGAGTCGTTGACTACAACAAGTTCGATCTGGCCAATGGAAAAAAGTTGGCTAGCACTTTGAAGGAGATGATCAGCAACCCGAAGTACAAGCTGAATGCTCAGAACCTTCGAGAAGTTCTGCTGAACCAGCCGATCAACCCCAGGGAAAACTTCCTACAACATCTCGAATTCGCCGCCAAGTTCCCCCATTGCCACTCTCAAACCCCGGCAATCAGTCAATCAGGCCTTGTTTCGTACTATTACCTCGACGTGATGCTCTTTCTGATTGTCACCCCTCTCTCCCTTATCGGCGCATTCAGCTATCTTATGTTCCGTATTTTCCATTGATCGTAGACTCTTTTCCTTACGAAGTTTATGATCTCTTCTGATATATGATGTAAGGGGACAATCAGATGTTGCAATTCATTCTGAGATAAACGGTATCAAATTATCATCTTTATCATCTTATCACACAATCAAACGATCAAATGACTTGATATCACTTATCAATTACCCGAATTCAAAGAGAAAAAGATCATTGAACTGTAGAGTTACTCGCTTTTTGTCTTCTTTCTTATTATCCGAATGCTTATTCTCTTCAGAAGCTTGACCAGCAATATGACCGATATCACAGTGGCAACTGATAAGAAAGCCAGAACATCGAGGTAGTAGTGAGCGATGATTCCGACGTGATTGATCCCTGGGACTTGAGAACGGAGGTTCGGGAATCTGAATTGAAACTTTGATGACGAGTCATTTGTTAGGACTCACTTAATAGCAAAATCCAAGTGATTGACAAGATTCACTTTGGGGTCAATTGGCTGATTACGGAGAACATTCAGCAGTACCTGGGCGTTGCTCTCATACCTGAAATCACAAAGATTAGTAGTTGATCACTTGATAAGAACTCACTTTGGATCGGAGATCATGTCCTTGATAACTCTCGTGAGCTTCTCTCCGTCTTGCAAATCAAACTTATCATAAGCAACTGCTCCGCCGTGTCTCGCCAACATTGCAGCATTCTGTGGTTGATCCCCGAAGATTGGAACCATGATTGCTGGTTTTCCAGTGTAGGCCACTTCCATGGTACTTCCCAATCCACCGTGAGTCACGAACACTTTGAGTCGTTTGTCAGCAAGAAGTGCTGGCTGTGGAACCCACTTCTTCAGATGCACATTCTTCGGAAGTCTTTCCTGGAACCCATCGTCTTCCTTTTCGTATTTCCAGATGAATGTGACATTCGGAAGATTGTTGAACATCTTGATGAGTCCGGCTCTGAAGGCTTCTGGCATTTCGTACGATCTGATGACTGATCCAAATGAGATCAACACAGTCGACTCCCTCTCCTCTAGAATCTTCTGATATTCTTCTGGAAGCGCTGCCACATTCTTCATTTTCTTCAAGTCCATCGTCATTCCTCCGACGTGCACAATCGTGGAAGTGGTCGGAACAGCAAAGTCGAGATAAGGATTCGAGTTGGTGATGTAGATCGGTGACTGCGAGATCAGATCCCTCCAGTACGGAACAGGTCTTCCGATGGCTTCTTCGATGAATTCGTTCTGGTACTGAGCCATGCGTTCCATCATGATGTGCTGGAAGAACGACCGGTAGATGTCGTTGAGTCGGTCGAAGAATCCTGCTTCTGGAGCCAGTTGGGAATCGATTTGAGGAGCGTATCCGAGGATGGAGGGCTGGCCGAAAAGAGTGTTGAAGATAGGGAAACGGACTGCCGACATGATGGGAATGCACGGGAGATCGAGAAGATGGGCGAGGTCTGAATGAGAACTTTGGAACAGAGAAGAAAGATATGTAACTTACAGAATCCAGAAATGTCAAAAGTCTCGGAAAGCACAATGTCAAAGTTCTTCGACTTCAACTCGTCAATCACATTTTTATCTTTGAGGAACTCTGAACATTAGCAAATTAGTGATTGCGACAATTGAGAACCACTTACGAACTGCTGTTCTCTTGAATTCACTCGTCAACATCTTCGGCAAAACAAATGCCCCAAGGATCGGGTTGTTTGCTGCCTTCGAGTCCCAGAACATTGGGAACGTTTGGGTTTCCGCTTTGGTCAGCTCATCGTAGTGGTCAGGGAAGAAGTTGATGATCTCGATATTTTTGTTTTTGACTAATCCATCTGCATTTTTCAAAGCGATGTGGTAGGGTTGGAATAGAGTCTGTAAGCAGTCATAAGATCGGGAAATGACCTGTACAACTTACCACATTGTGCCCGTGATCTGCTACAATGTCCGCCAGTTTACTGATAAACTTGACATGACTGAATCCGAACATCGGATTGATTATCAGAATCTTCGCCGCCGAGGCATAGCTGAACACGGCGAGAACCAGCAGGAAGAGGGAATTCACATGCATTTCGGGTGAGGCAAGTTGTCAGTCGTTTTCCCTTTTATAGTCTCCCCGACCGACGCAAATTGACCGAATGGTATGTTGGCTGTAGTGTGCTTTGTAGTGGAAGAAGAGTGATGACATTCGGAGATCACCGGCATAACATTATCAGCGAACGACCTGTAAACGGGTCGTCGGAGGGTACAACAGTTTCAGAATGTTAGTGTCCGAGTGTGTTTTGATGCACTTTTGACACTCTGAAAAACAATGACGAACAGTGGAATCAGGTCACAAAAAATTTTGTGACTGATTTCAAAAAGTTATCAGGGCAGAAGTGTGTGCATTTGTGCATTTGCAAAAGGAATCGTCGTGAAGCTGGAATGAAATGAGCATTGAGAGGATTTGGTTAGCTGTCAGCGCAAATTTCGACGTGTTTGGGTCAGTGAGGTTTCAGAAGGCAAGGGTCCGAATGTGTTTCGATGCAGTTTGTACACTCTGAAAGACAATGAGGAACAGTGGAAAATTAAGATGTTTCACCCGACTTTTGATATCCTAACCAATTCAAAACGCGACCGCGGCCCCCACAAACCTCAGCCGGAATGCACCGTCCCTAGTTCGTGAAGGCTATCCAATTTCAGAACATTCAGATTTTTCACCCGACTTTTGATATCCTAACCAATTCAAAACGCGGCAGCGGCCCCCACAAACCTCAGCCGGAATGCACCGTCCCTAGTTCGTGAAGGCTATCCAATTTCAGAACTTTCAGAACTTTCACCCGACTTTTGATATCCTAACCAATTCAAAACGCAGCCGCGGCCCCCACAAACCTCAGCCGGAATGCACCGTCCCTAGTTCGTGAAGGCTATCCAATTTCAGAACTTTCAGATTTTTCACCAAAGCCAGTCACCTGCGATCCTTTATCCTTCGAAAAAAGCGGCTGATCTCCATGGAGAAATGCAGAAATAAATAGTGAAAATGATCATATTTCTTCATTTGTATTCAAAGATCTTATCAATTATTCACGTCACAGGTCACGTTTAAAAAGTTCTAAAATGTTTATCGCAACAACTGAAATTTAGATTCAAACGGACGTAATCACAGGAAATTCGTAGTAACCCATCTTGAGTTCTGCATTGTGTTCAATGACTCAATCATCGTCACGTATCTGATGCTCATCCAAAAATAGAAAGCAACTGAACACAGTCTAGCCCCATCATGACACATGTAACAATGCTCCACAATCTTTGTACCGGATATTAGATGTCTCCATGTTTTGTCTCATCCCCTGACTCAACCACTTTCTTGCCCACTCGTTCCACATCTCCATCTCTATTCTGCCCTCCCCGAACCACCTCCCTCATTGGTTTTTTGAACAGTTCGTTGGACTTGAAGTCAGCTGATTGATGTCTACAGGAAATTAGAAAGAGTTCGTAAACAGGGGAAGACCGGCTCATTCTGTGTTCTCATGGCCTGGTTTCTCTTCTATCCGTTCGCTGTTCAAGCATCCAAAGTAGTTTTCACATCTACCGTACTCATAAATCTCTTCCTGATCCACCTGACAATCAACCACACAAAACGGATCACCGGTGCTTACAAGTACATGATCATCATGTTCGCAGCTGTCGGGATATTGTTCACATTCATGAAAGCGACTCTGCATCCGTACCTTCATTCCCACAAAGCTGGCCTCATGTTCTTCAGTTTGGAAGCCGATTGGGGAGAGTTCCAAGCGGTCGAAGTGGCTCTGATGGTGTACACGGGCGTCTACTCGGCCATGATTTCCCTTGTCGCTATACAATTTGTGTTCAGATACTGGACACTGATCTGGTATTCGATTCGGATGTTCTGATCCCTTAAAACAATCATTCCAGTGACGAAAAGCTGATATACTTCAACACATGGAGATGCATCGTCTGGTTCGGATACGTGTTTCTGATAGGAATGGGTTGGAGTTTCATGGTTTACTTCTGTGCTCCGTCAGACCACTACTCCAAGAATTACATGAGAGAGCCGTTGTTTGACACTTATGGAATGGACGTCGAGAAGACGGTCGGCTTTTTCATCGTGGTTTACGTGAGTTGCTGGTATTCGTTTCAAGACCCAACTGCAATTTCAGAACGAAAACAAGTCTGTTCGATGGCATAACGTCGCCTTTATAGCTGGTCTTCTGTTCGACCTAGTTTGTGCCCCCTTCGGAAATGCCCTGCCAATAATATTTTCAGGTCATCCAATACGTCATCGTCATCTACTGCGGGACGACAATGAGTCAGAAGATGAACGAGAAGCTCGCCAGTTTCTCAGTAACTCATCGCCGGCTCCAAGAGCAACTGTTCAAGACTCTGGTCCTCCAGATAACAGTTCCTTCTATCATCTTCCACCTTCCATTCGTTCCTGTCCTCTGTGCTCCATTGCTTAATCTGAACTTTGACTTCGAGTCCGGCATGATCTATTGCCTCTTCAGTCTCTATCCTCCCATTGACAGCGGCATTCTGATGTTTGTAGTTCACGACTACAGACACGCAGTCACAAGTGAGTTTCGATAGGCATCATTCCAAAAGTCACAATGTTTTGAGATATATTCAAGAGGTCACAAAATGCTATATCGGGAAGTGTCTTCGAAAGATTAACCCGAAGTTCGATATTGATGCTGTGAAGAATTCAAGTGTACACGTTGCGTTGGAGCGAGCCGACCGTTCCTACATCGCCAAAATCGCTCCTCAAGCAATGAAAATGTTGTGAATAATCGTATAGTTTTCCAATTTACTATCCATTTGTCTCATGTCTCTTTATCTTTTTATATTTTTATCATTGTTTATTATTGCCGTCCCGCGGCGAGTCACCTAATGGGTCTCGCCACGAAAATGGTTTCTGGCTGAAATACGGCTTCTGGACAAGGTTTTGACACTTTTTTTGATGAAAATGGGTAAAATTATATGAATTCTGTCATTTCCAGCCAAATTTCAGCTGTTTCCATTAATTTTCAGCACAAAAGCATGCATTTTGGCTATTTTGCCGCTTTTTACCAAAAACACCTCATTTTCACTGAAAATCGGTGGAAACTGCTGAAATTTGGTTGGAAATGATTGGATTCACGTCAATTTACCCATTTTCATCATAAAAAATGTCAAAACCTTGTCCAGAAGCCGTATTACAGCCAGAAATCATTTTCGTGGCGAGACCCATCAGGTGACTCGCCGCGGGACGGCAATAATATGTTGAATCAAAAAAAAGTTTCATTTCGTTCGCAACACCCGAAAATCAATGACAGTGGTCAAGGCCTCTCGATGCGTTCTCAACAGGTCGTCCGTCCGTTTTTGGAGGAGCCGCGCGGGTTCACGCACCCACTCGATTACTGTTTAAACAGCTATCATCGTCACTTCTCGCCGGCCAGAATGTGGACAAACAACACTCAACAAGGCTCATCAGCTCATCATCATCGGTCCGCTTCGATACGATATACATTTCCCCAGACTCGCTTCACACCTTGTCCTTTCCCGTGTTCATCCGTTCCTCAAACAATGTATCGAGCATTGTTTTCTCATTTTTTCGTTTCATTCATCCCATTCCGTTTTTCGTTTCACACCTCACATTCTCAGTTTCGCACTCTGTCAGGTCGGTTATTGGATGGAAAATCAGTTGGGAAATGTGGAAATCTATCCACCGTCACCTTCGCCCCGACCCCTCCCAGCAGCCGACAGATCACCGGGCATGTAGGTAAACTTCCAGTTGCAACCAGTCCATGGAAGCTCAAGATCTCCCTTTCCAGGCTGTTCGACGTCCACTGGATCATCATCCTTGTCCAGTTCATTGTCATTCTCGCTCTCGTCCTCGGTCTCTTCGCCTTCTTCCTCACCAGATCAGAACAGCCATCAACATATTCCACTCGCACCTATCAGAACTTTGAGCTGCAGACCATCTCTCCTAGCAGTTCCCCTCTGACGTTCAGAAGACGTTACAAAACGACATCAGAATCCCCGGAGAACATTGACTTTGACTTTTCTGAAGATGTTGAGCCAACTGTAGAGACCATCACGACGAGTTCATCAACAACACGTGAGTGTCCCTTTCTTCTGGATTCTCTAAATTCCCTCATTTTCCAGAACTCAGTGCCAGTCAGAGCAAAGTTCTGGAATCAGAATCCGTGAACAGTGTAGAAGTCTCTGAGCATGAGGAAAACCTCCGTGCCGCCGTCTTCACAGTATCCCAGACGTGCTCTGAAATCGGAAAGTCCATCTTGGTCCGTGGCGGTAACGCTGTTGACGCTGCAATCGCCGCGAGTTTCTGCCTGATGGGAGCGGTTCCGAACAAGGCGAGTCTTGCAGGTGGAATGGTGATGGCTGTGCGGGCAGCAGGCGGGAACGTGAGCACTGTGATGGCTGGGTGAGCGGGTGTCTTGTCCCTGTACGAAAACATGTTTTCCAGAGAGAGCACTCCAATGAACACGAACATTGAACAGCTGCAGAAGAACCCGGAAATGACCAGGAGAGGATCAAAGGCCTCGGGAACTCCTGGAGTGCTCAACGGGCTATTCAGGGCATTTCAGAAGTACTCGTCTGGCAGAATCCAGTGGAAGCACCTGCTACTTCCGACCACACAACAATGCGTTAGGGTAAGCAGCAGCAGAGTCAGTTACTCGGGAGAAAAACAAGTTCTATTCAGGGATTCGAGCTCTCCGACGACCTCCGATCAGTATCGAAAACACCGGCTCTCGCGTCATTCTTCAGAGCCAATCAGCAAGGCGACAAGTTGTTTTGTAGCTCATTGGCAGCCACATTGACAGAAATAAGTGAATACGAGAACCCGTTGGACTTGTTTTATCATGGGGAGATGGCTCAAAAGCTGGTGAAAGAGCTGAATGGGTATTTGACAGTGTCGGATCTGGAGGATTACGAGAGCGATTTGAACTCGGCGATTTGTGTGGACATTGACACGGAGACAAAGTTGTGTGGACCGGGACCTCCTTCCTTGTTTGCCGTGCTCTCGAACACTTACTTTGTCTCTAAAAGTAGGGGATTCCATTGTGGAATCACCATTGACAACTCATATTTCAGACATGTCCAATCTGGAAAAAGTCAACGAAATGGTCCGTTCCAGTGTTGGTCTCGCCGCGAAAATCGGTGACCCGATGTTCGTGAAATCAAGCAAGAAATACGCAGAAGACCTGGCAAAGACTTCGAAAAGAAGCAGTGCAGAGATGAAAGACACTGCTGTGAACTTCAAGGAAGATGGATCAACGGAGGTGTTGGTGATTGATGAGAACAATATGACTGCCAGTGTGACATTGTCGATTGGGGATGAGTGAGTGGAACTGATATGATAAGGCTGATAATGGGATGATGTTTCAGCTTCGGAAGTCTGATCTACTCCACTTCGGGATTCTTCTGGAACAACAAACTTCGGTACTTTGACCTGAAAAACGAGAATGTTCCATTGTCCCTTCAACCTGGAAAAGTACCAACTTCTCTGGTTTCTCCTATCATTATCACTAAAAACAATTCGGTGAGTCAGCTCCAACACATGCCTCCTCACTGAATAATCCTTCAGGTCCTGGCAGTGAGCGGCGGCACGGACATGCTCGGCCTCGTGCACCTGCTCCGTCACATCACCCACCGCAACTACGACGCTTCGAAGGTGGCTCCGTCACTCTTCCTGCAGAACTCTGCAATCTCCCTCAAGTCTCCTTCCAACAAATATTCAATTACGGGCTATTGACAACGTATTACTGCTATACTTGTATGTCTTTCTCTCCATTCATAAACTCGTTGAGATTATTGATAAAGATAGTGATAAAGAATGAAGGAATCAAATGTTCATTCAGATCAAACGTAAACCCGTGCATTGTGTTTCGATCTGGGGAGTCTTAGAAATTCATACTCCTAATCCAGAATTCATTGCATTTCGACTACTAATGCTTATGAAAAATCCTTCTCGTGCTCTTTTCACTGCGACTAGCATGCTCCTGGTTCGACAGCGTCAAGTCTCCAGAACTTCGGTGGCACCATCTCAGAATCCATCTTCGATAGGGCAGAACGCATCGCATTGTGACCAGAGGATCAGCTATGCAGCCGAGGGAGAGACACGGAATGATGAAGTAGCTGTAGAGTGTAGGCTCCACGAATCCCAGCTGGGAGAGGCAATAGAATGTGGAAGCGGGGAAGACGGACACCAGAGGGATCACCGACTGAATTGTCAGCGCCTGGAAATGAAACATTGGGTTGGATACTGAGACATGGCTCCTCACATTAACCAGTCTCCTTGCGTTGTCTCTTGTCGAGGGGCTGTGCACTGAGCGGGTCTCCTTGAGGGTCTTGTAGATTTGGTGGCGACACCAGTACATGACCGAGTAGATGGGAATCAAGCCAAAGGTCACTGCGAGAAGAAGCACGATGACGGGCGGTTGGTTGGAGATGTTGGTGGAGAGGACCATGTGGTAGCTCTCGAGATTCTCGACCATTCCGTTGAGGATCTCCTTGTTGACAGAGACCGAAGAAGAGACGACGAGATTGGTGCAGCTGACGAAGATAAGCAGAGGGATAGAGTAGCCGACGAGGCAGAGGGCTACAGAAGTCTTCACGGTGAATCTGGAGAATCGGATTGAGAAGTAACGGTAGATCATGGAGAGCATCAGGCTGATGAAGGAGTTCAGAGACAAGTGGACTGAAATGAGCAATGAACAGTTGAATGGGAAAGTCTTCTGGAAGAAACTCACTGATTCCCACGTAAGACATGTAGCTGAACCACTCTCCGAGAAACTGCACAGGGCCAAGGTAGATGACTATAGTGTATTGATGCTTTGACAACACTCTGGAAGTGTTACCGTGAGAACACAGCAGAGCTCATTCGACGTGACAAAGACGACTTCAGAGTACACGCCAAAGTTCAGTGGGTTCCAGATCTAGACACCCCTCACCCACCTCGGTTGGCTGGTTAATGCGAAGAGAGCAAAGACCGATTGAGTTATCGTGGTGTTCGCGAGGAAAATACGATACGGAGTCAGGTTTCGTGGACTTTTCCAGACGATTAAATAGAGGAGAAGTAGGTTGGCAAGGAGGCCGATGAGCAGAAGAATCGTGACGAGGATCACGAAGAGACTGTCTTGGGTGTTCATGTAGGTGTCGGCGGTGAAGGGACAGAACACGGCGGCCAGAGACCTCCAGAAGGACATGCGCGGCTCGTTTCCCTGAAACATTGCAGTCGTGGGAATGACAGGAAATCATGGAAACGTGTGAAAACAAGAAGCGACTTGTCATGGGGGAGTGGGGCTTCTAATCTGAATTATTTCTGGCCGTGATGCGTGTCCGCTTCGTTTGCCACGCATTCAGAGGACAAAAGACGGAAGTGATACATGAAGACTACACGCGGAGACTTCTGGGAATGAAAGATGATTCCGTGGCTCGAGAAGGCTACAAGATTCCCAAGAATCGTTGCTTTTCGTTCTGTTTCCAGGTGATTAGGAGTTAGAAGAATTAGGAGAATCAGGGTCATTCGATGAATAATCAGGCACCAAGAACACCTACAGAAGAGATTTACTGAAGAAATTTCTTTTTAGAAAGTTTGGTGCAATAGAAATCACGTAAGAGGTACACATAACGAGTTTATCGAAATAGACTGGAGCGGGTCGGTTTAATCGGTTCATATTGAAATGGGAACAAATACGGAGACCCATGCACCCCTCCTCTTGAAATTAAAATTCCATGAAGGAGAGATAAATAGGAGCAGTAGCAGGAGAAGCAGGGGGCCAAAACAAATCGAAGCGGGGCGCGCACATTTATGGGTCACGTTGCTTGTTCGGAGAGGACGGAATGACGCCTGCTCCAGCGCTTTGTTATCGTCTTAGACCCCCTCGGAAGGAGCGAACAAACAAGAAGGAAATCAGATTGAGGTCAATGTCCAAGTCAGATTCAGACGAAGTGCGTGTTTCGCATCATCAGAACACTGTTCGAACGGCTGCGGTAGGATCGGGGATCGTTTCCGGAGAGGAACGGCGAGACGACGGGTCGTTCCTCGAACCAGAGCAGGTCGACGATGTACTTGCGATACGGCTGCACGTAGTAGATGGTCACCAGTGGATCGATCGTCGGGCCTGGAAACGGAGAAACTTGAGATCTTTCCATTTCCGTCACGCTAACTATGAACTTTTCATCTCGACCTCCTTCACTTCTAAGATCGTTTTTCAGAATCGAAAGTCTAACTAGAAAACGAGGGACTTGAAGTTTTGTATCTAGGTCAGCTAAGTGGCTGGATTCCACTGATCCAATTTCTACTTTCACTCCAGGTTTTATGTCATGAGCTCCAAAATAACACACGTGACGTATAATCTTATCAATCATTATAACCTAATTCAGTGTCTTGTCTCTGCAACATTTTGGCTCAACTTCGATTCAATTTGATCTTCGCAAAAGAGAAACGCCCACGCTCTTGAACCGATTTGGACCTTTTTGGTCTCACAACGTCAAAAACACAACGCACATTTTCAGATTTCAATCATTGGGAAGACTCACTGAGGCTCAGTAACGAGATGATTAAATAACCGAATTTTGTGGTCTCAATAACGTGAAATTGGGTTGAGAGGAAGATTATCGAGGCTGGGAAGAGCGTGAAGACCGGGATCATGGATTGAACTGTCAGGGCCTGGAAGAATGTGTTCTGGAAGCTTCCGAACTTTTTCAGACCTTGACTAGTCTTCTGATTTGCACAGTTGTGGTTGTGTTGAACAAGTATCCAGGTCGTTCAAGCATCCGAAGTATTCGATATCTGCAGTAGAACATGACACCGTAGATGGGGATGCACAGGAAGCTGACACAACACGCGACCCACAGGGTCGACAGCTGAAAATATTTGTTTTGACGCAAAGAAAATGTACTTTCCGGCGTGATGCTCACTTGTGCCACACTCGTCCCGACCACCGTATTGTACTTCTCCAAGTTCTCCAGTTGCCACAACGTATAGTTGTTGTTGATCGTGAAGTCCGAAGTGAATTCTATATCCCTAATGCAAATAATCATGCTGAGAGGGACCATATAAGCAAGGATGCACATGGCGAAGGCACCAGATGTCGGGAACCGCAGCGTCTTCAGCGAGATGCAACGGAAGACCATGGAGAGCATGATGGAGAGGAAGGAGTTGACGGCGAAGTGCACTGAAACAGATGATGAATGAGATATCAGGGATTCCGAAGGGTCATACGCATTGTAACAAAGATCATGTAGCTCCACCAGTGACCCAGATACTGCGAGATGCCGAGGTAGATGTTCACGATTCGGAGGTTGATGGAGATCACTCTGGAAGCAAGGTTCAGAAGAAGATGTTCAACTGGCCCTACCTTGGAATCGTTAGAATGAAGCATACCGAATAGAGAAGTTGTGTGATGGAAGTGTTTGCCAGGAACACTGTATAAGGAGTCAGACAGGCGGGACTTTTGAAGAATATCAGGAATAGAAGGAAGGCGTTGAAGAGCACGCCGAGGGTCGAAACGACGGCGGCGTAGGAGATGTACAGTTGGTCGAAGACGTCGACAAACATGTCCGGGAACCGAATGAGAAACCGAAAAACCGACTGGGCAGGGAAGGCGTGTAACAAATTTCGAATATCTGGGTCCTCTTCAACATGAGCCGGATGGGGCGGGACAGGAGACAAACACGCGGAGGCGCATCTTGAAACGCGTTTATTGTGCCGCAGAATGGTGATCTTCGGGGCGAAGATTGAAAGATGATGAATTCTTCTGGAGAGTCGGAAATGAAAACAGAATAACGAATGTTTATGTACAGTCGGCTGGCTGGGAGTCGCTAGTTTTTGCCAATTTGAAGTCGCCAGTTTGACTTTGAAGAGAGCCAAACATTCGAATTCAAAACATATGCAGGAATTCCCTTCACTCTTGTCGATCGCGAAACAACTTCTCTCCCTGATCATCAGCAGGGAATGCAACAGCTCATCATCTTTCAACTGTTCCTGCTTTCCGCAACAATTAATGTTCATCGAAAGTTTTTTTTCCAGATTTTGAAGAGAAGAGTTACGATTTATCAATGTCCCAGTGATCCGTGGGGAGATCGCTTATCAGTGATCACTGACCAGGAGTTCAAGTGAACAATTATCTTCAGTTTTCCTGCCAAAACTACATTTTTCTGCTAGACACTGTCCTCTAACGTGTTTCGAGTCCATTGCATCACTCCGGCTACACTCAAAACGTGTAGTCAGTTGGTGGCCGAACAAACACTTTCACGTCTAAATCTCCACTATTTCGGCGGTCATCGCAGTATTTCTTCACCCGAAAAACAATATTTACGCTGTTTGAGCTTCAACTCTACTGAAAACTAACGAAGATGCTCGGACGACGAATCGTACATGTTCTCAACTCGGTGAGTGCTTTTTGATTTCTCTCAATGTCTCTCTCGACGCCTGAAGCCCCTTTGGAAGCATTCTAATTAGCGTCAACGTCTTCTTGCACTTCTGGTGCTCATCTGTCCTATAATTGGCTCGAGCTCCTTGAAGCATGAACCAACACGGCCGCGTCTCGCCAGTTTGTTTTCTCGATTTTCAATGTTTTTTGCTCGATTGAGCGGTGTCGCCGTGGGATTTCGGAACGTTTTCAGCTTTTGGCGACAGAAATTTCAGTTTTTGTTGAGTTTCCCATGTTTTTCATGTTTATTTTTCAAAAAACCAGCAAAATCACGGAAATTTGTGATAACTCTTGAACTTTGGCGTTCGAACTACCGTAATTTGCACGTGCCGAGTGTTTTTCGCTGCGAGACCCTTGACGAAATTAGGTGTATGTCGCCATGAGTATTTATTGTAAAAACAAGTTCCCGATTTGTTTTCCTTGCTAAATTTTTGATTTTTCGAAATTTAGAACTTTTCTTTGTTTCACTCCGCAAACAATCAGATAGGCTTCACCAAACCAAGCGGAACTCTGATGGTTGATCACGGTTTTTATTTTGTCCCGGCGCTCAATTCAATCTTGTTGACCTTCGAAAGTTGATGAAACGGACGAAATTCGAAACACTCGAACGTAGCCTAGACGAATCTGTTCCTGGTATTGAAACATTCGTGCACTGTGTACATGTACATGACTTTTATGTTGGCGTCGAGATTTGCATAAGTAAATGGCCTATTCTCTAGAATGTGTCAGTGCCAATATTTGCCATTTTTATGTCTTGATATCAACCGTCGACGTTAGCTTCGCCTGGCGATGTTTCCGTCCTTGGCTGCGCGCTTGTCCATGCTAATCCGCTGCGTTTCGAGCCCTCCTTCCTCTCCTTCTCGTCGTCTGCGCCTGCTTCTCTCGTCGTCCCTCCTCAGTGACACCCTCTCTTTTCGCTCTCCGCGCTCGCTTCATCCAGTCTCTTCAGGCCCTCTCAGGCCGCAAAAACGAACAAAAATAATGTTTTCGTTTTGGCCTTTTTCTTTTGTTCGTTCTCCCCATGTCCCCGTTTAACAAGTATGCGTAACAACCAGTTGAATTGCAGGCCGGCCGACAGTTCGCTCCGCACCGAGCCCCCGGAATCATGTCTTCGTCTTCGATGTCACCGACGTCTGCAAACAACGCTCCGCCTGCGCCGAGCCACTTCGCGCACAGGCCACAACACGTCACTCCGGCGACCACGGTTAGTTCCTCAGAAAATTGTAGCCTTGTAGCCTCTTTTCTGGGTTAATCTAGTGGCAAGATCCTCAATTAGCCTCGTTTCCTCTCCGTTTCCTATGTTTCATGCCATGAGTTTATCGCAAGCGGAAACGCCGGATTTAGAATCGATTCCGGATTCCAAACGTTTCAGTCACAAGCTTTTGCTATCCGCGATAGCGGAAATTCAAGCGGAAACGAGGCTCTTTCCATCTTTTTTTGCTGAAACTTTACGTGACAAACTAGAAACTCTTTGTGATGTGGCACCTGCCCTTGCACCAGCTACGTGTTCACTCAACTCCAGTTTCCAGCCCCGCTCCATGGAGGTTGACGAGCACAACGGACACCCGCACTATCCGATGCTTCTCAACGTGACGCACATCGACATGACATCCCGTGCCGACGACATCCGGGCCGGTCTCATCGACACTTTCCTCAATTTGGAGCGCGTCGACAAGAATTTGTATTTGTGAGTTGGAATTATGCTTTTCCTCCAAATTCTGAGCCATTTCCAGAGCCCGGCACTTGCTCAAAGGTCGCAACTCTCTGCCGGTCGTCTACGGAGGACAGGTCATCGGCCAGGCGCTCTCGGCTGCCACTGCAACCGTCGAGGTCGGATTCGTGCCGAACAGCTTGCACAGCTACTTTGTGCAGAGCGGCAACGTGGAACGGCCGATCCTCTATCAAGTTGATCGGATCCGCGACGGAAGGAGCTTCTGCACCCGGCTCGTGAAGGCTCTGCAAGACGGAGAAGCCATCTTCACCGTGCAGATCTCGTTCCACAGAGTGAGTTGATGACTTCTTCATTTTCCGATTATCAATTTTCTCTCTTCAGCCGGAAGCTGACTCGATTGTCCATCAGCTTCCAATGCCGGAAGTCCCGGCTCCGGACAGCCTCGAGGACCTTTCGGACACGTTCGAGCGCATAAAGAAGAACCCGAACATTCCGCCGGCGGCCTTGGCGATGCTTGGATTCAAGCAGAAGGAGATCCCACCGGCATTCTTCAGAATCTTTTCGGTAAGTGCATCACTTTCGAGTCTATCCTATCAATTTACTCTTTTCCAGTTCCGCCCGGTCGACATCGACTCGTACCTGTGCCTGAAGAAAGACGACGCTCACAGTGCTGGACACGGTCATCCGACCGATGCGTACCGATCGTACGTCTGGATAAAGGCCAACGAGAACATCGGAGACGACCCACGGCTCCACATGGCTGCTGCCGCCTACATTTCCGATGCGACCATGATTGAAACTGCGCTGAGACCGCATTCCAAGTGAGTCATTTCAACGCTGCTTCTACTCCAACTGTTCACTTCCAGGCGCGGCTTCATTCCGTCGATGGCGCTGACCCTGGACCACTCGATCTGGATGCACACTGACAACTTCCGAGTCGACGACTGGCTCCTCTACGAGAACCACAGCACAATTGCTGGCGGCGGGCGCAGTCTCATCGAAGGAAAGCTGTGGACTCGTGACGGGCGGCTCATCTTCTCGACGACCCAGGAGGCCCTAATCCGTGCTCAGAAGAAGAAACCAAGTGTATCCCCCAGCCAAACCCCGGCCAAATAATAACCCTGTATAGCACTTTTAGAAGTTTAACTCGGACAAAATATATATTTATTCATCGAACTTCAATCAAATTTTGAACGAAAATTCGTGTAGTGTTGAGAATGATCTCAAAATCAAAATGAGTTTTTTTTGTTTTCCTTTAAAATTTTTGTAGTTTCAAATTTAATCGATTGAAAAGAAAAAGAAGAATGTAGTGAAGAGGTCGATTATGGTGTCGATAAGATGATGATAATAATGATAATAAATATAATGAATCCATTGTACAATTGAATTCTCAAAACGGGGCTTCACTCAATTGATTCTGGAGTCGGCGCGAAGCTGTTCTCCAGGTTGTTGAATCCGCTGAGCATGGTGCAGATCATGCGAGTGTACTCTCCAGAAGTCGACTGGCAGATGTCGTGCTCCAGGGTACGGTGGTACTTGCGCTTGTACTCGAGAGAGATGTCTTGCAAGTCAATCTGGAATATTCTAGCTTATGTTAGTTCTGGAAGCTTCTGCCGGATTTGGCACGTTTTTCTGTGTCCGGATTAGCCCTCAATAGAGCACATTGCCTTCCCAGCGCTTACCTCACTACGGCTGACACAGATGCGGATGATAGTGGACTGATCAATGTGCTCGTAAGCCATTGCGGCGCGGAGCTTCTCAGCGAAGTAGATCTGGACACTGCGGGAGACACGAGCTGAAAAAGGCATTGATAAGAGTGATAAGGAGATAAGTGACTAACCGATAGTCTGAAGAATCAGACGGATCTCCGAGTGGATGTTCTTGTTGCGACGGATCAGTGACTCGATGTCCTGTCCGTCGCGTCTCGCCTCGTCGACCTTGTCGAGAACGGCCCCGATGTGCTTCCAGGAGTGTCCGATGAAGAGTTCCTCGAACAACTGAACATTCTTGGCGATGTCGTCGATGGTGGTGGCCAGGATGATGTTGCAGTGTCTGTCGACGAGCTGGTCGTCCAGCTTCACCCCGAGATCCTCGTCGCGGTTGTTGCAGAGCAGCAGATTGAGCATCTTTCCGACGACGCCTTCGACCTAAAAATAAAAAGGATTAGCGGGGAAAGGGGATGATCCGATTAACCTTCACAGTGATATCCTTATCAAGCGCCTTGCGGTGATCAGTCTGATAAGTGTCACGAAGTGCGCGGAGCTGCTGGAAAGAGAAGGAATCGGTTTCCGGATTGCATCAGAGCTAGACTTACTCTCGGCGAGCGAGTGCATGCGATTTCGATGGCCACTGAGCGGTCACCGTTGCGATTCTGAAGCGAAAATGATAAGATAATTTGCCGGAAGAGAGGGCTTACTGAGAGAGATTTGTAGACACAGTGAGCATCATAGCTCGGAGCCGGCTTGAAGAGAGCCTGGCACATTTCGTAGAAGTAGCCTCCGCACTCTTCCTCGAGGTCATCCAGAAGCTTCTGAAATCAGAAGACTTTTTTCCATCACCGGACTCTGAAACTCACTCTAGTGAACATATCCTCATAGGCTCCAAGAATCTTCTGACGTTGGAAGTTGTTGTGGTAGAGGATTATGTTGATGATGGTCTGGTCTTTGGTTTCTGAAGGATTTCAATGAGGATAAGAGCCAGCTGATTGCAACTGACCGAGACCATGAAGAGCTGCGCGGAGGTTTTTGGAGGCCTCGACCGGATGGAAATCCGGGGAGCTGGGCCCGTAGATGGTGCCGCGGAGGTCCTCGTATTGAGATTCGTACATCTGGTAGATCATCGGAATGTTCTTCGAGCGGTGGCTGTTCTCAGAGTCGATGGAAGAACCGGTTGAGAGCGTCTGGAAGGGATGGAATAGATGAGTGAGCAGACTAGAAAACTTGTGATAAAGTTTCTCTCGTGCCACTAGGCGAGCGGAGATTATAAGGGGAGAGAGGGCGGGACCACGGGGAGGTATCGTGACTTGAATGCGGAATCAGATGTATATGTTTACTGAGAACCGAATATTAAAAAGTCTGGCACGCGGATGAGCTATTTGACCCGGAGAAGGGTGTGAAGAATGATGAATGGGCGGCGGATAGTCTGGTGAAGCCAGTATTTATAGTTGGAATCCCGAAGAGGCCGCCCATTCGGCCGACGTCAAAAACAGAGGATTATCTTGAATTCCGAACGGATAATATGGAGAAGTGGCACTTTTTAACCGATTGGTTCGGTTTTGATAAGAGTTCTGGCTTATTTACGAACAATCGTAAAGTGCGTGGATTGTGACGATAAGCGGTCTTGCCACGAAAACATTCTCGTGATAGGACCCTGTGACTTTGGAGTGAATCATAGAAGAAGCCATTGTGAAATGTGTTTTGTTTGTTGCCGAACGTCTTCTAGTCTTCTAGTCATGCCGAATGAATCAGAGTTGATTAGTGGATTGATTACGGAGGTCTTCAGACAGGACGGATTATCAGTTAATCAGAGTCAGACAACTTGGAGGATAGAGATCAGAATGTGGCCCCGGGAACACTGGACGAACTTCAAGGGACCACGTGGCGCTGGCAGCATGCCAACTTTCGGCCGAGAGATGATCTATGAATGTTTACACATTGCCATGGCAGCAGTCGTATTCATCACGTGGAATACGTAAGCAGCCGGCAGTTGGATGGCCAGGAAATTCGACAACTCTTTAATCCCACTGGTTTTATTTTGGGAATGGCTAGTAGTTTCGCGGAAAAGAAGCATAACACACTCACTTGTTGGACCCTCGAGATGGATGGATTGCGGGGGTTCAGAGCCAATCGAGGCGCTTTGCGTCGGTCGGAAGTTTCAGATGTCTCAGCAGGATCGGACATTTGGGAGTCAGTTTGGATGAAGAATGGAGAGAGGGGAGTGTAGTGATTGGATTGGTATGCGGATGGATGAATAGAAGCGGATTAGCGACGGGCGCGAGTTTGTGCGAGGGAGGCGGAGTGATAATTGATCGGAGGAGGCGGGGCTCGAGAACTCCCCGTCCCTGGACATCAAATGGCACGACATGGTCAGTGGAAAGATTAGAAGGTGTACTTTTGGGCAATAAATAACACATCGCTTTGACTAATTCTGTCGATTGCATCTTTCCCTTTCCTCCCACCAAATTCATAATTCAAGCTTGTTTACGATCCCGGGAGGGGGAAGGTGTTGAGTCACGGAACGAAGCTCTCCGCTTGATTGCATACGGGGGAACATTCGAGAAGTCGAAACTATAGTCTGGCTTTACGAAGAAGCCGTAGAGTCGTGCGAAGTCTGAAATTCGACATGCGAAGTCTTGCAAAAGGGCAACATGACTTTGGAAGTCTGGAAGAATCGGCGAACGGATCACTGGTTTAGCTTTTGAAGACACAGCGTTGCCACAAGTTGGGCTACTGTAGCAAAGATTATCTTCTAGATTCTTGCATTTTATATCAGTGAGCCCAAAAAGAGCATTCAGAGCCCGAGGATGAGCTCCCTTTTCAGCTTACTTTGCTCTTATCGCTCCTTGACACCTATCCTGACGCACCGGAAATCTGCCCTGGTAAACCCTTGTTTTCTACACCGTCTCCGTTATCCGCTAATCCTGTGACCGTGTCTGGTCAGAGTGCCGAGTCGAAGCACGAGATTATTTCAGCTTATCCTCGAGAGAGAGTCTTTGGGCCGTCCGGGACTTATCCGTGCTACGTCAGCAAATCCGAACGATCATGCGCCGATTAGAATGTGTCGGGAATCCTGACACTGGGATTCATCTAATGTAATTTAGGAATTCTTACAAGAGCCTCGTGGTAGAATACGGAGAACAAGATGAAGGGGTTTAGGAGGGTCAGAATGTGACAAGAAATGAAGAGTAGATTTCGTGGCGAGACCCTAACAGTGAGAGAAATCGAAATCGCTTCGAGACCTAAAACCAGAAGAGAAACCAAGAAAAAGGAAGAAGTCACAACTTTCCATGTCGGGAAAACATTCGAATGAATCGGAAGACTAGCCTTCTCTGAATGATCGAATCAGGGAAATGAATTCAAATTTCCGGAGTTGAAATGGATCTTTGGCTGCTTCTCTTCTCTTCTGAGCATTACTCACCCGATCACGCGAATCCGCTTGAGTCACTTCGATGCTGATGCTTCTCTCGTTGTTCATCGTGAAGACCGAAGACAGAGTTTCTGGAAGAAACGATTTGACTAGAGAAAACTGGGAAGATACGAAAGAAGATAATGAAGGGACTGATACGAGTTAATCTCTCTTGGCCTAATCTCGTTAGAACTTGGGAATTGAGGAATGGGATTAGACTAGATTAGGTGACATCCAGTGTCATGTGCACTTCATTATAACTCAGCGTTATCATTATCAGTTATCACAGAAATCAGAAAAAGAACTCGAAAAAGGCAGACATTTTGATCGATGCTCTAGAGCGAATTTTCTCGAACATCCGACGCGCCGCCTCTTATTTATACGCCTTCTAAGCCGCCTGCTGGATGATAATCACTTGATTATGTATCGCACCGCCCGTTTAATTTGTCGAGAGTGAGCCGATTTGAGGTGTGACGAAAGCCGCGAAAACAGACACGAAGTCAGCGACGAAGAGGCCCGGAAAACAGGAAATTCGGAAGGAGTTGCTCATCCCGGGGATGAATAATGATTTGATTGCAGGATATGCGACGGGAGTGTTTTCTCCGAAATGGTTTTCGAGTGATCATGAATGAAAAGGATTGAAGGATGTGTTAAAATGAACAGGATCAGCCGGGGGAGATGGAACGTTTTCAGCATAAATGCCTACTTATGGGGAAAGTGATATTTTGTACTCGAAGAACACATTCACTGAAAAGTGCAAAACTTTTTTTTCTCCGGTTTTTTCAGAATCCTGACTTTTCTCAATCAGAATTGACGCTAACATTGGCCGCTGCTCACACGTCAACGTAGTTCTCCAGAATCCCCTTTGTTCATAAATATTTGGTTAATTTCTATTATCACAGTGCCCCATCATTCGAACGCATTCCCGCTCGATCCTCACAATATCCATCTGTCTCCTTTGTCCCTATCCCTTCTCCTTCTAGAGATTTCCAACGAGAATCTCATTTACCCAGTTTTTATTTAAGCTAATAACGCTGTTTTGAGTTTTTCCAGCATTATTTTCTTTCAAACAGCTTCATATTAATTGTTTTTCTAGTTATCCAAATCCTTCGAGACTGTTCTCGAAACTGCTGCATTCTCTCACGCTTCATGAACTCTGTGCGGTGATCTTGCAAAAACGCGCGCCGCACTTTGCAAGTGGGCGGAGCCTACCACCACGAGACTTTTTCAAATCAAATTCTGCACTTTTCTCTGCGAATTTCAAACCTAGAAACTTCTTTCGCACTGATTTTCAAACACAGGTCGCTCAAAAAATGTGAAATAATTGCTCCTAAACATAAATACTAAACATATCCGCTTACAAACTTCGCAAAAGCGCATCAAAATTATCGTAAAAGTGGATATTCCAGCGTGATGAACAACCAAGAGCAAAATCCCCCGGCGTCTTCGTCCGATAACAATCAGTCGATCTCTGCTACTCCGCAGGTTAGTCAAAGATGATTCAGAGGGTTTTAACTGAACATGAAAGCTTTCAGCGTCCGTCCGGTTCATCTGGATACACTCCACTCGAGCCATCTGTGCAGAACATCAGGTATTCATGAAAATATTCAGGAATTTCGCAAAGTTGTGTTGTTTAGATCGACTCTTCACAGACCACTGACTGCGAACCAGCAGCAGTTCGTCCAGAAGACTATTGAGAACCAAGGCCAGGACGAAACTCGCGAGTTCATCAACCAGCTTGGCGAGTACCCGCCAACCATCCCGGACTCTGTCACTATGCACTTCTTGAAGTCGGCCGGAGTAGAAGGAACCGATCCGCGTGTCACCAGAATGATTGCTCTGGCTGCTCAGAAGCACGTCTCGGATATCGTTCTGGACGCCATGCAAAACGTTAGTGTTTCCGAAGTCTGCCAAAAGTTTATTATCGATTTCAGGCTCGCATGAAGGGTCTCGGACAGACCAAGAAGGGAACCAAGGACACGAAGTTCACTCTGACCGAGGAGCTGCTCGACGACGTCCTCAAGGAGTACGGACACCAGAACTCCCGCCCACCATACCACAACTGAATCCGGAATCCCCCTGTTTAACGTTATCATTGTTGAGTTACAAATGTTATCTCGCTATTAACCGAGGGTTTTACGCTTTACTAATTTATTACTCTTACTGCACATGAACGGATGACCTAATTGATTTTATTTTTATTTCGATTCAATGGCTCCGTTGGCCATTTTATGTTTACTAGTATCTTGTGTTTCTTTTTCTTTTCTCAATCCTGACCTAATTCAGAACATCCAACAAAAAAAACATGCCAAAGCCACTCCAACACAGCGACGACTATGACAGCGATCCGGAGGTGCAGGCGGAGAAGGAGATGGCCAAGAAAGATCCAGTCGCGTATGCCATCGACTCTTCGTCGCTGACTTCGCAGAAGAAGGCGGCTGCTGCCAAGGATGAGGTTTCGACCACTCCGCCGAACATGGTCGTCGCTGGTAACGGAACGGCTCCGGTCACTCGCACCAAGTGTTAGTTCGCATTTGAAACCGAACTCTAGCTCAAACGTATCCTTTTAGCGTCCGACGACATCGGAAAGAAGCCGAAGACGGCGAATCAGAGCAAGGCTCTCAAGAAGCAGCGTTCGCGCGGAATCTCGGGCTGCTCGTCTCGCAAGTACTCTGGCTTCGACGACGACATGGACGACTACGAGGGGGACATGGACTTCGATCTCCAGGAGGCTTACGACGAGGAGGAGGAGAACTACCTCCAGCAGCAGAAGTAGGCTAGGCTAGCCCTACACGTCAATGTCGCCGTCAATCTCCCATCGATAATTTATTTCAATTCCCTTTTCGGATAACACTGTAAAATCGTTTGTTACTTTTTGTGTGAAGTAGAGTGTACATTTTTCTCTGTAATTAAGCTCTCGCTCCCGCCTAGTTTTTTGTTCGTTCCTCTGTTTGTTCATCTTTTGTTTTTATCCTTTTCCCCGGCTTGCCCACCTAGATCGGCTAATTCACAACCTGTTCCCACTTTTCTCAGCGGTTATTTCTCTTCTCTTTTTCAAATTGATACTCTGATCACTATTCTTAACTTCTTACCTGCTTCACACCATTATCGATACGTTTGTACATAAATTGACTGGCGTCAAACCGAACAACTTCCCAAAGATTCAAAGGTTGTGCACCGAAGGTCAGATTACCTGAAAATGAAATGGGCTAGAGAAAAATATGGAAAAAACGGTTGATATCAGATGATTCCGTATCGACAACTGGCCAGGATGTCGCATCTCGCGGCTCGATTCGTCGGTGGATCAGATGTCCACGTAGTGGATCCGTTGGTTGATTTGAGGTATTATCACTATCAGATCAATATCACTGATAAGGTTTCAGAAATATTTTCGAGCAACCCGACCAGCTGAAAGCAGCAGTCGAATCTCGAAATCTGAAAATCGACGTCGAGAAAGTGAAAAAAGATTATGAAGACTGGTTTGAGACTTATCAGAAGTGGAAATCAGCTGATAAGGAAGCGAGTCAAACACTCAAAAAAGAGATGCGATCGAAGAAAGACGGTCTTCTGAATGCACTGTCTCTCCCGAATCTCATTCATCACACCGGCCAGAAGCAGACTCCACTTCTGAAACCGTCAAGTGAGCATTTCTCATCATCTCTGTTCACAATCCATGCTGTCTTCAGAACACGCTCAATACCTCGCCCAACAAGGTCTCATGCGAATCGACAAACAGAACCACGTCGTCCATCTCGTCGGATTCCCAGTTGTCGTTCAGAAAATGATCCGCGAACAGCTAGTCGACCTGTTCCCTGGCTGCCAACCGATCTCTCCGTCGTATTTCGCAAGAGCCGCGATTCTGGAGGCGCTGAACATCGATCAGACAACGTGTATTCCGTTCACAGACGGATCTTCCCACTTCCCACTGACATATCTCGTCGGAAACTCGCTGGCCGCTATCACTGCTCCATTCCTGAAGACCTCGTTTGGTGAGAAGAACGAGTGGCCGATCAGTGTGCAGTGCGCTGGAGCAAGCTACGTACAAAAGGTTTGCAACAAAATAAATTGAATAAGAACAGACGAAAATTGATGAAATTTCTAGAAAAACCAAGTGGACCTGTGCAATGCTCGCCAACGAATGAAACATTGCGCCTTGTGGATGAGCAAATCGGCAGAAGAGATTGACGGAATCGTGGCCGACGCGACGATGCGAGTCGGAGCATATCTGGACGAGGGACTCTTTCTGGAAGTCAAAGTTCGAGAGCTGCAGGGAAGTGAACTGCGGAACTACGAGTCACAGGCGTTTGTCGTGGAGAACCGGGGTCTTGCTTTGTCAAGGGTGAGTATACTAAATCGCAAATCACACTGAACTCCAAGTTTTAGATTTCGAGGATCGGCGACTACGTCTCGAAACGATTGAACATTCAGTTCGCCGGATCCGCTGCGACAGAGGAAAAAGAGGCCGTGGAGGGAGGATTTGTTCAGATGGTCTACGTGGAGACGGACATTGATAGAATACTCGCACGGCTTGTCGACGACTTGATCGAGGGCAAGGAACCGCCCAAGTATCTGCGGGACGCCATCAAACGAAACTTCTAATCATTTCATGTATCTATCTAGAGAATAGGCATAAAAATCCAAATAATTTATTAATTTGCTTTGAGCAAAATGGAAAAATCGTGAAAAGACACTTGAAAAATGGGTGGTCGAGTGAAAGATAATGATAAAAAGATACTCCGAAATATGTACAGATCAGTGAAGTGTTGCATAGAAGTCTCGGCCTACTCGTCCGCCTCGGCGCCAGATCCGGATCCCTCGACGTCGGCGGAGCGGATGAAACGGAGCGGTGCGGAGGTGACCTCGAATCCCGATCCTTCTCCGGATGCCTCTTCGACGTCACGGGCCACACGGCGGAGCTGCTCCTCGTCGGCGTCGCCTGATCCGGAGCCTTCCTGAAAGACAAGATGGTCATCTGCAAGTGTAGAAGGGAAACTCACGGTTTCCTTGGCGTTCTTCTCGTCCGAATCGCTGCTGTCACTGTCGGAAGCGTCGCGGGCGTGTCGGACCGTCAGCAGCTGCTCCTCGGGAACGATTCCGTCGTCACGGAAGATGTTGAACGCGACGGCGACGGAGAAGAGAAGAGCGAGCAGGATGAGCGGACGCATGGCGGGAAGAAGTGTGAGTCTGAAATGATACACTGATACGGTGTGATAAGCGGTTGAGTCATCAGTGATTAGCGGGCGGCGCCCTGCGCGGATGAATAGAAGAAGGAAGAAACGGAGAAAAAATACAATACATACATTCAAAAGGCGCGAGAAGGGAAAAAGGAAAAGGTCAGCAAATAAACACATATCCTGGACGTTGCGCACTGACCAGCCAGCCAGCATTTTTGCATTTTTGATAAGAGCAAACAAGCGTTGGAGACGGTGAAGAGAGCCCAGCGCGAGGACGTTTTATACGAGAATTGGCGCCGGCAAAAAACTGCGGGAGATCATTTTTGGGTGGGGTGGAGATGGTAATGTTGCGGGTCTGTTTGGACATCTGCTACTGTACAGCCATTGTCTCCGAATAGGGCAAAGACTAGAGGAGAGGAACGGTTTGGTCCAACGAGCGAGTGACCCTTCCCAGGAGCAAGGTTTATTGATTTGGAAGCATTGAGAAGTAAGTTCTAGAAGGGGTTTCGAAACGGAGATTACCGTAACGAATCTTTTCTGCGAGACTGGACGCTGGATTCTGAAAAAAAAAGAATACGAAGGTGAGTTCACTAACAATGTAATCGCTTCAGACTTAGGGCGAAAGCTAAACAAGCCAGGCTCTACTGGAAGGATGCTCCAGATGATTGTCAGTTTGACGCCTCCTGAACTCCCTGGAGGGTGATAGAAGACGTTCCTGGTGAAATGGAGGGCCCCCTTTTGAATATGGAATAGGGGAGGAGAAGCCCTGAATGGGAAGGGGGAAGATGATGAATGAGCGAAATGAGAATGAAACACTGAGAGGGGTGGGACCCTCCTCCGTTATCTAGTGGATTAATCAACACTCGATACGATCTCGTGCTTCCCCGCCTCCGTGTCATCTCATTCCAGAATGTATAGTGACCCGGGCCGAGAGAGCGTTTGATTCGGGGAGAAGCGTTATCATATGATGACGAGTATATCCGAGACGAGATCCACCTGTGGTTTCACGTGAACGAGAGACTGAGAGTGGCAGAAGAGACGGCGGGAGGTGGAGAGCCGTGTCATGTGCGGGACCATGTGCACTTTTTGTTATGTGATAGGAAGAAGCGGAAGAAGAGATGAAAACAAGTGGGGAAGACTCATTCATTCATATCAAAAAGAACTAGCTAACAAGTGAAAACGAGATCGGTTTGGCAGGAAGATCACAAGCAAACAACGAATTGAGAATTGGCATCTAGACGAGGTTAGTTTCGAACGTGCTCCGACCCGATTTACGACTGGCTCTGGGAGTGAGCCCGACTGCTGTCAGCTGGGTGCTGGGGACCTGGAAGATGAGGGGTTACGTGAGGAAGCGGAGGAGCAAAGGGCTTACTGTGAACTTGCGTTTCGGGGTGTCGTAGATGATGCAGATTAGGTAGAGAGCGTTGAGGGCGAACTGGAAAACGCAACCTTATTTCAGATGACAGAGGTATCAGGTGACCTAGTTTTTGGAAACCTTTGACAAGAAAATGAGCTATAAATCTGCGTTTCAGTTCACGTGAATTCAGGAACAGTTTTTGAAAATCCACGTGAAACAACTTCTCCGAATCCCTCACCTGCGCAAAATACATGACTTGCGATATCTCTTCCACTATCACAATCGTCGAGTAATCAATGATATTGTCCTCCGGTATCAGTGATAAGTACAGTCGGAGCAAGTACGATGGAAGGTTCATAGACAGGTCGAATACGGTGATGCAGAGACATCTTCGAAGGACTCGCATGTGTTGTCTGCGCTTCGATCTGTAATTTGTTATGCTCTGCTAACAATTTGGCTAATCAACGCGTACCTCGTGGAACTCGATGTCGTCAACTCGCCGTTGGATCGCGATTTGCTGATTGTCACGTTCGCAGTCGAGTACTTCTTCATGCTGGATTCAGGAGCTGAAAAGAGTTGAATAGGGCTGATAAGAGATGTGATAACATACAAGGACATCCTTCCGAGTAGACACTCAACTTGTGCTTGGCCGACTTCACACTGCGTCTTGGACCCGACGAAAAGGCCCATGTTCTGCACATTATCACCTGAAATCAGAGATTTTTGAGACTTTTCTGCTGATATCAGTGCCAACCTTCAAATCAAGAACAGTAATGATAATGACGGGAAGGAAGTATGAGCTGAATATCTCGAAGATCTGCAGGTGTCTGCTTATTTCCGTCTCGGTGCCACCGCAAGCTGAAAACAAACGGAAATTCTTATGTGCTCGCTGGTCCCCTCGACAGAGACTCACACTTGAACGTGTCGTCGTATTCAATGTCCCACAGCACCCACACTTCCGAGACGCAGCAGAAGATGGCGACGGTGAGCTGAATGGGGCGAATAGGGTGAATGTGCGATGACAATGGCGCGAAATGAGATTTCGACACGGCTAACAGAGGGCATGGCTTACCACGGCGAGTCGCGGCTCCTTATTGAGTTTGAGGTGTGTGTACGGGCGGTAGACGGCGACGTATCGCACTGCGGAAAGGACCAGCCAGCACCAGATGGAGAAGGAAGACGTCGTGTGCATCACGAACACGCTCAGCTGGAAATTATCATGTTTGAACTTTAGGGACTTCTATAGGATTTTTGACAATCCGAAAACTATAGCCCAATAACCCTTAGGATGAGTTCAATGTGCCTCTCTAAGAACTCCATGTATCACAGATTAATCTTCTTGCAAAAAAAAAATTGATGTCGAAACTATAAAAAGTACCATGCTTTCGCTATTGTCTCCCAATTTTGAGTGATCACACAATCAGTTCCACACTAATCTGTCTCGGATCCTTATCAACCCTTTCCGCACGTCATCCCCATCCGAAACTCTTCCTGCTTACCCAAACACTCAAACATCATACTCCACCCTCAACCCGTGCGCACTTCCTCTCTCTTCCGGCTTCCAATCACGCATCTCTTTCATCGGGCTAATGAATGTTTTGGACTAACCTTGCAAACAAATGTCAGAAAATTCGGATAGTTTTCGAGGGCGAAGAATCGAAGGCAGAGGAGGAAGAGCAGCGAGAAGAGGCATAATGTGTCGGCTGCGGCCATGGTTCCGAGCAGGAACAGAGAAGATCTGGTGGTTGAGGAGGTACGGTTTCTGAATGGGACACATTGATAAGAGAAAAGATAAGGTAACTCACGTTGAAAACTTCCTTCTTATCAGCAGCCCCAAATTGAAAATGATACCGAGGACTGAGATGGCTGCGAGGATCATCCAGAACTTGATGATCCGCTTGCTCTTGACGGGTGTGTCGTCGCCTAACTGGTCGAGAATCGTCGACGAGTTAGTGTCGAACGACATGCTGGAAATGGATCAGAATGGAGAGGACAAAGCACAAATTGAGTCGAGAAAGGGAGGCTTCTCATCTCATTAGTGGTGGGACACGAAACGGCAGAAAAAACGAGGGCAGTTCGAAAAATGAAGGAGGGAGAGAAGAAGCCGTAAGTGGAGAGGAGGGGAAAGTTCCAGATGACTAACATGGAGTCGAAAGTACAAGAGGAGTTTCAGATAAAGTTCTGTTTAGGCTAATTTTAGTTCGTTCGAGGCTAACTTTGTGGGATGTTCTGGGAACTAGAAAAGCTAACTTCCCAGACAATCAGTCCATCAAAAATCGTTGATTCGTGTGATAAAAGAGCAAAAATCTAGTCGTAACTGGACTTTCTCTAGTCAGACAAGTTCAACAAAGACGAGGGAGGAAAAGCCGGATGAAACGTGAAAAACGGCAATGGATTGAGCCGGTTTAGGCAAAACGGAAAACGGGGAAATAGACGAGTGGAGATGATGAGTAACACAATGATTTTGACACGAAGGGCCAGAAGAAGAAGCTGTTTACCAGACGAAGAAACGAAGTGGAGTTCTGGAATGATGTGGCACGTATTGTACTTCTGATGATAGCATTTGGAGTCAGATGATATTGATATAGATGCAGGATACGAACGAGCAGAAGGGAGCGGGGGCAGGTGAAATCAAGAAATAGGAGAAATGGGCAGAACCGTCTAGACATCACTTTCCTTTTTTGGAAAGAACGGAATGATAGGAGAAGTGATAATGATAGTAATGACTAGTCCAAAGTTAAGATCTGCAGATTAAGGGAATCCTAGCAAGACCAATCTGCAGATCAAACGAGCAAAACGTGAAAGTTCTGGGAACTTGGCTGGTTGGGGGAAGGAGTCGGAGCTGGAAAATAAGTGAAAATAATTACTAGAAATAAGTTCGTCTGCCGCGGCTTCCGGGTAATTGAATCAAAAGAAAAAAGATACGGAAGGAGTAGGAGAGACGATCTCGATGGTTCTTAGAGGCAGTTTTTGACATAAATAAATAAGTTAGGATAAGCTCAAGGGAGCTGGTTGTTGTCTAGAGCTCAAATGAGAATGGATGGATTAGACATGGAAACTTTGAGTCCCTAGTTGGACGAAGATTCTGAAGAGGTCAGGGAAGACGAGGAAGAAGTTGGGGGCTCCGCCCCTTTTGGAAGGAGGAGACTTGGGAGCAGGGAGACTGATTGTATTACTGGAGAAGGGGTCAATGTGATGAATAACACAAACAAGTGATGTCTGTTGATAGACTGATAAGGGAAGTGGAGGGGAAATGAGGTGGATTGCGTAGAAGGTTCATGGGGTTTCATGGGGTTGATCTTCGGATTTGTGAGGGTTGGAGGTGGTGGGGAATTGACGCAATCAGGGGCTTTTCCAAAATGGAATGTGAAGTTTTGA
Organism: Caenorhabditis becei; assembly: GCA_900536315.3. Lineage (NCBI taxonomy): Eukaryota > Metazoa > Nematoda > Chromadorea > Rhabditida > Rhabditidae > Caenorhabditis > Caenorhabditis becei. Next base: position 673,488 of record LR539442.1, on the reverse strand, counting down.
GCTTCTGAAGCTTCATTGGAACCAGTAGTAGGCTTTATCACTAAAACGACGCTTCTGATTTGTGTTAAAATGGGGAGAATTAGGATGATTTTAGGCATGAAGCCTTTGAAACATTCCGAGAACTCAGAATAGATGAACGTTTTTGGACTTTCAAAAGTCTGGAATCAGTTCTGAATGCTTCTGAAATAATTGTGGAATAGCTTGAAAAACCGCACACCTGACACCTCAAAATTTCCAAAGAATGATGGCGGAAGAACGGAAAGCTTAGGGTAGGGGAAGATGAATTGACGCGGATTGGAGAAGGGAATCAAGCTTTTTCATGAAGAAGCGTTGAATAGGGGACTCTGACGTAGACATTGGTCATTCACACCCTTATTAGTCTGCAACGGCTTTTCTAATTTACTTCCAGAATATTAATCGAGCCAAGGGGAAACCTTCGTCTAAATATAGGGTTAAAGGATTCAAAGAGCTCTTGGCTCCTGGTTCCCAGGAGTTAATTCTCACTGGTTCTCACTACAGATCTGAAGATTTTCAATCCTATTGGCCAGCTTTTCGCTGGATGTTGACAACAAAACGGCTTGGTTTTACGTCTTCCAGGTCTTCTTCTTTAGCTTGTTTAGCTGTTCATTTCACGTCACAAACACTGTTGTTCGTGGGGCAAAACGATAGGAAATCAGCCGGAAATTGACTTCTAACATCTTCTCGGCATTCTGCAGAAGACGTGTTGTAATTAGGAAATGAGAAGGAATGGGTGTCAATTATTTATAGAGTTACGAATGTCATTCTCAAGGAGTACCCAACTGGTCAAAGGTCGCAGAGTTGGCGAGAGGAATGGGTGATCTTTTGGAATGCTCCAGAGAGAAATTGGCTCGGGTTTTCAATTCCGAATCAATTATTGATAGGGCTGAGAACGTCTTTTGAGGGTGTCAGTGAATGCCGTTGGGATGTCATTGGAGGGGATTAGAGGAGAATGAAGAGGCGGAGGGGAAGAAGCCTGTGGAAGGGGGAACGGGGGGACTGTACTTGATAAGGGTTATCAGTATGTGATAGGCTTCTGGTCTAGTGATCAGAATCTGGATTATCAAGCTTCTGATGACAGAACTTTCTTCTAAAAAGATCCATTGTAAAGTTCAGCCAGGTCAATTTTGAGCCAACGTGGTCAGACACCACAATGCTTCTTGTTTTCCCGCAGCTGATAGCAGGATCTAGACAGAATTGATAAGATCATGATATGATTGCTGATAAAATCAGTTCAATCAGCTGAACCTTCTGGAAGATAAATGAACGCACTTCAGGCACGTGCCGCTTTCTTCCAAAGATCCAGCTCATGTGAAATCATTCTAAATAAAGGGATACAAGTTTCTCGGAAATGAATGTGAAGTTGATGTTAAAATAACCTCGAAATCATCTGGTTTTGTCTCAACTTTTCACCTGTTTCTTTTTCTGATTCATCATTCTAGAAGTATCAGTAAAGTGCAGCGGCTCCTCTCCAAAGCCATAGAGAAGGAGAATGAGTTCTAGGGAAAAAGTTAGATAACTAGCCTATTTTCCAGCAAAACCACAATTTTATGTGGCCGAGTATGTCCGATTCTTGATGTTTTCCCACGACCTCCATTCCCGAAGCAAACACATGATACGAAGACAAAAGAAGGAACAAATTCTGATCTTGGAGCCAAAATAAATTATGTGTTGATCCGGCTAGTTGATATTCAAATTGTCTTCCCACTTTGGAACATTTTCCCCCAAAAAAACAAGTAGAGGCGAGGCGGCGCGAAAAAGAAGAAGATATTGTTGTTTTCAACGGCGGCGACAGCTTCGGAAGAGCGGGAGGGGGAGGATAATCATCGTGGAAAACCGAAAGAAATGATGAAGTTTTCAGGTCGAGAACGGCTCCGAGCAGGTGCTCACACTTTGTGTTTATCGGGGGGCGTGCTTTTGAAGAAGGAAACTCCGGAAATGGAAACAGAGAAACAAAACGGGAAGTGGCAGGTGAATAACCGGGAAGTTTTTTGGGGGGGGGAAGAGAGAGATGATTTGCATACTGACCTGGTCAAGAGGAAGAGAAGACTGCGGAAGGTAGTGGGGTGGAAGGAATGACGAAGATCAAAATGTTACAAGTATGAGAAATCTGATCAGAAACGTTGGTCAAAGACGAAGGAACGAAGGGTTTTCAAGCAGAAGTTCGGCTTTTTCACGTCTGATGAAGCTTTATCACAAATCAAGTAATTCGTTTTTTAGATAGACTGATTATCCTAACAGGAACGGGGAATCGCGGGTTTTGAGATCATGTTCGAGTTTGGTTTCCACGGCCTGTGTCACAATTTTTCTGACTTTCAATCAGCTAAACCTCCCAGATAAGTCGCTTTTGGCTTATCACTGTTAGAAGTTGGGTTTCTTAGCAAGCTTTTGATTTATCAGAAAATGACATGGAAAGCCTTGTGATGAATCTGTTTGTTGGAAAGCTGGAAAATAACCCGGATAATTGAATGACCACTAGTTAGATTAGTGTAGAATAGCCAGTGGATAATGGAAACATGAATGTGCTTCTTCATCGGTTTGCTGCAACTCTGAAATCTCTAGAATCCCTCGAAGAAGATCGGCTGTTGAGTGAACACTGGTTGCTCTTTGAAATACAAATTATACGAAGACGACGACCCACGGGTTTCTTGGCCAACTCATTACCCGCCTGCCCCGGGAAAAAATACGGAGATTGTGAAGAGAATGGAGAATTAATTGGATGCGCAGAGGACTCTTTTCCTTTTCTAATGAGCACCTAGAACTGGAAAAAGGGGCTCGTGGCCTGAAGGGACGACGTCACTGAAGGGGGATGTTGCGGATTGGCTTGATGATGAGGGTAATCGGAAACGAGGGGTTATCACCGAAATAGATATGCAAGACGTGGCAAAATAGAGAAAACGTGGAAAACAGAATGAAACGTCTGAAACTGTCTATAAGACAATGGAAATTACTTGTACTTAACTTACGATCTCGCTTATCTTGAGATCCCATATTGAAGCTGTTTCCTGTTTTTGAAACTTATAATTCCTGTCATTGAACGTCCGATCAGACGTCCATTCTGATTTTTAACCCCCACGTGTTTCTGAGTTTCCCAACACTCGAAAACTATCGCAAGCAAATTATTATTCTCTGCAGATGGCTCCAAATCACCTGTTCTTCAAGTTTCTCATTACATGTTATCACAACCAAATGCATTCTCTCTCAATTCATTCAAGCCCGCAGCATGATCTGTATCCACGAAAACGTCTTCGTCGAAACCGACCGCTTCCTCTCCATCACCCTTCATTCTCTATCTTCCATTGAACTTCCTCTCCATGCCTTTGGCCAGTACCTCATCCTCTACAAAACTCCCAAATTCATGTCATCTGCCAAATGGATCATCTTCCAACTCCACGCAGTCACTGCTTTCCTCGACGTCTTCCTTACTTTACTGCTCACTCTCTTCCTCTGGATCCCTTCCCCAGGTGGTTACCCTGTCGGATTGATGACCTACTTCGGGATTTCCACCACTATCCAAATGTACGCCGGATGCAAAACTCTTCTCGGTGGGCTCAAAAAAACTAGTCTCTGTAAATCCGATCTTCCAGCCGTCGGTTTCTCAACTCTCATATTTTTCGAGAACCGTTACGACGTCATTGTCATCGGAACACGACGATCCGAGTACAGAAACTTGAAACGAGTACTATACTTCTTCGTAAACTTTGCGTACTGTTCAGCAGTTCTAGTCTACGTATTCGCCTACTTTCCTGAACAAGAAGAGGGCCGAATCCATGTCCGTGAACAGCAGCCCTGCATCCCAACGGATTGGATCAATAATTCAAACTTTTTCATCATGAATATGACAAGAAACGAAGTCGTTGTGATGACGGTCTCAATGGTGGTCCTTATTGTTTCCCAATGCGGTTATTTCATCATTCTCACTATCTACCACCTCTTTTTCAAAGTCGGCAACATCTCGAGAGCCACTCAAAAGCTTCAATGGAAGTTCTTCCTAGCACTGATAATGCAAGTCACCATCCCAATTATCGCTATCGCTTTGCCATGTATGTACTACTTTTTTGCTTGGAAACTCCGTTATTATAATCAAAGTAGGTCTGCTATGAGTAAAGGTCAAACGGAAAACGTGTAGAATACAATAACTTCGCAATGATTCTGGCTGGAGTGAACGGATTATTCACAACAATCGTAATGATCCTGGTTCATCAACCATATCGTCAGGCAGTCATGGCAATGTTCAGAATAACCAACAAGACAGTCCGGATAGGTCCGATAACAGTAGGGCAATGAGAAGTGGTTATGCACGCATGTGTCTCTTGCAAACCACCTGTCCCCCAAACTTTTATAAATATTACAACATCACTCCCAAAAAGCATTTTCCACCATTCATGCCGACTTGTGTCCACGAAAACGTCTTCGTCGAAACCGACCGTTTCCTCTCCATCACCCTTCATTCCCTATCTTCCATTGAACTTCCTCTCCATGCCTTCGGTCAGTACCTAATCCTCTACAAAACTCCCAAATTCATGTCATCTGCCAAATGGATCATCTTCCAACTCCATGCAGTCACTGCTTTCCTCGACGTCTTCCTCACTTTGCTGCTCACTCTCTTCCTCTGGATCCCTTCCCCAGGTGGATACCCTGCTGGGTTGTTGACATACTTCGGTGTTTCATCAACTGTTCAAATGTATGTAGGATGTAATACTCTTCTAGGTAAGCTCTAGCCGCACTTCTCGACAAATCTGATCTTCCAGCTGTCGGTTTCTCAACTCTCATTTTCTTCGAAAACCGCTACGATCTCATTGTCATCGGAACACGACGATCCGAGTACAGAAACTTGAAACGATTCCTCTACTTCTTTGCAAACTTTGCCTACTGTTCAGCAGTCCTAGCTTACGTCTTCGCAAACTTCCCCGATCCTGAAGAGGGCAGAATCCACGTCCACGACCGTCAACCCTGCATCCCAACGGAATGGATCAGTAATCCAAACTTTTTCATTATGAACATGACTCGGAAAGAAGTTGTTGCAATGGCAGTTTCAATGGTTGTTCTCATCGTGTCCCAGTGCATCTATTTCGTCATTCTCACTGTCTACCACCTCTTTTTCAAAGTCGCCAATACCTCAAAAGCCACTCAAAAGCTTCAATGGAAGTTCTTCCTAGCCTTGATAATGCAAGTGATGATCCCAATGACTGCGATAGCTTCGCCATGTATGTACTACATGTTGGCTTGGAATTTCCGGTATTATAACCAAAGTAGGACGCAAGCTTAATAAAGGTTTCAGTGTAAAGTTGCAGAATACAACAACTATGCAATGATTCTTGCCGGAGTCAACGGATTATTCACAACAATCGTAATGATCCTGGTTCATCAGCCGTATCGTCAGGCAGTTCTAGAAATGTTCAGAATAACCAACAAGTCAATCCGGATTGGTCCCATCACTTTGGGACAAACAGAAGTGACGAGATGAGCGAGTGATGTGAGAATTAGCATAATGCACCTGCAGCTTCAAAATAAACAAACAAAAACATTGAAACATGAAATATTTATTCAAAAATAACACAAGACCAGTATAGTGTAGCTAGTGACCCGTGATCTAACACCAAGCACGACACGAGAAGTTCAAATCTTGGTTGCATGGAACTTCCGGACACTTTCCAAGAGGTGCCTCTGACCAACTCGGACCGTTTGATTCTCCGTTTTCCCTTCCTCAATCTTCTCTATCGTTTCCACAATCGCAGCCATTCCGGCATTGGAGATGATGGAGAATAACTGGGCACCCGACATCTTTTCATCGACTCGGCTGGCCTGAAGAGCTTTTTAGAGACCCCAGATTTTGATTTTCTACTTACAATATCCCTCAAATTGACATCTTCATCAAAGTTCATTTTCCTCGAAACAGCCTCCAGAATCTTTGTCTTGGAATCCACGTCTTCTCCTGGTTTCACTTCCACCAACTTATCGAACCTTCCAGGTGTCATCAGAGAGTTATCCAACAGATCCGGTCGATTAGTAGCTCCCATCACAAACACTTTGGTCAACGGGGAGTTGTGCAACTTGTCGAGCTCCGCGAGCAGTTGTGAGACGATCCTGTCGATGACACCTCCAGAATCTCCGTTCCTTCCACGATTCGGAGCCAAACTGTCGATTTCATCGAAGAAAATGACACAGGGAGATGCTTGTTTGGCCCTTTCGAACACTTTCCGCAGATTCTCTTCACTCTGGCCAACGTACTTGTTCAACAACTCTGGCCCCTTCACTGACAGAAAGGCAATCTTGAACTCCGTGGCGACAGCCTTCGCGATCAATGTCTTTCCACATCCCGGGGATCCATAAAGGATGATTCCTGATCTTTTGAGTGCCCTGGACCCGAATAAATTGGTTCGAATGCTCTCCAGAACTGTTTGCTTCGTCTCCTCCAATCCTCCCACATCATCCCATCGCACATTCGGAATCTGAAATTCAACGATTCTAGATAAAACTGAAACTGAAAAAGCTTACTTTCGGAGCTCCAATGGCATCTGCAAAGTTTGAGTTCCTCTTATCAATAGCTTCCTCATAGACTTTTTCCATCTTCTTACAATCACTCTTCCTCTCCTTTCTTGCTTCTTCCCCAGCTTTCACAAGATCTTCCAGCTCCGCCAGGGTGAATCCTGACGTTTTCTTAGCCACGTATCCAGCCAGCTTCTCATTCAAGAAAGCATTCAACCACGTCTTCCGATCCGCTTCATCCAAGTATTCAGCAGAGAACGTGTACAAAGCGATACTCTTCACACCGGCAGCCATCGAAGTCAACATATCAGTGCTACAGGACAGGATGACTGTGATTTTGCTAGGTTCACCCAGTTTTGATTCCATGTGTTGGAGGACTCGGCGGTCTGAAACAAACTCATCTGGAATGCATGTAGAAGTATGCCTACCAATCGAATTGTACTGATCAATCGCCAGGACATGGGCATTTCTGATGAACAGCACGCAGTTCTGCAGCAGCCTCGCCTTCTCCCACCATGAAGTCCACTTTGCTTCCGAGTTTGCCGGGTTGTCACTGACCATCTCGTAGCCATCAACTTCAAAGAAGTTCCGATGAGTAGCTGAAGCAAACACCCGACTCAGAAGTCGTTTCCCTGATCCTGAAGCCCCAGTGACCAAGAGCACCATTGCCTTCCTCGTGAGCTTCCTCTGTGCAAAGTAAATCTGGGTCATCCGATGAGCCGACGCCTTCATCGAAGACGTCAGAGGGTTTCTCAATAGAAAATTGGAGTATGGGATGAAGAATGACGTGGCAGACGTCTCATAGACAGAAGTGCTAGAATCCAGAATCGAAGGGGACGAGGAGACGTCGACTTTGTAGTAGAGATAGGTGGTCTTGCCGGTGTAGACGTTGTGGTTCGTCAGGCGGATAATGTCGTTTTTGTAGAACAAACTAGAAAAAAAGTTGACGTGAAATGATTAAATCGGTGAAACTGACTGTTGAGAATGAAGAATCTGCTTCAAGTGTTCCTTCTCCAATCGGATATTCTTTGCCACTCCTGGCTGCCTGATCAGTGAAAACTTGGCATCTTCGGCGACTGGAACTGGGAAATTGTGAAGAGTATACGTCGGGATGATATTCTGAATATCAAATTCAAAAAAATGTGATATAGAATTCAAACTCACGTCGACTGTAACATCTTCAATGAAATCACTGCCAAACCAATTAAACACATCACACCTCCCAAGCATAGCCTTCCCAATCGGAACAGTCATCGTCATTCCGATCTTCATGATCCTCTCAATTGTCACTGGTTCATTGTCACCAAGGTATGATTCAGTGGTCATGGTGACTTTGACAAGCTGATTAGGAAGGATTCCGAGGGAGAAGCAAGTGATCGGATGGAGGGAGAGAACACTGAATGAAATTGGGATCTTTCTGTTGTCAGATTCAAGTCAACTAACTTTCTCCCAGCTCCCTGCTGATCCACCACTAGTTTCAGTGTCGTCTCTTCGTTCCAGAACACTTTTCGCAACCGTTTCAATCCATTTTTTCGAAGAAGAATATCAAAATAAAAAGTCAAAAAGTTTTCTCTGCACACCATTGCAAAATAATGAAATCTAATTTGAACAAGAATATGGAATTGTAGACTACACTTTGGCCTCTGTTTTGGGCCGTCCTCTAGTGTGTCTTAGTCTCTCTGCGTCGTTATCTCTCGACACGTGCGGAGAGAGATAAGAACGGTGCGGACGGGCGAAAATGGCTGAGAATGTTGCGGTTGGACAGATTACTTCGGAGAGAGTTTGAATGGGAATCGGGCCTGGAACTTGGAAGACAAGGACTGAAATTATTGCTCCAGGTCTTCAGAATTCTGTGGATTCACCAATCTTGGCATAAAACTGAACTGAGAAGTTCTTATCACCGCGATCACCAACAGCTGTCAAATTCCTGAATAATCAATGATTAGCCTATCAGAAACCACACCCAGAAAACAATAACCAAAGGAATTTCTTCGGAGCAACAATCACTGTGCTCCTTCTCTCACACTCTTCCATTCTTGTACACTTATTTGCAAATTGTGTGTATGTAAGTGTAAATGTGTATGCTGTAAACGGAATGATAAGACGGCGAGAGAAGAAGAGAGAGCAACACTCTCCTCCACCAACCATACAACGTCTTATCTCCTGCCACAAAGGGTTGCCAACCTCGATTCCAAGAGTCGGTTTTCAGTTTTTCCAGTTTTCTAGTTTTGTTTGTTTCAAAATTTGAACTCGGAAAGTTTCAAATCGGTCAGGTACTGGTCAAGTATTTTCAAGATTTTCTATTTAATTTTGCCTGAATCTCCATGACACAACTTGAACCCACTGATACCATGAGAAGTTAGTTTTTATCAGATTAGGTTACTGATTGGTTGGGAATGGTTCAGTGATTTGTCAGAATCAGCTTAGGAAGCTATAGAACTTCCAGGAATCGTTGACATTTTTCAATAGTTTGAAGTTCTAATTGCATCTCAAAATGAATTGTAAGAAGTTTGGAAAAAGTAGGGCAACCTTGAAAGAGAGCTGATTCCTGCTTACTTCTGAAATATTCAGTTTATTTTGGCTTTCTTCAAAAGTTCACTGACCCAATTGACACAATGAATCACTGTCTCAATCAATCCCAAAATGTTTCCAAATTTCAAAACTCCCTCACTGGAATGTGGGTGGTACAACCTGAAAACCCTCTCTGACTCACCCTTTTATCATCTGGAATTATTCCTTCTCGCCCCTACTTTACTCAGTTTGCACAACGTTTTATGTTCCTCTGTCATTCCGATCGGACTGCGGAGACGAAAACATGCGCTTGTTTTTTGCGACGGTTTACTAATACTGTCGTCTCTTTATTACTTTTTGAAGCTTCCCACTCTTTTCATTTTGTCGTTCAATTCATCTCGTTTCAGATGTCGACAGACTCTCACCGTCGGTCGAACCCTCTCTCCTACTTCGACGTCATCCTCTCCATAACCCATTTCGTCGGCTTCGTGGCAGTTTGTCTCAATGGATACTTCTTCAACACTTTCAAAAATGGCCTCGGATGGCCGAATAAGAACCAAACAATTGACACGCCAGATCACCCAAACCCAGATGCCAAGTACAACGGAAAGAGAGGAGACCAACTTCACGCGTTCCTGATGGTGTTAGCCTTCATTTACTTCCAAGGAGAAGCCCTTCTGGCCTACCGAGTCTACCGATACACTGCCAAAATGATCTCAAAACTCATCCACACCGCCCTTCACATCATCGCTATCGGACTGGCTATTGTGGCTCTCGTGGTCATCATCATCAACACCAACAACCTTGGAGTGAGTCCCTTCTTTCTAAAAGTACCAACATTCTCTGATTCCAGTACAACAACTTCACCAGTGTGCACAGCTGGATCGGTGTCTGCCTGCTCTCCGTCTACCTCGTCCAGTTCTCCTTTGGATTCCTGACCTACTTGTGTCCCTGCACCCCGGGAACTCATCGTGCTCGTCTGCTTCCAGTTCATCGGGCCGTTGGAGTCGGAACTTTGGTTGTGGCATGTGTTCAGTGTGTTCTGGGATATGCAACAGTGCTTCTTGAGGATCAACCGTAAGTTTTTCATTCTCTGTGACCCAGATAATCCTCCATTTCCAGTTCGTGCTTCGGAGACCTCTCGTGCAAGAACCGAATCGAGTACGTCGCCGCCTTCTCCGTCCTCTCCATCATCCTCTACGTCCTTCTCGTCCTCGCTCTCGTCGTTCCCGTGCCATGGAGAAGAGCCAAAACGCCCGATGAGTTGAAGTAAACCCGATTCGTCTTCTCACTTCCATATGATCATCATGTTCCTAATCCTTCCTACACTACCAATTCAAAATTGAACCGAAGCTTTATTCACTTTCAAGTTGTTTTTTGTTTTGTTTCCAGTTTACAGTTATATAAATTTGAAATTGAAATTGAAATTGGAATCAAATCAAGCAAATAACTTATCAACCCGTATCACTGATCTCTGTCATCTCAATGGCACCCACATTCCTCCACAACCATGTCCCTGTAGCGTTTGATCTGAACGTCCTTCTTCGTGTCCACAAACAAGATCTTCATAGACGTCAGATGCGACGGAGCACATTGTGCAGCAGTTGTCGTGTTCGGTCGGACCAGATAGATCAGCGATTGGACGATGGCGTGTGACGTGGCATTCATGGACTTGTGGAAGGGCGCGGAGCAGGCGCCGGAGCAGTAGAAGGCACTGAATCCCTCGGGAGCAATCACCCACTGTTTCCAGCCGAGCACGTCAAAGTCCACGTAGAGTCCCTTCCGTTGGCAGAATGCGTTTGCGTCGGCTGAAGAGAAAAAGGATTGAAATTAGAAGGAAAATGAGCTGTTTACGTTTCTCGTAGTAGGCGGATTCACTTCGTTTCGTTTTTTTCCTCATGGGAGCTGCAGCGGAGAGAGGAGCGGCAGTGGCGGCACGGCGGGTTCTGGAAAAGGGCAACGTTTCGAAAAGAGCTCGAGAAGAGAGCAGAACCTTCGCTTCGGGCCTCCGTTTTCTTCTTTCAAGGCGATGACGAGGAATGCTTCGATTTTGAGCTCGTTTTCTGAAAACAAGGAACATTTGGAAGAGGGCAGTGCACTTGGCCGTTTCTCACATTTCACTGTAGCACACTTGCCAAAACGCTTACCTGTGGAAGCTCTAACGGTGATAATCGGCATTGATGCTTGCAAGTGGGACCACTTATCAACCAAAGTAGTCACATCAGCAATCACATTTGGATTCTCAGAAGAGACCAGATCTGTTGGTAATCTGAAAAAGTGATATTGTTTTGAATCAACTGATAAGCCTGCTCACCTCGTATCTTCAACATAGAAAAACACTGGTGACACGATTCCATTGATCAGAATTCTCAGTTGAGCTCTCAAAATGGATTGTCCATCAAGGGAGGGGACACTATTCTTCGAGAACCGAATCTGATAGGATCCGTCGTCCATCCGATGCGAGATCTCTTCTGCCAAGTGCGAGACAATCCGATCCGCACTGAACCACACGTGCACTTCCTCTTCTTCCACTTCGTGCTTTCCTCCACTGAAACCCTACACTTTCATTGGAAAAGATTTCGAAATCCTACCCATTCTCGTAGTTGTCCAGCTGCTGGTACAGGGTTTTCATGTAGTTCGAGACCATTTTATTGGTGACAACATTCGGATCATTCTCATTTATATCAATATCAAATAGCTCACGGATTTGTTCCCCTATTTTTTCTGGACTTGCACTGAAAAATTCAAAACTTATTTGACAAAGGCTCAAATTGAACTGACCTAGCGAGCGGTTGTGTGTAGGTTTTGCCATTGCGCTCCTCCACGAGATAAATGCCTTTCGATCTTAATCTCGGCAAGAATATTACAAGTAGAAGGGGCAAGAGCAAGCGCATTTCGATGAAACCCGAGAATCGGACGAAAACGGACTTTGAATTTGCTGAAAAGATTTGTGGGGCTGCGACTGCGGGCCGTGGGCGCAGAGGCGGAGACACGAGAGGCACATGTGTCTCTTTTCCCCAGACACTTTCTTTCTTCCGTCAAGCCAGGCGTGCCGTTGAAACATTGTTGCGAGAGAAAGAGAAGAGACGTTCTGTGTTGATACAACCAATTTGTCATAAATAGTACCAATCACTGGTCATGGGACGAAGAAACCGGCGGACTTCTTTGTTGGTCATAACTGACCGACAACTTCTGTTTTCAGGCCCACTTCTGTATTTGATGCATATTTTCAGGTCAGAAATCTTCTACGAAAAAGTTGGACACACTCCCTGAAGGTTCACGTTCATGGGAAGCTTTCCGGAGTAAATAGAACTCTTCTCGACGTGAGAAAACAGTGATAACCGGAGATTTTGATTTACATTCAGCTTTTTGTTAAATATATCAATAAAAGTGTTGATTTCTTATACAATTTACGTTTTTACAGTCAATTTTCTTCTTTTACAGTATCCTCCAGCAGTTGCTCCTCAAAAAATCGAAAAACGCAAACTCCGTGCGGCGCTCTTGCAAAAACGCGTGCGCCGCTTGCCTTTTCGATTAGTGGGCGGGGCGAACAGACTTTTCCCGTTCGTTTCAATTTGTTTTCCTTCCTGTTTCTCTGTGCTTTTGTTGCTTTTTCTCGCAAATTTTTTGCATAAAATTAGCAAAAATTTGTTTTAGATGCCTCGCGACTCATCGCGGAATGATCGGTCGCCAGCGAGAGATCGTTCGCATGGTCTATCAAAGTCTGAAGCCGCCCGGCAGAAGTATCGAGAGATAGAGGAACAGTTGAAGGAGAAGGATCGACTACTCACAAAGCGAGCCAAGGTAATTTGCTGTGAACGACAGTTAATTCAACACGTCAAATAATGATCTGTCCTCTACAGGATCTCGAAGCCAATTACGGATTGCGGGTGGACACTGGCCTGAAGCCGTCGCGTTCGAAAAACAGAAATGAGGGCTACATGTCACCTATAAGAATTGGAGTACAAGAAAATATATATGCGTCTGACGGGTAAGTTTATAGATTCAGGGCACTCTAAACGCTTCTTTAGTTCTTCACCTCTCCGGGTTATAACCCCAGAACCTTATCGACACGTTTCTCCACCACGCTTCAACTACGGACAACAATCACAATTTCTGCATGACGCTTCACCGTCACAAAACAGAAGAGACGAAGTAATTTACTTCGATCCACCGACAGATGCCCACGGGTTCGCACAACTCCCGCCACCATGGTATAACGAGGAAGTGGATGTTCGAGTGGACGAAATTCCGAGATGGCCGATGGACGACGCAACTCCTCCGCCGGTGATGACTCTGTCTTCACACGCCGTTCCGTCTTACTCGCAAATCTGGAAAAACCAAGAAGAAATTCAAGTTGATCCGATGCCAATCTTCCCAGTGAATGGAATAGTTGAAGAAGAAAAGCGCGAGACGCCATCTACTTCTCGTAGAGAGAGTAGAAATAGCAAAGATAATAAAAAGCACAGAGACACTTCGCGAAGGCACGAAAGAAGTTCCACGAACTCGAAAGGGCCGAATCGCGACGAGAAGGTACGACTTCAAATGGAAATGATCGCTCGTCAAGCAGAGGAAGCTGCGAAAATTTCTGAACGAGAAGTGGAAGAAAAACGAAAGGCTCGGGAGACCATCGCAGAAATTAGAAGAAATGTGGTGAGAGATCAGGAAACCGAGAAGAGAAAGGCCGAGCGAGAATTGCGACATGCACAGAAGAAAAAGGAGGAAGAAGAGGAACGTAGAAAAGCTGCGAAGCGTCGTCACGGAGATGCTCGCGAAACAAAGTCATCGGCGTCTTCAGTCACAAGCCATCCATCGTCTTCGAAACCCCGTAACACATTCTACAGCGATGAAATCTTCTTGAAGGCACTGGAACCAGCTCTCGGGAATATACAATTTCAAGCCGAACGGATCGAAAGTAAAAGTAGAACTTACTACAAAGGAACACTCGACGTCGTCAATATCCCGAAGGATTTGATGATAGTGTATTTCGAGCGCACCTCCAAAGGAGACGCTTATAAAGAGGCCGTATCCAAATACGTGTCAAAGTTGGTCGAACTGGGAATAATATCAGATGACGTGCGCCAGGCAATGGCACGAAATGATGTTCGTTACGACAGTGGCGAACTAGGATAACGTTTTTGTTTTCAGAACGGCGCCAAGTACATCGCTGACTTGGTGGAGCCACTGTGTAATGATATCGCAATATACGGGACACAGATTAGTGGTAAGGGATTAGTTAGTGTATAACATCGCATGCTTCTATCCTAACACTTTCTGTTATTTATGATGCTTCCAAATAACCTCTTATTTAGTTATTGTTTCCCATGACACGAAAAGCAAGTTTGTCAATTTCTGCAAAGAGAAGAGTTTGGAATTCTGGTCAACGCCGGAAAATGCGAGCAGTGCGAGAAAATACCTCACGAAGGAGAGCCAGTCGACTCGAAGCTCGACCCAGCGGAGAAGCTCACCGAGGAGGAAGAGCCCGCTCCAGAAGTCAAGGGACAGATCACCGAGACGTCACGATGTTCTTCGTAATCTGGGCAACACATCCCGGCATTCACGTTCTCATCGTGATCATCAGGACAGTGACAAACGGAAAAGGACTCGTTCCCCATCGCCGTCGAACAAATCGTCATTGGAACAGTTGTTCGCCAGCCAGCCGACAGTCACATCAACTCCACCAATAGCTCCAGCCAACGGTTTCATGACTCAACCACCTCCATTGATGGGAGTGTCTGCATATGCGCAGGCATTCCCAATGTCGAGTACTTATGCACCGCCTCCTCCCATGTTCTATCCGAACCCAGCGTACCAAATGCCGCCCGGATATTCAATGCCTTCATCTTCCCTTCCGTCCATGATGCAACAATCGACCGATTTGCCAGCGCAACTGCATTATCAGCACCATTCTCAACCAACAGCACCGCCAGGAGTTTGTACCCCGCAGCCAAAGTCAATGCCGGCCCCGAGACAGGAGGACGACATCGACCTGATGGATGATGTTCTCCGCTAAATATTTCCCTTGTGATAATTAAATTTTATTAATCATGTGATAATAGCGATTTTCGGCTTCATTTTAGAGCCTGATTGCTATAATCCAGTCCGTTTTACTCAACTTCTCCCCCTTTCCCGGGTGTTTTCATATTGATTGAATAACCATCCTGAATTTATTTGCCCCAATACCCCGAGTTCACCATTTGGTCTCGGTTGATTCATTCGACGCGATTTTTTGCAAAACTCTGTGTATGATTGATTCTGAACAATGATAAAGTACAATTTTAATATAGATATTGTAATGTCAAATATTTGTTGGGAGTTTCAGCGTCTGGGAGGAATGATTCCAAAGGGATCGGAGAATGATTGAAAGTTGCTGTTGGGATCGCAGATTCTAAAAATAAACCATGCTTTCCTGGAATCGGGTATACTGTAGAAGAGCAACGTAATGTGGGGAGATGACTGTAACGAATATTGAATTGAAACAAAGTAAACCGGAGTTTCAAATATGAATAGGTCAGAAGGACACTTTCAAAAGGGCGAAATTGTAATAAAGTGAGATGGGAAAGTACAAAAAAGTGATTGTTACATGGCCAATGTTTACGCAGAGTGCGCTATCACCATTCGAACGTTCACAGCAGATGGGTCAGTCGGATTTGTTTACGAGCCGTCGTCCGCCTCTTCTCTCCGGAATGTCTGCGCACCCCGCGTGGCTCTTTTTTTTGCTGCTTTCCGTTGTAACTTTATGCCGTCTATCTGTCTCTGCATCCGATCACTGCGTACAGATCGACAACAACTTGGTTTCATTGAGTTTCGATTCCGGAGCACAGTTTGTGTTTGACAGACAAGCAGGTGCTCCCCGCCCTCAAATAAGCTACGATTCGCCCCCTCGGAAAGCATTGTTCCCTTCGCCTCCATCCAATCTTTTCAGTTCTTCGCCATGGGTCTTCCTGTCAAATCTTGCCTTTTTATCGTTGTCACTAATCTTCTTATCGCTGGCTACTTCTTATCAACATGCAGGAAAAATAATGATAACTACGGGAATGTACAGCCGACAGTGCTACAGATACGGTAAAGTTCTGTAATCGTGCTCCAGTGACAATTCTTCTGACAATGAGATCGGATATTCTCATTAGAGCACATTTGCTAATATAACAAGCTGGTTTTTTTTCAGGGAAAACTTGGAAATTGATGACAAATTTCCAGTGGTATTTTACAAAACGGCTTATCTCGACTACAGGTTCCCTTCAGACTCCTTCGATTTCCTTGAACTTCCAGAATCTTCCAGGTACACCCCTCCCCGATTACGTGTCTTTTCCATGAATCCGTGTGTGACCCCAAAAGAGTTCATCATCGCCGAGTTGGTCGGGAACGCGACGAAGCGAGTCAAGTTGCGGGGAGAGCCAACGGAGGGCGAGTGTCCGTGGCATTGGGCGAGTCAGTGTCTCTACAACTCGTACATCTGGACGGCCGAGTTGGAAAGTGGCGGGGAATGGGAGAAAGTGAGTGGAGTTATTGCTAGCGCATTGAGAATAAAGAATAACAAAACATTCTGCAAAACAAAGTGTGGCAATTAGCTACGATTCGAGAAAGATGGGCGTTGCAATCTGAACACTCTTGGAACCTTATCTTCCAGGTCACCATCAAACTCGCCAATCACACCGTATCCCTAGGCCTTCGACAAGTAAATCATCCACTGAATACTGGGCTGACAGTGTGTGTCCAACCTGTCTACTGGTACTCAGAGTTTCATAACATTGCTCTCTTCTTTGAGGTGAACCTTTACCTTCCACATAAACCGTTGCCTCATTTTCCAGAGCTGGATTGCTCAGGGAGCCACTCGGTTCATAGTCTACTTTCATTCTTCCACTAAAGAAGTCCGTCAACTTCTGGAATTCTACCAACGACTCGGAATCCTCCAACTCAAACCATGGCCTAGTTTCGGAGACCTCCCTCCAACTGTCTCTTCCCATTTCCATTTCCCTTCCTTTGATTCATCCACGTATCGTGTCGGTCACACTTTGGCTCAGAATCTGTGCATTCTCGAAATGGAAACTCAACTCGGAGCAATTGCCGATTTCGATGAGCTGATGGTTGTGGAGAATGGAAGATTACTGAACGTCTCCAGAGAACTGATGAAGGCAAAGGGGGTTGGAGCACTCAGTTTCAGTCACTTGTTGGTCAAATTTGAGCCCAAGATTTCAAGTTTGGACTATTCTGGAGTTCAGAATCCAGTGTTCTTGAATAGAACGGGACCGTCAAAGGTGAGTGTTTGCATGTAGGCGAGCTCCATGTTACAACTTCAGGTCCTATTCAACACCTCAGCGGTTGACATTATTGTGACTCATTCGATCAGAAAGTTCATTGGAAACGAGACGACTGTTAAAGTGATAAGAAACACTGTTTTCAAGTTGTAATCATTTTCTTTCAGGCTCCTGGATCGCTCTTTCACTATCGACATAACAGTTACACTGAAGAAGCCGATGAACTAGACAGTCCTCTGAAAATGTTCCCAACCAGTGCGAAGTACCACATTCGAAGGATCGAAAAGAAGATTCGGACAGTTCTGGGACCTTCTGTTTCGCCGTACAACTCGACATTCCTTCATGTTCTCAACGAGTGCATCCACAAGATTGTCGGAGAAGGAAAGTGTCGGAGCACTGTGTCATACTGTAGGCCGTGGATGGAGCCGCTGACCGAGTGGATTTACGACGAGACCCATGGCGTTTTTGTTGTCTAGAATAAACTATTATGTTCTTCATTGAACAGCACCTCATTCAATTTTCTACTCCTCTTCTTCCTCAAAACATCGGTGTCACTCCCGATCCAAAACACGAGGTTCCCTTCCAAAACGATTCATTGGTTATTCTTTTCTTTCCAAGGAGGTCTCTTGTTTTTCGAAAGTCCTTTAAAAAACCGCCTGTTTCTTTCCATTTTCTTCTTTTGATTCTTTAAAACTGATGTTTCAAAGTGCACACAAACACAGGAAATGTGCTATTTTTCTGATTCCTCTGCTGGTATTCTTTTTCTGGAATTTTGACTTCAGATATAATGACGAACCGACTTTTCCAATCGTGTTCTATCATCAGGCTTATGTTGATTTCAGGTGGAATCTTAAACTTTCAGACCTGACTTTGCATTCCTAGCTTCAGATTCTCTCCTCCACAACTTCGAGTATTCTCTCTGAACCCTTGTCTGAGAAATGCGAGTTTTCTGCTAGCACAGCTTCCGTGTGGAACCTTAAAGTTATCAGGAGAGCCCGTTGAATCCGAGTGTCCTTGGAGCTGGGCTCCAAGTTGTTATTATAACTCCCACGTCTTTCATGCCTCTCTGGGAACCTATACGGATGTTGAGAAGATTGATAAAGTTGGTGATAGTGACTGATAAGAACATCAAAACTTTCTTCAGATTTTTCTTCACCTCGACCATGGAATAGTTTCTCTTCCCGTGAAATTTGTCAGTCGAAAGAAGAAAAAGGGGCTGACAGTGTGTGTTGAGCCGGTTTACTGGTACAGCCAGTTCCAGAATATTATACTTTTTATCGAAGCATGGAGAGCACATGGAGCTGATAACTTTATCATCTACTTCCATTCTTCAACAAAAGAAGTTCGATTGGTGCTGGACTATTATCAGCGATTAGTAGGTTCCTTGGGAGAGGGAGTTGATAACAAAACTACTGCTTTCAGGGAATAATCAGCATAAGACCATGGCCGAAATTCCCAGATTTACATCCGAAGTTTCCAGATGTAATGTGGATTCTTGTTGACCCAACTCTAATCAAATTCAGGTCAATGCTCAAACTTATCGAATTGCTCACACTTTGGCTATAAACATTTGTCTGCTGGAAATGGAATCAGAACTTGGAACTTTTGTGGATTTCGATGAAGTTATCGTTCCGCCAAGTGGAGATTTGCGTATGTTCGTCGAGAAGGAGTTGAGTATTCCCAGTGTTGGAGCCCTTCAATTCACACATTCTCTGATGAACGTGAAGTTGTCTTCTGATAAGATTCTGTTTGATAAGGGAAGCATTATGAATCCCGTTTTTCTCAAAAAGGAAGGACCACCAAAGGTAAATACTAACTAATCACTTCTGATTCCGATTTCTTATCAGCTAGTCTTCAACACTTCCGCAGTGGACATAATTCTGACCCATGGCATTCGAAGATTTGTTCCAAACTCGAATAATAAAACTATCGAAGCCAAGGGAGCACTGTTGCACAATCGATATGATAGCTTATCACGAAATCTCACAATCAGGAGTTCTCAATTGAAGATATTCCCTTCGAAAGTAGAGAAACACATTAGGAATATGGAGAAAGTGGTTGCAGAGTTGAAGAAGAATAGTGAATTGAGTTTTGATCGAATGATCATTCTGGAATTGAACAAGTGCATTGACCAGATGAGGCAAGTTCTCGCTTCAAAAACCAACTTGTTAACTTTCGAATTCAGAGAATCCGGTGAATGTCGGAGCGCTGTAATCAAATGTCGCGAACAAATGGAGAAACTGGCAAATTGGTACTTTGACGAGACGCCTGACGTGTTTCTCCACTGATTCCAAAAAACACACATTCCGATCAGAAACCAACACCTCCCCTCCCTCACAAAACGCCCTTTTGTTGAACTCATCGTTGTACAATTTTTGTACGCAGATTATAACTTTGGTCAATTTTTTATGATCTCGTCATGTTTTCAAAATGTGCGCAAAAAAAAGGATGAGGTGCCGAGGTCCCGTTTCTAGGGAGACATTCATCCCGTTGTCTCTTTTCATTTTGTTTTTTTCGTTTTCTAGTCATGACCACCTCCCTGAAGTCAATCACAGCTTGATTTTCCTTCTCGAATTTTGAATTGTTTTCTAATGGAGCCTACAGCATCTACGTTTCCGTTGTGCAGATTTCCTTCCGCGTCCTCACACAAGGAAGTGTTGAACTATCAAAACATAGAAGATTGAATGCGAGCAAGTATAAACACTGATAGAAAGCTTTGAATGTTGTCAGAGATTCATACAATCTGAATATCGTTTCTCAATCGAGCCGCTCCTGATTCAACAAACCATCATCACTGTTCAGCATCACTTTTCCATGACATGAACCAACGAGATTTGTTTCTTCTCGCCGCTTTTTCCTTCCTCTTCGTCCTATTCTACCTGGTTAATGTCGACGATTCACGAGCACAGAAGTTCGAAACTTTTGAGGAAAAGTAGGTCAAGGGCTTGTTTATCAGCTTATCATTACGGTTTCAGTGTCTTAGATGGCCAATTGAACTCTACATTTCCTATAACTTTCTATCACAATGCATATATTGACTTCAGGTAACCTCATCTGATCAACTCCTTCAAGTTCCGATTCCAGATACCCTACTCCCAAAATCCGCATATTCTCCCTGAATGGCTGTATCCGGAAGAAGAACTTCTTGTTAGTCGACGTCTTCTATCAAGGAATTGTGTCTCCAACGTCTATGAAACTCCATGGAGCTTCTTTGGAGGGCCACTGTCCATCGACTTATGGACCAGCCAAACCGTGTTTCTTCGTGGCACATTCTTTCAGTGAAGAGCTTCTCTCAGCGGGAGGCATTGAAAAGGTAACTTGGAAAGTTTTGAATTTTGAACATTTGATTCATTCCAGGTCATAGTTCATTTGGGAAGTCGGAAGGTGACACTGGCTGTAAAAGAGATCAACAAGAGACTGGAATCGGGACTGACGATGTGTCTGCAGCCGGTGTATTACTACTCCCAGTGGCAGAACATTGTGTTGTACGTGGAGGCGTGGAGGGCTCAGGGAGCATCCAGATTTATTGTTTTCTATCACTCGGCTACCAAAGAGACAAGGAAAGTTCTGGAACACTATCAGAATTTGGTAAGCCTATCGGCTGAAACCCAACAATACCTCCTGGTTATTCAGGGAATAATCGAACTCCGCTCGTGGCCAAGTTTTGGGTTATTGCCGGCTGAAATTGCTGATAAGTACCCAAAGATTGATGACAGTGTCTTCATTTTCTCCTATTTCCTTGCTATGAATATCTGTATTCTCGACATCAAAACGACTATCGGAACCATTGCGGACTTTGATGAAGTCATGGTTCCGCGGGAAGGAAGACTTTTGGATTACGCTCTGAAAGAAATGACTGGCACCAATGTGGGGGCTCTTCGGTTTTCGAACAGCTATGTTTCATTGGATCCGAGTATCTACAGTTCTAACTTTTCCGGCGTTGCGTCTCCGATTTTCATTGATAAAAGCGGGCCTCCGAAGGTAAGCTCGCTTGTTGTCACTGATAAGATGTTGATTTTCAGTACCTCTTCAACGCATCCGTTCTTGAAATTGCTCAAGTTCACTGGGCCGAAAGTTTCATTGAGAAGAAGATCACGAAGGGCGCCAAAGGTGCCCTCCTTCATTTTCGAATCAATGTTGAAAAAAACAAGAAAACAGTCGAGAAACCATTCCATTACTTCCCAAATAACACAGAGAAACACATTCAGAACATGCAAGAAACGGTGAGTTTCTAGTTCTTCCCCGTTCCCAAATGTTTCAAACCTTCAAGGCCAATCTTATATTCAACGGGTCGATTCCGGAGTTCTCCCGAAATCTAATAGATGGCTTGAACAGCTGTGTCGAGAAGATCAAGTGAGTAGTATCATGTTTTCTTGTGAAAACTTCTGACGGTTCAGAAAGAAACGTAATTCATGCCGGAGTACGGGTGGCATGTGCAAAGCGGAAATGGACGAGTTGAGCGAATGGGTCTACGATAAATCGACGGGTATCTTCGTGAGCTGAAGAAAAAACTTCTCGTTCCAGGGTTGATAATTTCTAAATTCGTTGCTTCTCATAATAAATGTACATTCTGTCACTTGGACTATACTGTACTTTGACCTACAGTACCCATCAATCCATCAATCCGTTGCCTTGTCACTTACGTCAGTTCCCCTAGTTAACGACTATCCAGGCCACCCATGTTTGCTCTCCTTTCGGTCATTCCCTTGTCATCAACAAGATGAGCCACACAGAGACCACCCACCGCCTATCTTATCATTGATAGCCGACCTGACCTTTGCCTGGTTCCCATTGCCATTGTCTCCGCGATGCTCCCTCCAAAGACGCCCGTTCAGCCACTTCCTTCCATCTCAAGCCTGCTCAGTGATTCTCCGTCGGCTTGCAATCCAACCGAAGAAAGCTATTACGGCTATGATCAATGCTATAACAGGTAAGCTGATTCGGCTCTGTTCGGGTTGAGCGGTCCCAACGGGAAATAAAGGTCCCGAAAATGGGGTTCGGTCCCAACCGGAAAAAAAGGTCCCAAAAAAAGTTTAGAGGTCCCAAAAAATAAATATTGGTCCCAAAAAAAGAATAAAGGTCCCAAAAAGTGGGTCCGGTCCCAAGTGGAAATAAAGGTCCCATAAAAAATTAAAGGTCCCATAGAAAATAAAACGGTCGCAAGAAAAAGAAGGACTTATATTTGTAAAAAGTCACATGAAAAAAAAATTCCATGTAAATTCGGTAGGTTCAGGTATTACAGTAGAACCAACTATAAAATGTTTTGGTAACTAATAACGGGTGTGGGTAAGATCACAGGGAAAGGTTTGGCTGTAACTTGACAGAAGGGTAAAGTACATTACCAATAGCCGAGATTCGAGAGTTTTCTCTCGAGCCAGCCAAAAAACCAGTCTCTTTTCTGCATGTATCGGTCACCAATAGCTTATCCAATGAAAAAGTTATTGGATCCTGCCTATTGGGGCTGTAACAAACTCTTCTGCCAAGTTTCAGCAAAATATATCAAGGTCACTTCACATTCTAAATTCTTCATTTTCTGCAGAAACCCTTTGAATAATTTCGACAAAACCAAAGCAAAACAAAAATATCTGTTTACCAACACGGAACAATATAAATTGAAGACATAAAAAATTACTTTATAGTTTTCATGGGACCTTTAAATTTTTATGGGTCCTTTTTTTCCTGTTGGGACCTGCTCCATTCTTGGGACCTTTATTTCCGGTTTTTTTCTATGATGGAACCAATATTTATTTCTTGGGACCTCTAAACTTTTCATGGGACCTTTATTTCCGCTTGGGACCGGACCCACTTTTTGGGACCTTTATTTGTTTTTTGGGACCTTTATTTATTTTTTGGGACCTCTACCTTCCCCATGGGACCTTCATTTCCGCTTGGGACCGCTCAACCCGAACAGAGCCGCTGATTCTTATCATTTCGCAAAACTCTGAACATTTTCAGCCCTTTGATCAACATCGCTTATCAGCCACAAACGATTTATATCAATCAATGGCAGGGATTCCCTCCGAACCCGTACATGCATTCACAGTACTCTTTATCACCAAGTTATCCAATGATGGGAATGCCGGATTTGAACACTTCATCAACTGATAACTCGCATAACTTCTCTCTGGGAGATGTTGATAAGATCCTAGCCGATGCTGAGAACGATTTGAAGCTGAACACTTCGAACTTCCAATTTGGGAAGAAAAAGAGAAACTCGAAGGTAGCACAGACTCCAAAGAACCTCGAAAATCTCATTTTCCAGCACGCTCGTCCGAACGGAATCTGTTCTCACTGCTCGACAAGCACGACGACTTTGTGGCGGAAGAACGAGAGCGGAGCACTGGAATGCAAGTAAGTCCAAATTGGGGTCAAAGTATTTCGGGCGGATGCAACAAGGGACCCCGGGGACCCTTGTGATGATTGGAGTGGGAATGTGTGTGACGAAAGAGTTGACTTCTGGCCACAATTGAATAGAATGCAAAGAATCACACGTAACACGGACAATTCTGGCAGTTGGGCCGAGTGATCTTTCAATTTGTGAAGAAATTCACAATGGGTTTGGTTGGGGGCGTGCGTGGGCAAGAAGAACACACGAGATTCTGTTCTGGTTCTTCGGATTTTTGAAGCCGTTGATCTCAAGGTGACTTCTTACCTTCTAACCTAAAAGACGGATCCTTCCTTGGCTTTGATGACTGAGAAGAATACCCAAATCGGTCTGAATCAGCTTGCCACCTGGATAGTTTTCCAAAGTTCCCAGTTGTCCTAATCAACATTCTTAATATTAGTTCTACTCAATCAACTCTTTCATTGTTTCAGCGCCTGCAACCTCTACTACCGTCGGAACAAGATCCAGCGTCCTCTGAACCTTGTCAAAGAGAAGCCAGCCACTCGAAACCGTCGTAAGGTGAAGAAGGAGATGGTCCTTCCGATCCCTTCGCCGACCTTCCACTGATACTTTTTTCTTCTGTTGCCCGTTCCGTCGCTCTATTTCAACAAGTACAATCAATCATTCCTCTGTTTTCCTCTTCTTTTCGCCTTCTTCCTGCAACTTCTTCCGCTGGATCGTCCCCATTTTTGGCAACTTTCGACTCAATTTTAACCCCATTGTAATCCTTTGTATTCGGGTGCGGCTCTCCGCAACAACCCGCCTCCTCCCGCCTCGAAACTTCTTTCGCTTCGTTTTTCTTTCTTCTTGTCGGGACCCCGAATCGTCAGTGACCTTTCACACTGTGTAATGTTGATTTACTATTTGAATATTCTATTTCATACATGATGACATAAATGGAACAACGCATCAATAAGCAAAGTTTTCCTCTTTATTTACCACTTTTTTCCGAGAAACTTGAGAGTTCGGTTTACGAGAAGTTGACCAATGTGCGCTCACGTGGTCTCTTCTTCGGTTACTCGTCAAAAAGTGTCCGGATTCAGTCAGTTTGGTTGATTTATGACGGCTCTGGACACTGGCGCCACTTGTTCCGAGAGCGTGTTGCAAACGTGCTTCACAGGTCAAATTGGCACAGATGATCTAGATCTTTTTGAATCTTGTTATCAAGGAATGATAACATCTGTGTTTTTGTTCTAGTGGACATCAGAAACCGAACACCTGATTCTGTGACCGGAAGAGCTGTCAGCTCAAGTGTTCAGTAGATCAGGTCTTTTGCTTTATTCAATTCTGACAATAAGTAGCCTTGATTCCCCCTTTTTCCTGATTTCTCTCTACCCTTGGCAGTATACCCACGAAAGTAGAACCTGAAAGATCCAGAGTTCGGCTAACTAGCTGCTGATGCTCCAACGTACCCATAATCCTATACCACAAACGAGACAAAACGTGCAAATCTTGAATAGTCTCTCCCAAAACGAGCCCCAATTCCCGAACCAATCCCGAGTTCAAAACAAAATTGACATCAGCTGACCAATTTCGGAGCCCAAAATTTCGAAACGAAGCGGAGGGAACATTCTCGACGGAAAACATGTGCGTCTCCCGACAATTCCACCATGCTCCACCGCTCAATTTCAGCCCGTATGCTTCCTCTCTCACTCATCCCGGAAAGAAATTCGGGCGGGACTCGCGAGAATTTTATGAGATTGAGATTGCTTTTGCCGCGCCTCGCATAGTCCATTCGCTGCGTCTCCAACTGTCTCGCAACCACCCCGACGGGAAACATTTTTTGGGCGACGGCAGGCGTCGGAAGAGAAGAAGAAGGAGGAGGAGAAGAAGCGAGAAAGAAGTTATTGCTCGAAATAATCACCGACATTTCTCAAAACCTCCGACTGATGGACGGGTCATATCGCCGTCGTCAGTTGGTGCCCTCCGGAATCCGATCAGTGGCTCCCTCTCTGTCTCTCTCTCGCATTTTCACACACAACTCATCATTTCTTTTGACATGTCTATCCATTTTTTCTCTGATTTTTTAACTAAACTCACCTTACTTCTAAATCAAAGTTTTCAGAGTCATGATCTTCATCAATACAAGGCCCGTCGACGAGAATGCTCAATGCGAGCGGCGTCCATCGAAAGCGCCGAGTCATTCGGGTCACGGACACCCACACGACGGCTCGGCTCATGTACTGGTAAGTGCAAAGAGCTCTCGCTTTGTGTTTATGTTTATGGCTTACTGGAACTCTAGAGTTATCAAATGTTACGAGTAGCTAACGAGATCAAGTATCAAAAACATCCACCCACGCAAAGCTTCCGAAAACATCGTCAGTTCCTTCCAGTCTCTAGAATATGACAGCTTTCTTTACCTTCATTGGACTAATTCACTAAATGATAAACTGATAACCCCTTTCCCAATTTCCAGAGACTCTCACTGTCGCTGATCCTGTTCTACCTGCTCGTCTCCATCTTCCCAGCCATTCTCTTCTATCCGGTCTCCCTTCTCAGCATGTTCGTTCCCGTTCTTGCACTTTTCTTCGCTCTCTGCTCCATTCGTGGCGACTATCAGAGCACCCAGTGGCCAATTCTCTTCATTGCTCTGATCGGAATCCTTCTCAAAATCGCAGCAATCATCGTCTACATTTCGCTGTTTCCGTTGAAGGACTACACTCGGAAACCAGGTCGTGGACCCCGTAAGTCAACGATTTCGAGAACCCGTCAAACATTTCTTGTTCAGAAAAGACCGAGGCGGAGATGAAGCACTACCGTACAGTGTTCTTCATCATTCTCTCCACTGTCGAATTCTTCATTCTTATCATCGGTGTTTGTCTGAAATGGCAACTTGTCACTTTGCATCAGAGAGAGCAGATCCAGAAGAGAGTAAGCGTTCAGTTGCAGTCCGATTCCTAACATTTGAGTTCAGAGGTCAACACTAACGAACCGTCCGCTGATCGACGGAGAAGCTGGAGTCGTGAACGGACCGCGAAGATCTCTGCAAGCATAGAACTACTCTCCCTCTGAACATTTCTTCATTTTCATGAGCTCGCTTTGATCTCCGATGTTTTCACCTCTAGATGTTTTATTTTACGGTGTACATAAATTTCCTCGTAATATTCAAACGTTCGAGTCCCTGGATTCATTCAAAATTCAAATGTTATCAGTACAGCTGCAGATCTCTGATATTACATTCAGACAGGCCACCAGATCCAACTTCCGCATCCGACACATTCTCCGTACCCATCTCGATAACTTGTTTACAGTTTCATTGTGCCCGATTCCTTTGGGATTTATTTTATCAGTTCTTACTGATAAGGCCGTCTGTTTTTGAATCTATCTGACAAGTAGAGCTCCGCCCACGACCGTTTCGTATAGTCGAATGCATTTTTGAAAGAAGACACATCTTCGCCATGTCTCGCCTTCTCCTGCTCCTTCTCGGGATCACTTCCGTCTACTCGACCTTCAAAAAGTACCCGGAGATCTTCATGATGACCAGAAACGGCACCAAGACCATCATCGACCCTGCGGAGCCGATCATGTAAGCACGAACTTTTGAGGAAGACTATCTGAATCCCTTTCAGAGCCGGCGACCGCGAGTTCTACTGGACAGGCTTTCATCAGCCTTCTCTGAACCTCCCGCTCATCTGCGATGTACAGTACTCCTCCGAAAGCTGGCACTTCGGAGTCGTCCACTTCGCCAATGGATCCGAACCTCGCGGTGTTCAGTTCGGATGCCCTCACAGTTCAATATGCGGGACCTTCGAATGCCTTGAACGTCCACAGAGCGATCTTACCATGATGTGAGACAAACTAAACCGTTTATAAAATTATATTCGTTTCCAGGCTCATCATCGTAGTCCTCTTATTCTTGCTGGGCTATGAGCTCTACTTGATGCTCGAATCCCGTACCGAATCCGTCCGGCTCATCCGAGAACTCGAAAAAGTCACACCTATCGTTCCAGCGAATCTTCCAATGCCAAAGGACATCCATAACGATAACTTGAGATTCATGTGAAACATTCTGAATAAAGTACCCTGTTAACCAACAATTATTGTTCATATCCCGATCCTGATTGATCACAAGTGACAGTGCGTAATGTGGCTCCGGGACATCTCGCAACGAGACATTTCGCAGCAGCGCCATTTCGCAGCGCGACGTTTCGCAGCACGTCATTTCGCAGCATCTGAAATGAGAACTGTATTTCTAGGTTTTTTGGGGCGTAGAATCTGAATTTCACTTCTAAAACCATTTTACCAGACGTCCTGACGGTTTTGAATTGTGCCTAGTGACAGTGGGCGAGCGCCGCTTCCCATTTGTAGTTGCCGCGCCAAATCAAGTAAATCCCACTGTCACTAGGCACAATTCAAAACCGTCAGGACGTCTAGTAAAATGGTTTTAGAAGTGAAATTCAGATTCTACGCCCCAAAAAACCTAGAAATACAGTTCTCATTTCAGATGCTGCGAAATGACGTGCTGCGAAACGTCGCGCTGCGAAATGGCGCTGCTGCGAAATGTCTCGTTGCGAGATGTCCCGGGGCCGATCTTTAGCCTAGATTCAAGCTCCTCTGCTGCAGATTCCATCAATCAGCTCCCGCAGGATCCGTCTACTGATCGTGAATCACAATGTTTTCCAGTGTGCCACTATATAATCCCACCGGAAGCCAATGTGTTTTAGCGCCTTGTCTGCGATCAAAACTCCGCCTACAGTTATGAAATTTCCGGTGGGGAATCTTTGAAACTTCAAAATCCCTGCAACATGCACCTTCCGCTTCTGCTCCTCGCCGGCCCAATCATTGCTGACAGTGTCAACGGCACTTTCCTCAAGTACTCGGACTTCTTCACCGTCTCCGAGAATGGTTCCAAAACCATCATCGATCCTTCCCAGCCCGTCATGTAAGTCCTCCTTAACTGATGCTGGATAGCACGTCTTCCATTTAGCTCAAATGGCCGCGAGTTCTACTGGACCGGTTTCCACCAGCCCTCATTCGACCTTCCTGTTCTTTGCGAAGTTGAATCGTCCTCCGAAGAATGGAGTCTCGGAGAAGTTCACTTCGCCAACGGAAGCCAACCGACCGGGATTCAGTTTGGATGCCCGAAATTCGGAGAATGCCACGGGTTTAGCTGCTCTAACAGATTTTTACATGAAGAATTTGTGCTTGGGTGAGTTATTCGGCTGAGAAGAAGAATGATAAGCTGACGTTCAGAGCGGCAATGGTAGCCATGGTTTGCCCTATGTTTGCTATGATAGGGTTCATGTGGCCGATGCTGAAAAGGGCGAACGACATGGTTCAGAAAAAAGAGAGCCCTTCCTTCAGCAACCATTTTACATTCAGTGCTTGAATTCTCATCTGTCATTTGTAATATTCCATGTGAACTTGGTTACAAACTCTTAATAAAGCCAGTTATTCTATGAACATTCCAGAATGCGTGTTTCGGATTGTGACCTTTTCTGGGAACTTTCCAAAACAATCTAGATCCCATAACTCCCCCAAGACCACAGTTTCCTAGAACCCTACATTAAAATTTCCTCACTTTCTCCCATTCTACTCTATCAACATGTTGACAACTTCGTCCCAATCAACGATGGTCCCCAGGGACATCTCGTTAGTTTCCATAACAACCTGATAACTCAAATAACAATAGTAATACACACTGAACATCATTTACCAGGGGGCCAAGAGAAGCCGATTAGGGCGGAGAGTCTGGCAAATCCGAAATTGCCAGTTGTAGTCGTCGGACGGACTCGACGAGCAGAAGGAGGGAAGAAGAAGAATCGAATTCATATAATTGTTGGTTTCTCATTTCACGTTCAGCCGTCCCCCCATTTTTTATGCGATTTGTTGCCGGCTGCCTTGCTCTCGCCCATCGCCTCGGAAACCTCTCCCCCAAGCCCCGCCTGTCTGTCCCCTTATTCTGATGCTCGTCCACTTCCTGTTCTGGTTCCTCTTCATCCTATCCTTCCTGATCATCGCCCTCGTACTCATCTCCCTAGCCTATCCGGATTGCTTCTGGCACACACTGCTCCGCGTCTTCGCCCGTTTCCACATCCTCGTGTCCGAGCAGGAGTACCGTGACTCCGTCCAGGACCTCATCCGCAACCCCGTCAACCAACCACCCCCATTCCACTCCGGCTTCGTTGTCGTCCTTCCCGCGCATCGTTTCGATCGAGTGGTACCTTTCTGACTCTCCAACACTCCTACTCGTAAAGCCCATAGCAACGTCCGACTCGCCAGACCCGTCCCCCCGTCTCCTTCAACTCTCATTCCCGTCTGCAATGCGTCCCATCCTACTACTCCTCTGCTGCTTCTGCCTCACCATCCCCAGAACCGAGTCTTTCGATTTCCCCCTCTCCGGAATCGTGTCCTCATTCGCCAAGGAATTGGATTTCGGGAATGATACGGCTAGAGTCATTCGCCATCCGTCTGCTCCCTTCGTGTAAGTGTCGTTTGGCTTATGGGGGATTACTCGACATTTGGGTTTTGAAGGCACGAAGGCATGCTCTACTACTGGAAAGGTTACTATCAGGGGGCTCCGTCCTCGCCCAGACGTTGTGTCTTCACAGCCGACAAGACGGAGTGGCCGTTCGGAAACGTGACCTACATCAACGGAAGCAGCCCGCATGGCGTGGAGTTTGGATGCAGATCCGAGTCAACATGCAACAAGTTGCGGTGTTCCCAACCGATATCTCCAAGCTTCTTTTGGTATGATGAACCTCGTTTCAGGGCCCAGTCTCCAGGAGTTCATCAACATCCTATATTTCCAGGGGACTAATGCTTCTCGTCTCCGCAATCATCGCCGTCGCCGTCTATGTCCGCTACTGGATCTCCCGTCGTGACCGAGAGAGAATGGAGCCCGATATCGAGCTCCGTTCCGTCTACGTACCAGTCGTCCTTCCGGGAAGAGCCGACAACTCTGGAGGACCTCCGTATCGTCCTCTATAACTTTTTTCATTTCCTTTATCTACTTGGATGACTCTTGAATAAAGTGTGTTGATAAGAAAAACGATTTGTATGTATCAAGCACCTGGTTCTGACTTTGACAGGATGATAAAGAGAAGATAAATGCAAGAATCTTCTCTCCAGATTTGTAGGATTCGTGAGATTGCTGCTCACATGACTTGAGCCCGAGCCGTATTGTACCGACCAGGATTGCCCTTGGCAACCATCGCAGGCCCATCCCCCTTCTTCTTCCCTCCCGCCGCGTCCATCATTCCTTTTGTTTTCACCTGGCCATGCGAGTGAGCCTACTCGTTCTGCTGCTCTTCAGTGCCGCCATGGCAGCGAGCGGAGAGCCGATCTCAGCCATCAACTCGTTCGACTTCTTCTATAAATTCATCAAGGACTTCAAAGTGATTCATGAGCCGGGACACCCAATGTTGTGAGTTGTGAGTGTTCAGTCGCTAGGCAACCGTTCTTCCAGCCACCAAGGAACCGCTTTCTACTGGTATGGCCACTATGTTCCGTCCCAGGAGCTTCCGCAGACCTGCATCGTGCTCTCCTCCCACCCGGACTGGCCCTTCGACGGTAACGTCTTCACCAACGGAACGGTTCCGAATGCAGCTCTCTTCGGGTGCAGACAAGGCTGGCTCTGCCAGGGAATCAGATGCGTTGAACAACTCTCCCACTTCAAGTAATCAGATGACAATTGCCTCGCTAATACGCTACGAATCTTTCCAGTGTCGTGACGTACGTGCTGACTGGCATCATCATGCTCCTTCTGGTTGTACTTTGCGGCGGAGAGCCGAAGCAGAAGCAGAAGAAGCCGGATACCCCACGTCCACGTCGGGAACTGCCTCGTGACCCCTCCTTCGACAACTTCTTCTATCCACGTGAACAACGTGTTCGCCACTCTGGCCCACCCAGATACACACAATGAAGCTCCATCAACTGACCTGAAACCTGATAATCCCGCAAATATTTTGTCTCTCCCAATAACGTTCTGAATAAACTTGTGTCGTGTTCAACACTTTCTATTGGAAAAAAGCGTGACGAATGCAAAGTGCGCACTGTTACCAGGGCAATAGCTTGACGACGCTGCCTCGGCGGACGGGAAAATTACGAAAAACTTTGGAGGAATCAATAAACGAGTGCAAGCTTCCCGCTGTGAGAATAATGCAGAGCCTGGGAGTTGTAGAATTTATGTTAGGAGCTGTCAGAGTTGTTGAGTGATTTACAACAGGGCGACTGCAAGAGGCATAGTTTTGGAATTGGAAAGGGCCAGGAAAGTTGAGGGGAAGTTTGAAACAAGGGGGAATACGGAGATCAAGAGTACTGATAAGCTGATAAGGTTTACAAGCTAGCCGGGTGATCAATTTATACTTCTTGATCACTGCAACGATGTACGAAAAAGTTGTCATCCAGTTCAGACATTCACAGGTTCATCGGCCGTCATGTCCTTTTTCCTTCCTGCAAAACACGGAAGTAACCCAGTCATGCAAACCTACAGTATCGCACAATCTGAACTTTGAAACGACTGCAAGAGGCATAGTTTTGGAATCGGAAAGGGCCAGGAAAGTTGAGGGGAAGTTTGAAACAAGGGGGAGTACTGCGAGCAAGAGTACTGTGGAACTTTCAGGTGTACAAGTTAGCCGGGTGAATGCAACGATGTATGGAAAAATTGCCACCAGTTCAGAGATTTACAGGTTCATCAAGCGTCATGTTCAATTTCATTCCTGCAAAACATGGAAGTCACCCAGCCCTCCAAATCTACAGTATCCCTTAATCTGAACTTCGCTGCTGCTTCCCTTCACTTTTTTCTGTGCGGAGTCTATCCTACAATTTCTGTCACCCATTTTTGTAGGAATGGCATTAGAAACGGAATATCTTCTTCTTCTTCTCCCCATTCACATACAAGATGTTCTTGTATCCCATCCTCCTCTCTCTTCTCCTACATGCCACGGCTCATCCGGAACTGTCACCAATGATCATCGACTCCCGATCGATCGGATCTGCAATGGCAATCAAGTCTCTTCAAGGTTGTGATTCCTGCTTTTGGCTCTTCAAGTGCTGCATCCCGCTGCTCTGCACCTTCCTATGGTTCGCGGAGTTCTGAACCTTCCAAGTTCCCAGTTGATCTTCAGGTTCCTCAACGCCCTGCTCGTAGTCGTCGTGCTCCGCTGGTTCGTGTCCCTCTGGTTCCCTGAGGCACCAAAGCCACCTCCAATGCGACTCCGACCAACTCCGCGGATCTCCCACGAAGGAACCTCGTCCGACGAGAGAACCGCTCTCCTCACCCCGATCCCGCTCACTCCGTTCTTCGTCGGCAACAGCGTTTGACCTGACTACTGTAGCTACATCTCCTGTTAGTCACACTTGTTTGTCAGTATATCACATGCTTCCCGGCCCATCCGATCCCATTTTCCTATCTATCTGGATTGTATTCGTATAGAAGAACTACGATTCTGTGCAGGTGAACTATCCACCCCAATTCTTCTCCATTCTCGTTTCCGAACAAAATGAAGATTTTCCTGTTGTTCCTGGTCCTATTCTCCATAGTTTCCGAGGCTCATGGAATCTTTGAAGACGACAGACAAGTTGACATCTTCATTTTCCCAATCAACTCATTCAAATCGATGCTGTCACCTCGTGAGAAACGCCGAAAGGTGAATAACCCTTTTGAAATCAGCTCAAACTCAAATTTTACTCGAACGTCATTTCAGCATCTGAAAGTTGACGTGTAGAAGCATTCAAATGACGTTTCCCATCTGAACTCTTCGAACTACATTGTGACATTTACAGGAAATCATCTTCATGGACAAACGCTCCTCCCCAGTCGACTGTGAAAATTGGCGTCCCGCTTCGAGAAGCTTCTGGCTCAGCGTTCTTCAATGGAACCGCATTCTCGCTTGTCGTCCAGAAACCGCATCATCCTATTTGTGAACTGTCCCTTGAGCTTTTTCCAAACAGCAATAAATCTTGTTGAACAAAGATCGTTTTGCCTAGAAACTAAAAAGCTGTACCAGTATCAGTCATCTGGCTCACCAGAACCTTACAGCGCCTTCACATTCTTTTCAGGGAGTTGTAAGGGGAAGATGGTCAGTTTTGAAAAAACTTGATCAGTTTTTAAGTTTTTCATCGAAGACTCTAGGGAAGATTTGAGAAGAGTATGAACATTTGGGTCAGCGCAGTTTCTGAGTGACGACCAGTAGTTCGACGAACAACTGCAAAGACACAATGGGAGGGACACATCTCGACAACTTGGCATCAGAGGTTCAGCAAAAAAGATTTGAGCACCAAGTTGATTCTCAAAACGTTCAGAAACTCCATTAAAGTGTATCAGAAGGAAGCGAAGAGTTCTGTAATTTGATGAAAATATCGAATTGTTTATCCGTTTTGTTCGTCAATAAAGTTTGTTTTCTGTCAGTTTCAGCCCAAAGTTCAGATTCCAACTATTAGAAGCAAAACTTGTGACTAGGACAGGTGGAAATTTCGAAACGACACAAATTTCAGATGACGTGAATCAACCTTTCCCTACTCGACCCCCAACTTCTTCCCCGAGCTTACTCTCCTCGAATATTGCCTATGACGCGTTTATTCCCCAGCCCACTCCCTTTCCGCTATAGCTTCTGACCAGCCAATTATGTGTTTGATATCTCATTATCGTCGGCTCCGTTTTCCGCCCCAACTCGACAAACAGCTCGTCGGCGCCGCCTGAAAAACTCGGTTGGCTGTCATGGAAACGGCCGGGAGAAGGCGTCCGAGCCGCATATTCGCAAGTTACAATAACATCACACATTCGCTCATTACTTCTTCTCCAACGCTCCGAGAGTTTGGCTCCTTGAGCTAATCAGATCAGATGAGAGCTCATCTAGACGATGATATGAGAGTCTTTGTCATGTTCTCCTCGCTTAGGCTGATATCACTGATTCATCACACCCACACTCTTGCCCACACTCTCTAACAGCAATTACACTGACATTTCCTTCTCGGTTTTCAAGCTCTATAATTATACAAGCACACACCTTCATTTCTCCCTAACTTCGGCATTCTGGCAAAGCTTGTTGTCAGGAGCCTTCATTTCCAAGAGCCAACAGCTTTCCAGTCACATGGTTGAGCCAGTTCCCAATCATAACTAGCGCCTACGCTCCTGCCAGTATCACAGCTTCCTGTTTGAATTCCCAGTTATATCTGTCTCTCACGACCTTTCCACATTAGTCTCTGCAGCTTCTGATCCTCTTCCTCTGCCTTGAGTCCGTTGAAACCAGTCAGTCAGAAGAAATTAGTGCAAGTATTATCTCCCCCAGCTGTCCTGCTCTGCCTACTTCTTCTCACCCCTCCCCTTTCTCCATTTTCTGATTTCCAGCAGTCTCTCGATGGGACACCATTGCTTATCAGTAATCAGCCTCATGGTCATGAATCTAATGCTCCACGGCGGACACTCTCAAAGAACTCCGGCTGGCGAGAGACACGTCAAGGAGACGTTCCTCGCCGGATCCGAGTTCGAGGAGAGTCTCATGTCGCATCTGCTCAACTCCACCAGTCTGGTGAACGCTTCCGACGAGGTCACTTCCCTGCTGACCAGCTCCAACCAGACCTACACGCTCGCTTCTCCCGACAAGCCGTTCGAGTAAGTTGGTAAAAACCCGGAAATCCCGGTCGAGTACTTCTCGCGCTGTGTTGTTGTTTGTTGTACTATGCTACGTGCCGGTTGTCCGTACACAACACGAGTGTACTTGGTACGTACTAATCTAGCCTGCACCGGAGATCAGTTACCCTTTCCGACTCCTCTTTTTCAGATTCGTCGACAGAAAATACTTCTTCTCGAAGGAGAAATTCACCGAGTGGGCCGACAGCGACAACACCACCGCCTTCTCGTACACGTGCTTCTATAACACTACCAATGACGAGGGACTCTTCTCCCAGGTGATAGGGTCTAGGGGTTCGCGATAACATGTCTATGGTATAGATCTACTTCCCGGACGGTGAGCCCATCTCCGAGGTCGTCTTCGGATGTGAGAGCAACAAGGAATGCTGCGGAATGAAATGCTGTGGGGATGACGTGTTGATCAACATTATCATGTGAGAACCTCTCTCATGGACTCTCTGAACTTTCGGTTTTCAGCGTCGGAGCAATCAGCGCCGCCCTTCTGTTCCTTCTCTTCTGCAACATCATCATCGGATTCAAGAAGCGTCGTGGTAAGCTGTGGTCATCTGAGCAGCTCTAATTTTTTATTTACAGACAAGAACAGACGCCAGGAGGGCGTGAAGAACTACCAGACGGACACAATCAACACTACCGAACTCGGCACCGACGTGATCAGCCCGGACCAGATCCACATCGAGGACCGCCACCCGTCCCACGCCAACGGATCCGCGGCCAACCCGAACATGATCGAGACTCTCCCGAACGAGAACCCCGGCAAGAAACGTTGATTCCTCTCTAACTCTCATGTTGTAAAGTTCAAACTCGTGTTGTGAACTTCCATTCTCATATATTTGACTCATCAATATTTGTGACTAATGAAGCATATATTTGGAAGTTATTTTTAGGTTTTCGCAGAAGCAGAGATAATGCGTAGGCACGTGAGAAAACTAGTGCAGCAGTGGGAAACCAATTTAGAATCCGACAGCTGATGTGTTGGTTTTTTGGACTGAATTCTAGAGAAAGGCTCCAGAGACTGTGACGTCGACAGGTTAGTAGGAAAGCGAGGAAGTGCGCTCTAATGAGAACTGATATCTTCTCCCCAAGTTCACGAACAACGAAACATGGGGAGAATGTCTCGATTCCGGATGCTGTGGTGCAATGTATGCCTTCATTCATCATAATCGACTCGGCGGCAGCGGTGCGGCAACGGTCAAAGAATGGCATTGGCAATCAGAGAATCGGATCGTCGAATCGGATTGTGTCTTCGCCGGTGCTCTTACTCTGCATGTTTGCACGAGACGGACGGACATGCAAAGGGAGACACCGGGCGCATCGCCCTCTAGAGCAGGATCACTTGAGCACACACACTTTCTGAGAGTTTATCAGTGAGTGGACAGTCAGTCCGAGAGTCCGAAATGTGTGGACACACAGAGAAACATTCGTTGTTCCGTGGTGCACTCTTCGACGGGACAAGATATGCGAATGTGTGCGTTGAGCTTGGTAGTACAAGGCCCCGAGACTCAGGAATGTTGGAAATTTTGGAAAAACTCGACGCGGCGAGCGAAGGAGGAAGCGAGACGAACTTCTCGAAAAAGTTGAGACGAATTTGGAAATAGGTCACTCGAGGGAGGCTATTTCGGGAATGGAACGGGGGCTGATGGTGGCGGTGATGCAGATGTTTGGGTACCTCGAACCTTCAAAGATCAGAGAACCAGTCAGATGTCTGGGGCAGGAGCCGAATCCATAGACGTGACCTGGATCCACAGTTTCCTACAGTATTTACTACTAACAAATACTGAAGTTCATATATCACGTGAACCTTTATTTGAGTAAAACTGAAGTCGGGAACTTATGAATAGAGATCATGACCTAGATTAGTCACCTCAACAAGGATCAAGCTCTAGTACCGTACCAAGAAGAAAATTGAGCCCACATGACAAAAACCGGGATGTTCCAACTTGCAGTCATGTCAAGAGGAGTTCCTTGTAAAACTACAGTGTTTCATGTCGCCAAGTTCCAGTTCCTCTTCCACCCACGTCACAAAAAGGCACGTGTCTCCCCCGCTCTCAAGAGCTTATAATGGAGGTGTATTATGTGCGCAGAAGTTGCCTGAGGAGGTGCTTCCCGTCTGCCGTGTTGCATCGGCGGCTCAAAACCGGACACCGGTCACTCTGGCCCCCTCCGGCAACGCTGACGCCACTCAAGTGCACACGGCCGAGTATAAAGAGCACGGTGCCCGACACTTTTGTGCTCATATTCTTCCGATGGCAAATCACCTAATTCCTGCCTTCTCTTCTCATTTCTTCCTTCCTTATCTTCATGATCCTCAGCCCGGATCGGCCCAACACGGCCTAGTCCAGGACCTGTTTCTAGTCCGGCGTGATATGAGATAAAGTTGGACACTTTGACAAGGCCGCTGGTTGGGTCACTCAAGTATTTGAACATCAATCGTCCACTTCATTTTACAAACACATAACGCAAGACGAGAGCCAGGGAGTTTCGTGCCGCGCAAAGAGCACGTCGCCGCGCGGAGGCGCCAGAGTCTAAACTAACAGACGGCCCAGCGCAAGACGGTCAGCCAGTGTCCCTCCCCCCGGTTACGTACAAATGACCATTTAGCCTCATGGCCCTGTGTGCTCCTCACTCATTCCCATTCCTCCTCTATCCTTTTGATCGTTATTCTTTTACTTCTTTGAGATCTTTTTAAGCTTCTCTATTTTGGTCTCAACCCGTCTTTCTTTCTTCTTCTCTCCATTCTTCATCGTACCACTTACTCATTCCATCCCGATTTTCAGCCCAGGGTCAGGTTATTCTTGTGCACAAAACCAGTCACCATGAAGCAACTCGCCATTTCCTTCTGCATCATCCTCCCCCTTGCCTGCTTCTGGGTCCTCAACGCCGAAGACGCCCAACAAGGTAACGCCTACAGTACCCCTCTCCCCAACTCAACGTCTTCCATTCCAGCCCCAGAACTCCGTGACGCCAACTCGACAGTGTTCCGTCAGAAGAGACAGTTCGGCTGTCCAGCCAACTGCTACTCCTCGTGCAGTTCCTCGTCCCAGTGCCAGAGATACTCCGTGTCTGCTGTCTGCGTCCAGGGATGCTGCTGCCCAGGAAACAACAACCTTGACAGTGAGTTCACTTTCAGTTCTTCTGATAAAGCTTTCTGAAACGCTAAAAAGTAGTATAGGCCAGAATTCTGTAGGCTATAATGATGCGGGACCATCACATACTTCTCATTTCTTATCTATGATTATTGATAAAACCACCAGCCATCCCATCCTGAAATATCATCACCGCCTTATCAGCCCTTATCATCATCTCGATTTCTGAAGTGTTCGTCTCGCCGAACCCGTCTCGTCGCCGCGTTTCCGGTTCGAGCAAACACACTGATTACCTAATGATTGCTACAACCGCTGCGGCGTCCACCAGCACCTTCGAGGCTCTTTCGGGTCAACATAAATACAAAATATTTGCGAACTTTCTCTTGTGTTTGCTCGTGAAATCGGCTTGCGCTCTGCTCACGACGCACGAAACCACCCCGCCAAAACGAGCCCTATCTTTAGCTCCTATCAGAGCAACAAAAGTTCCAAATATAGTCAGAGTCAGCAACCAAACCGACCTACTTTTCAGCCGCCTGCTCCGGAGGACCAGCCGTCGCCGCTTGCCTCGGAGGACTCTGCGGACAAGGATTCTTCTGCTCCAGCAACAACTACTGCTGCAGATGCCAGTCTGGAAACAGCACTGGTAATCCCGCTCCCTCCAGAATCCTTCTAGAAAGATCTTTTCAGGACCATGCGTGAACCAGGTGTGCCCAACCGGATACATGTGCAACACGAACAACTACTGCTGCCCACTCGGATCCGGAGGAGTCCTCGGATCGTGCGTCAACGGAGTCTGCCCAACCGGATACACCTGCGGAGCCGGAAACCTGTGCTACTTGAGCAGCGGAAAGTAAAAAGGATCGGAGCTCGTCCCAACAACTCAACCCGAACATAAAGCTCTAAATATTTTCATGCGAAAAATTGCCCCTTTTCCACTCTTCGTCTCTTCTCTCTCTCTCTCTTTCTGTCTCTCCGCGTTCTCTCTTTTCCTCTAAATTATTATTTAAATAATATATAAATTAAAGAATCGAAATGTTCCTCCCCCAAAAAACAACCATCCGAACTGAAATACAAATCTAAACTATTTGTTTCTTTTGTTTCTTTATTTATTTCCTTTTTTCTAAAAGAATAAAAAAAGAAAAATGTGATAAGACTTTTTCAAAAACTTCTTTATCTAAAGACAAACTAACAAAAATAAGAATAAGTCAAAAATAAGATAAGATATGTGTGACAGACTACTAAAATGTAGTATGCAAACCAATGAAACTCGTTTGGGAGAAGCAAAATAGAAGGAAGCTTGGGGTGAGGGAGGGAGATTCTTTCAAATTATGAACGTCATGAAACCGGAGACAAAAACGAAAGAAAACGGTTACTGGGGGAAACGGGAAGAATGGGGAAACACTAGGGGGAACTAAACGACTTTGTGCTCGTCATGGGGGTGGTGGTCATAGTCGTAGTCGGTGTGGACGAAGGCACGTTCCACTTCTGGAAGGCTCTCGATGTTTGATTGGAGGGTCTCGCTGATGTCATGGGACTCGCGAAGGATCATGTTCTCGTCCAGGACAATGTGCACCTGGAAGTTGATGGATTCAGAAGGCGAGAGGAACTTCTCTTACCTCAACTAGGAACTTGCTTCCGAAATGATAAACATAGACGGTATCGATGTGAGAGATCCTGGCATCGTGATCCAAACAGACTTTGATGATTCGGTTGATAAACTCTGGCTCCGCGGACTTTCCAGACAGCTTGGCCAGATGCTCTCTTCCAGTTTGGACCCATGTGTACAGAATGTACAGCGAAACGACGATAGCTCCAGCCGGATCGAAGTAGTAGGAGTATTTGGTGCCGAGATAGGCACAGATCAGAGCAACAGTGTTGGAGATGCAGTCGTTGCGGTGGTCCATGGCGAGCACGTTGACGGACGGCTCCCGGTATCGCTTGCAGTAGACGTAGAGTAACAGCTTGATGATCACTGTGCAGACCATGATGGTGACGGAGACGATGGTGACGTCTACTTTCGGTTCTTCTCCAATTCCTGAAGATTCTGATTTTCGAGAGGAAGTACAGTCTTAGAAACAAACCATAAAGATCATATTGAATTCCATCATGAATGCCGCGAACTGATGAGATGATAAGCTGAATTGAAGCCATTCCCATGATAACACTGATAAGGATCAGAGCAAGTGGCTCGAGCCTAGTGCGGCCTCTCGGGTACAAGTACGGATCTCTCTTTTTGATCATCCTCTCGGACATTGAGATGACCAGACCGGAAGTGATGTCGACTACAGAATCAACCATCGATGAGATGATGGACATGGATCCAGAGAGCACCGAGGCGACGACCTTGGCGATCATAAGCAGAAAGTTGACTCCAAGGGTGATCTTGGCTATCTGAGCCGCAGCCGTCGACTCATCCTTCTTCTCGTCAATCGACATGGATCCTCTCTCGGAATCCGATCTGTCCATCGGCTTCTGAATCGACTGAACTCAACGATGGATATCTCTGGGGCTCCAGATCTAAAACTCACCCGTCTAGGATTCCTAGGACTGCGTGGCACATCGAAAATCACTACTTCCGGTTCGTCTGTTCCATCCTTCAAGGATTCAAGAGGTTACTTTATAGAGAAGTTGGTGATATGTTATCACAACGAAAAAGTGTGTGAAAGGTGCATTTTGGAACAGATAGATCGGAACTACACAGGAGTTATACAAGTAGGACACAAGAAGTATGCAACTCACCACATGCTTCACCAACGGAGCCACCACTGTCGGCTCTTCTGGAACTGTCGGTGGCAGGAAACTGGTGAGGTCCATGTCCTCCTCCTTGCTAGTTGTCCGCCGCCTGGTCCTGTTGAACTGCTCGATCTGCTCACTGTCATTCTTGAAGTTCTCAAGCAACTCATTCTGTTTCTTGTAGAACTTGTTGACCTTCTTCGCGTTCTTCGACTGCGAAGTCAGCGAAGTCGTCGAGCCAGCAGCCATTTTGTGAAGTTCCGCACAGCTCGTCTGTCCATTTCCGTTCTCCAGGTCTCTCGGATTACTCGGAGCTTGCGATAGGGAGATGGATCGGAGGGACGGGCGGCCCTTGATCACTGCAGTCGACGGACCCACTTCGTCGCGTTCCTCCTCCTCGTCAAGGAGACTGAACGTGGCTTCTGTCTCGGTCATTGACCTGGAATCAGAGGGAAAAGTTTCAAATTTGAAGAAAGTTGCAAAGAAAATAAGTTTGGAGAAGTGAAAGTTTACGATTGGTTCTAATCCTAAATGCGATTAAAACACCTGCAATATTTCCTTCTTTCTGCTAGTTTTTCGGAAGAAAAGAAACTGGTGGCATATCAGAGAAAAATAGCACGAAAAAACAGCCCGAAAACCGCGAGAATCATAATCGAATTCTCTCGTTTTCATTCCTTGGCGAGAGATTGTGACAGTCGCGGAGACGCAGACAAGTAAGAGGTGTGAAAAGTCGAGGTCTCATGTGAAGAAGGTGTGTGTTTGTGATGTGATCAGGCCGATTGCAGGGAGATATGAAGGACGTGGGCAGGGAATGATAAGGCTTTGAGAACAGATCTTTCCGCTACTACTGCAATTCTTTTCGATTTCTATTGACTGTTTCGTCTCGGAAAATCATGGGATTTGGATCAATGTGGAGGTGGAGAGAAATGCTCGGAATGATAAGGAATGATAATATGAATCCGGAGATAGCAGTCAATAGGAACATGTCTAAAATTCCACAAAAAAACCCTCATGAAACAGCCAGAATCACCCCTATTCCCACAGACAGTGACGTCTTCTGACTGCACTGGAACAGGGCAAAGAATAACGGACAGAGAATACAAATCTTTGAAATTTCTCAAAATCCTCGGACCAGGTCCAATATATATATCATGTTTTTGGTTATCTGGGCCTGCGATCAGTATGTGTGTACCCACTCGTACTTTTTGTTTTTTGTCATCACCATCTCGCCATGACGTCACCGAAATCACACCTGCTCGATTCCCATACTCGGTTCTATATATTTTGTTGACTAGAGCCTATCGGGGACGAAAACTTTCCCACGACTGGCCCTCAGAACCGGTTTGTGAGCCTATAATTACATGGTTGTCGATCAGCGAAAAGGAGTACTGTAGGGGGGTCAGGGACTGTTGAATGATGCAGGATCGGGTCGATTCCGTGTAGTCGGATGCTGCTTTTTAATTCGAATCGCAAATAGAAAAGATTCGTAAATAAACAGAAAATGTAGGGAAAAACTTTGAAATCTATTGATTGGTTTCTGGAGGAGTGATATCATCAGCGGGGACTAACCTGATAAAATGTGTGTTTTCAGTTGGGCCTAAATTTCGATATCTGTGATGCAGTGACGCTCTATGGAGAAGCGCGAAAGTTCAAACGAAGGACTAGTTTACCGAGATATTTCTTGTCCGTTCTCATTAGAGCGCACTTTCATATCCCATTGAAAATAAGAGACGTGAATAGCAACTGAATAGGATGGAATCTAGAAATGCTCACACCTTCAGAGGTCCGATTTTCTCGGTCGCCCCCTCGGCACAAAATAAACAAAACCAAAAAATGAGCAACAAAGCTCTCGTATTTCCTGCAACAGCTCGTTGTTTCGAAAGAGTGCAATCGATAAAAAAGTTGCAGAAGAAGAAGAAGAAGAAACTTTTTGACGGAGAAAGCTGCAAGGCCGAGAAAAAGAAAAAGGAGAGAAGAGGAAGCAATGAAGAAAATGAGGAAAGTGAACGTTGCCATGGAAGAGTGACGGCCGTTTGGATGACATTTCGAAGGGACGGACATTCCGCCTGCTTGCTTGCTTCATCGACTTTAAACTCGTTCGAAGTCGGCGGGCTCAATGAGCATGCGGGAAGAAGAAGAAGCAAGAGGACAGCTGAGCCGGCGGGGAGGCCCGTTCGGTGGAGCGCGTTTGCACGCGGAGAGCCCAAGCACTTCGCACATAGTTTATTTGGATAAAAGAGAGGGAGAGATCGGGACAATTAGTTGAGTTCTTCGTTGTTGATGCGCAGCTTCTCGGACATCTCGCCTTTGAGTCCGTTGAGACCGATTGCCTGGAAACGTGCTGATAAGAGACGCGAATGATAAGGGTCAAGACTCACTTGTATTTGTACACAATGGGGTTTCGTTGCGTCTAGATCCGTGATCCTTGCCGTGTTGTTCCTTCCGACGACTCTCCCGCATAGGTTTCCGTTCACGTGGATCTCGAATCCTTTGACCAGTGGCATCTCCCATCTGACAATGTGAGTCTGCAGACCGTCGTTGTTTTCGGTGTACAGTGTCGAAGACATGTTCTCGGGTCTCGGAATGGATCCTCGGATCACCTCCCACATCTTCACCCGATCTTTCTCGAACTTCTCGAGCATATCCGCCAACTGATTGTTTATCATCGTCAAGTTCTCATTCTGCTTCCCGAGTTCTGAAACTTTTCGTTCCAAATATCTGACCCGTTCGGTGAGATTTTCATTCGGATCCACGACAATCGATACGTCGGCAACACTTGGAGACCGGTGATTAGTAGCAGCTGATACCGATCGAGACTTTGTTTTCTCGAGCTTTTCCACTTCGATCGGGAGGTCCTCGACGACTGGCAACGGAGTGATCTCGCTCCGATCGTCCAGCGACAGACAAGTTTCGGTTCGGGAGGACAAGATGACAGTGTCGGTCGAGTTGGTTCGCGAGTAGTTGAGAGGATGGGGAAACGAAAGTTCCAGGTGCTCAGCAGCTGGCGAGCGTTCGTCTGGAACAATCAAAAAATAACATCGTTCAGCTATAAAATCAGCTTACTTTGGAACGTGAACGACCTGTTTTTCCGAGCTTCTGGTGGAGAGCACATTCGGAGATTCTGATTCGCAGACTGACGGGAGTTTCGTTTTATCGGGGTCGTCATCTCGTCGAGACTTCTGTTCAGGTCACACTGCTTTCGCATCTTGCCATTCCATTCTCGGAACGGAGAATACAACGAATTTATGGTTCTATCCGAATTGACAGTTCGATCCGAGTCGATCTGATAGCTCTTTCGCTTTTCCAGCGCTTTGTGACACGACTTTTGAGCCGGAGTCGGAGGTCCCTGATCGCTTTTCGGGAAGTGAACGGCCATTTGCTCGCAGAGTCTCTGATGATTTCCCGGCCCGATCTTTCTGATTCCGCCTTGTATCGCAAGCCATTCTCCTTCCGTTCTAACTTGATCCTCCACTACGGTTTCATCAATCCGTTCCAAGTTTTCCGAGCAACAAGCGACGATATAGGCTCGGTAGTCGAACTTTTCGTTTTCGACGA
The DNA here is from genome assembly GCA_900536315.3 of Caenorhabditis becei. Lineage (NCBI taxonomy): Eukaryota > Metazoa > Nematoda > Chromadorea > Rhabditida > Rhabditidae > Caenorhabditis > Caenorhabditis becei. Next base: position 628,863 of record LR539442.1, on the reverse strand, counting down.
CTTCAACGACGCATGGATTGCCAGCTGGAAGTGATAAAGTGATAAGCGATAGTGATAAGTATGGAACTAACCGATATACACGTCGGAGAGTTGTTTGAAAACGGAGAGAAGTGAGAATTGCGAGAGATCATCAATCGAATTGGAGGCGATTGCGAAATGAGTAAGATTCGTTGGGCAGATCAGATGGGATATGTTCTGAAATGGGAATAATCATATTTTTATCACTACTGATAACTGAACTCACCGAGAGATCATTGATCTTATTATCAGACAAGTTGAGTGATCGAAGAGCGGGACATTTGCTGAGATCGGGCAGTTGGTCGAGGAAGTTGGAGCTCAAGTTGAGGGTTTCCAGCTTTTTGAATGATAAGACGACTGGTTCCTGAGAGATTGATTATCAGTCAATAAACCATGGTGCTTACTTCAATCTGATTATCAGACAGATCTAAAACCGTCAAATTTTCGAACCGGCTCAGTTGTGCGGCTTGTTTCAGTTGATTCCTAGCGAGAAGAAGGGATGTTCTGGAAAATAGACGATGAGGTTATGAACGAGAGCTGGGAAAACTGACAAATTCTCATTGAAATACGCCGCGAACGTCTTGATTTGGCAGTCTCGAGCGTCTAACTGAAAAACAAGTCATTTTCGAGTTTCAATCGATTTTTCTCATTACAATTTCACAATTTTCGAACATTTTCGTGTATGGAAACGTCTGGAACATGTTTCCGCTCACGTTCAAATGCCGAACTTTTGCGTATTCTTCTCGGAAATTTCGAGCCAGATTCGTCAGTGACGAATGCGATAAATCGAGTAGTCCATTTGAATCTGTATTCGCGTACTGATTCTCTACACTGTAAATTCAACCTCTTATCAGTTAGGTATCATTCGCTGATAATACCGTCCAGATGCCGGAAGGAATGTTGAGTTCGACATCGAGGTCTCTGCTCTCGAGTCCTCCAGATTCTCCTTATCTTCATCATCCCTATCAGTTTTGCCGTCGTCCGCTTGCATCTTCTAGGTCACATTCACTTTGTTTTATTTCTGACCTGATCCTTCAAAAAATCAAAAATGGAGCCGTGGTACCAGACAGAAAGCGGTGCGAAAATGAAAGTCAACATTTTCAAATTCATACGAGAAAGTGGAGATGAAGGTGGGGACAAAACAACGAACAGATGACCTTGATACCGGTAGGCGGTAACAGAAACACGACAACTAACAGAGAGGCGCTAGAAGGAGAAAAACACAAAATGTCAAAGGTATGCAGAGTACTGGGGATTATTATGCGAAATGAGAACGAGAGGGAAGAAGAGAATAGTGAGAAAAGCTTATTGAAAAAAAGGGTGTTGATCGTGAGAAGGTCCCTGAGAAACACGCCGGGCGGAATACAAAAAGGCACGAAAAATTATGGAATCGTTGAAGAAGAAGGTGCCGATTGGCTTGTCGTTCCCGCCGTGCTCACTGTCTGACGATAAGCGACTCACGCTCGGCGCCGACTCCGATGTACACGATTGGCACCTGCAAGGAGGTATTGATTGGCTGGTCGGTGCGCTGCCGACGGAAGCCATACTAATTATACCGCAGCTGTTGTTCACTAGCGGTTTGTTTATGGCTCCTGTCGGGCAGTTATTCAATCTAATTCGTATTTACCTTGATGAAGTCTTCGATGAATTGGATGTATTCACGGCACTTCTGTGGCAGATCCTCGTATTTTCTCACTCCGATAGTCGGCTCGTTCCAGCCCTCGAACTCCTTGTACTGGACTTGAATCGACGACCACGCATTGGCTTGAGCTAAAACTATCATGATGTCAACGTGCGCTTATCGGTGGGTTACATTACCAGGCGGCGCAGTGAGCTCCTCATTATCGAGCTTGTATCCGACGGCGACTTTGATGGTCTGAAAACAAACGACATATCATCCAAGTCATGTGCTCTTTCTAGATGTTTCGTCGTTTCTCAGTGACATCACTCGGGGTTTCCATCACTTTACAACGCGACGAGATGAAAAGTCAAAACGGAACCCTCACCGGGAATGTGTCGAGGATATCCAACTTCGTGAGAGCAATGGCGGTGTAGCCGTTTATCATGGCCGAGCGGCGGAGCAGGAACAAATCGATCCATCCGCAACGACGCTTCCGGCCGGTGGTGACTCCGACTTCCTTTCCGATTCTCTGCAGCTTCTCGCCATCTTCGTCGAACAGCTCAGTTGGGAACGGGCCGGTTCCGACGCGAGTCTGATATGCTTTCACGACTCCGATAATGTTTCCGATGGCCGTGGGCGGCACTCCGAGACCTGTGCAGGCTCCTCCGACGGTGGAGTTCGATGAGGTCACATAGGGATATGTTCCGAAATCGATATCGAGCAAAGCTCCGTTGGCTCCCTCGATGAGAACCTGCTTTCCGGCGAGACGTTGCTCGTGGATGAATCCGACAGTGTCTCCGACGAGCTTCAGCTCAGCAAGCTTCTGACGATGCTGTCTGAATCTCTCGAGCTCCTCGTCGACGTTGACCTCGATCGACGGGAACTGCTTCTTGTAGTGGGCGACGAGACTGCGGTACTTCTCGGAGAACTCCTCGAAGTTGGCCATCAGGTCAGCGACGCGGATTCCGTTTCTGAAGCACTTCGAGCTGTAGGTCGGTCCGATTCCACGGTTGGTGGTTCCGATCTTGCTGAAAGTTATCAAAATGTTCATGAGGTCTCTAATCTAGTCTGGCTCACTTCTTAGCAGCCAGAGAGTCCTCCTGACGTCCGTCGACTTGGGAATGAACTCCAAAGACGAGATGGGCCTCGCTCGAGATCATGATTCTCTTCTGCCATCCCTCCTCGGACAGGATTCCGTTGTGTTCGAGCTCAGAGAAGAAGGCGTCGAGGTTGACGACAACTCCGTTTCCGATGACGTTGAAGCAGGTTGGGCTGATGATTCCACTTGGCAAGATGTGGAAGTCGTACTTTTTTCCGTTAGCGACGACGGTGTGGCCAGCGTTGTTTCCTCCCTGGCATCTCGCGGTCACGTTGATCTACAAAACTGTACTTGTTCTGGAAGTGATTTACCAACTAACCTTGTGATTCTCGATCAGGTAGTCGATGATCTTTCCCTTTCCTTCATCTCCCCATTGAGCACCCAGCAAGACGGACACGTTCTTGTTAGCCAGAGCCATCTGGAAAAGAGGAGCCATTGTGGCAGGAAATCGTAAAGTAGCGGTTGATACGAGTAAAATGGGGAGGAATGGTGGGCGTTGTTTTGGCAACGGAACTCAAAACAGCCACTAATTTGATATCAGAAATCAGCAATTCTCTAGAGAACGTCTGCTAATTGGCAGGTCGCGAGAGCCTTCTTCTCGAAAAAGCGCCTTTTTCCCACTGAAACAGGCGGCAAAACTTCTGCGAACGTTGAACAAACAGTTCAGCTCCACTGATCTTTCCCCGGCGCTTGCGTCTTTCCCCCAACTGTAAACATACACTGTCGCCACGTCGATTGTTCAAAAACGATTCGAGCCCGTCATTCGATTTTGAGAACGTGGATCCCATGACTTTGGGAGAATATAGATCAGAATTCGCGAAGGAGAAGAGCGAACGGGCGGAATGAGAGTGAAGGAGGAGCAACAAGAGAAGAGAAAGAGGAAGGACAGAAACAAAACATAATAAAAAACAAGGAAAGTTTTACAAAAAATATCCTCATCGAGTCAGTTGTGTGAGGCGCCGAAAGCGGCCTGTGTAATATCTCGGGCTTCGGGCGAAACGAGGAAGAAACGAGAGCATGAGAGGAGGAAGCGAGTCGGGAATCAATCTCGAATCATACTCAGTTGTAAAGTACACCATGATAAATGCGAGCGGCTGGTCAAATTTGAAAAGTGACGTCGGCTGGTTTACTTTTGGCTGCAACTACGACAATCGCTGTTTTGTCAACGCTAAAATTGGAACGAGACAACAGACAGAGAAGCGGAACCGAAGTGGGTTGATTATTTGTGAAAGTTTTCAAAAAAAAAGGTTGCGACCGGAAATGGTCGCGTGTCCAGATTTCCACTTGGACGGGTTCGAGTTCGATGACATCTCAAGGAGTTGTACTTGAACAGAATACGAAGGGAATATGAATTTTCGTGTCGGGAAAAAGAACGAAAGGACAGATGATGTGCGGGGATTTTGCGGGGAATCAGCGGCGAAATGACGGAAAGAAGGCTCTCGGTCACACCAAACATTACCGATGACGTCTTTTGATCTCGATGGAGACGTTGCGAAATGAGGCGCGCTGTCGTTGTTTCGATATCAGAAGATATCACACGAAACAAGTTTTAGGGCAAAGGTGGCAAATACCAAAAACCAATTCGCAGGTTTTTCGGTGAAGCCCGCTCAAGAGAGAAAGGAAGAAATTGAGAAAAGAAGCAGAGTATGAAACAGATTCAAACAGAAGAAAAAACACGACACGATAATATTTTGAGAAATTTTTATTAGAAGATTCAATAGAGAAAAAGAAAACGATGAATTCATGCAGAACAAGAAACATGCACGAAAGAAAACGGAAAAAAGTTTTGGAGACCAATGGGGACAGAAAATAGTGTGAAAGAAGAACCGTGATTTTCAACAAATCATGTGATGATAGGCTGGCGAGGTTCTATTATCATTCGGGCTCCAAATTGTTTGGTTTAGTGCAAATATTTACAATTTTGATGAAATTTAGCGATAGAGACTATCATTTTTCAAATTTCACGACCCTATCGCAATAAAACCGTCGCCTGCAGGCACAGAAAACAGAAAATAACAAGCTACTGAGGGATAAAATCTAAACCTAACCTAAAAATATTATGTTGACTGAAGTGAGGGGGTGGGGGGAGAAAACAAGAAAAAAGGGAAAGCTAAATTTAAGAAATACAGAAAGTGTCAAATTGACAAAAACACGTGAAGGTTCTAAAGATCTGGAAGTGGTGGATTGTTTAGTTTTGCTCCTTCTTTGGCTCCTCAGCGGTCTTAGCCTCCTGAGCGTCTCCTGGGGAGTTCTTGGCGGCCATGTTCTTGTAGGCAGCCTCGAAGAGCTTGAGGGATTGTTGCTGGAGAGAGTTGACAGCCTCCTTGATGGCTTCTGGGGTCTCGTTCTCCTTGTTCTCAAGGATCTTCTTGGTCTCAGCAACCTTCTTCGTGAGGGCCTCGCTCTCTTCCTTTGGCAGCTGGTCGGCGAACTCGGTCATCTTGGTCTCGGTATCGTGGATGATTCCTTCAGCCTGGTTGATGACTTCAACGAGCTCTCTCCTCTTGGCATCTTCAGCAGCGTTCTTCTCAGCCTCCTTGATCATGTTCTCAATCTGGTCCTTGGAAAGTCCTCCGGAAGATTGGATAACAACTGAAAATTAAAAAGTAAACTCCGAATTTAATGAACTGTACTCACTCTGCTGTTCCTTTCCGGTTCCCTTGTCTCTGGCGGAAACGTTGACGATTCCGTTGGCGTCAATGTCGAAGGTGACCTCAACCTGTGGGACTCCGCGTGGTGCTGGTGGGATTCCGACAAGCGAGAACTGTCCGAGCATCTTGTTGTGGGTGGCCATTTCACGTTCTCCTTGGAAGACCTTGATCTGCACTTGAGTTTGTCCGTCAGCGGCGGTGGAGAACACTTGCGACTTCTTGGTTGGGATGGTGGTGTTCCTGGTGATCAGCTTGGTCATGACTCCTCCGAGGGTCTCGATACCGAGGGACAGTGGAGTGACGTCCAGAAGGAGAACATCAGTGACATCTCCAGCCAAGACGGCTCCTTGAATGGCAGCTCCCATGGCAACAGCCTCATCTGGGTTGACAGCCTTCGATGGAACCTTTCCGAAGATCTCCTGAACAGTGGTCTGGACCTTTGGCATTCTGCTCATTCCTCCGACGAGAAGGACGTCAGCGATCTGGTTCGACTTGACCTCAGCATCATGAAGAGCCTTGCGGCATGGCTCGACTGTTCTCTTGATGAGATCTCCAACGATAGCCTCGAACTTAGCTCTGGTGAGCTTCAAGTTGAGATGCTTTGGTCCAGACTGATCCATGGTGATGTATGGGAGGTTGATGTCGGTTTGAGTGGTCGAGGAGAGCTCGCACTTGGCCTTCTCGGCGGCTTCACGAAGTCTCTGCATAGCCTGTGGGTCCTTGGTAAGATCGACTCCCTGCTCCTTCTTGAACTCTCCAACGAGGTGGTGGACAAGAGCGTGATCGAAGTCTTCTCCTCCGAGGAAGGTGTCTCCGTTGGTGGACTTGACCTCGAAAACTCCCTTTTGGATTTCGAGAATGGACACATCGAAGGTACCACCTCCAAGATCGTAGACAGCGATGCTGAAATATAGAGATTGCGTCATCTATAAAACCAGTGACACTTACATCTTGTCTCCAGTTTCCTTATCGAGTCCGTAAGCGAGGGCAGCGGCGGTTGGCTCGTTGATGACACGAAGAACGTTGAGTCCAGCGATCTGTCCAGCGTCCTTGGTGGCTTGACGTTGAGAATCGTTGAAGTAAGCTGGGACAGTGACAACAGCATTGTTGACGGTGGTTCCCAAGTAGCTCTCAGCAGTCTCCTTCATTTTCATCAGAACGAAAGCTCCGACCTGAGATGGCGAGTAGACCTTTCCTTGAGCTTCAACCCAGGCGTCTCCATTGCTGGCCTTCACAATCTTGTATGGAACAACCTTAAGATCCTTCTGGACCTCTGGGTCTTCGTATCTTCTTCCGATCAATCTCTTGGTGGCGAAAAGAGTGTTGGAAGAGTTAGTGACGGCTTGACGCTTGGCTGGGGCTCCGACAAGACGCTCACCATCGGCGGTGAAGGCAACAGTGGATGGGGTGGTTCTGACTCCTTCTGCGTTTTCAATAACCTTAGCGGCCTTTCCTTCCATGATACTGACGCAAGAGTTGGTGGTTCCGAGATCGATTCCGATGACATGTCCCTTCGGCTTGTCAGCCAAGGATCTGGTGTTGAAAATGGTTGATCGGGCGATCGTGCGAGCGGAAGACAAGAATGATCGTGCAGAAAGCATAGTGCCTGAAAAATAAACTTGCAATTGAAAGGGAATTGAGCGAAAAATTCTGAGAAACGATTGCATCATGAGCAGAATAGTGTAAGACGAGAAAAAGTTGTTCAGCCTAAAATGATGCAAAGCAGGGCCAATGCAGGTCGAAGTTACAAGAAAATTACTTTTCTAGAGAAAAAATGTTGCAAATGATTCGGAGTTGAACGAAAAACGGCTTTTGCATCAGCTTGGAAAGGTGGAGAATTTTCAAGAGACTTCTTCTCTCCGCCCTTTCAAAGTACGGTCAGGGAGCGGGTCTCGCCACGACTTTCGAGTGAATAGTGTGCGCACGTTGCGGTTCCGCCCATTTTGCAATAGTGCGGCCCGCTTTTTCGGAGAAATTTTAGATTTATTTATTTTTCAATTTATTTTCTGTTTTTCTTTGTTATTCATCCAACATAAACAAGTTATAACTCTTTTAAGCACAAAAGTTTTGCAATAAATTGAAAATTTTCATTATTCAGAAAACATGGGGTTCGCTTCCGCTTCTCGTGAAGAGAAGCTGAAAATGATGAAGACGAACAAAACAAGAAAAACGACAAAACATCTAAACAGGCTTGCAAAACGGAAAAAGTTGTCCAGAGAAATTCGAGATGGAATGTCAGACATCAAAATGCGAAAATCAGCAGATTTACGTCAGAGAAACTTGCATGTATGATTCTTATTCAAAGTTATGCGAAAAAACCCTAATTTTTCAGATTGAAGATGATTTCGTAGCTGATAGAGAGACTCATTATGATGATTACGAAGAAGATTTGCCGTTGGACATGATGGATGCAGATATCGATTGGGAGAACAGTGCTTTTGCCAACGCGAAGCGGAGACTTGACAGAAGTGAGCTCTTCACCAAACTTCTCATAGAAACCTTGCAAATTCAGAGCGGAATGGCGATGAGTCGGAGAGTGACGATGATGAAGATGTTGAGAAGAAGAAAAGAAAGTTTGCTGGACAATTGGAAGAAGGACACGAAGAACTTCTGCCGATCAAGCTAAAAGACGGAACTTTGATTCGGCCGACGAGAGAAAAAGAAGCAAAACAAGAGGACGAATCAGAAAATGAAGAAGACATGGAAGAAGAAGAGGATCAGCCGCACAAGGAAGACTTCTCGCATCTATCCGCTTCAGAACTCCTGATCAAACGACGAGAACTTCTACAAGAGTTCAAAGACAGCATTGCCTCGCACGCGAACATGCTTCTCGCCAATCCACAATCAAATGTAAGTTGATCGTTTGCATTCCCGCTTGGTGTCGTGGAATTCAAATAAATCATCTTACAGATCGTTCGACTTCGTGATCTCTACAATTTGTGCAACGGAGAAAAAGTGCACGCTTTGGTTCGAGAGCCCGTGCAAAAACTTGCTATGGCTAGTACTCTTCAAGTAAGATTTCGATTGTTTTGAATATAGTTCCATATCGGAATTCGTGTTTTCTAGGTTCTTCTCGATATCATTCCGGGTTACGCGATCCGTGAGCAGACTGCCGAAGAAAAGGCGCAGAAGCAGAAGAAGGAAACTAGAAATCTCGTTAACTTCGAGGAATCGTTGCTTAGATATCATTTGAAGTACCTGCAGTTGTGCGAGAAGCTTTCAAACAGTAAGACTTTTGAATTCTAAAGCTGATCTTTCAATTTTCGCTTTCAGAATTGGTCGGCAAAGACCGTCACAACGACGAGAACACGTTCACCTTCAAAATGGGGATTCTGTCGGTGAAGGCTCTCGCTCGGATCGTCATCTCCGCCCCGCACTTCAACTATTCCACCAACGTCGTCTCCAGCCTCGTTCGTCTTTCTCTTGCCAAAAATGAGACAGTCGTCCGGGAAGTCTGCGACGCCATCAGAACTGTTTTCAAGGAGGATCTCCATCTCAAGGTAACAATTTTTTTCGTTCTCGATATAAATCAAGTTGTATTTCAGATGACTCTGTTCACAGCTCGATCGATCTCTACACTTGTCACAAAACGGAAAGGACGAGTGCCACCAGAGCTTCTGAAGACTCTTCTCGCCATGAACATCAGAGAGGTGAAGAATGAAGACAAGAAATCTGGAAAGGAGGCTCTCGTTGCCAAGAAATACCAGTTGAAGAAGGAAAAAGCCAGTAAAACTGCGAAGAAGTACAAGAAGCAGCTGCAGAAGCTGGAAGCCGATTTGCTGGAAGTCGAAGCTGAAGAATCGCTGACAAAGAAGCTCAAAAACGCCACTGAAGCCATGAAGTTCGCCTTCCAGACCTACTTCTCAATTCTGAAGCGGATGCCGAACTCGGCACTTCTAGAGCCAGTCCTGGAAGGACTCAGCAAGTTTGCCCATCTTCTCAGTATTGAGTTCTTCGAAGACATCGTGTCAACGATGGAGAATATGGTCCAGAACGAGAACTTGCGGACTCTGGATCAACTGCACTGCATCAACACTGTGTTTGTGATTCTCTCGGGAGACGGACAGCTTCTCAACGTCGACCCGTCCAAGTTTTACCGTCTTGCTTACCGCGTTCTGAATCACTTGCCATTCGAGAAAAGACCGGAACACCGAAAGAATCAAGTTGTGATGGCTGCGAAGACGTTGGATACGATGCTGGTGACACGTAGGAAAGCAGTTCCGCTGTCGCGAGTCGCTGCTTTCGTCAAGAGACTTCTCTCAATTGCCACGGTTCTCGATGACTTCCCGGCCCTTTGCATTGTTTCCCTAGTCCGAACACTTTTCATTGTGAGTTTACTATAAGTGGATCATAATTTTAAACTCCTGCATTTCTAGGCTCACCCAAAGCTCTCATCAATGATCGAAGACGAAGAAGGCGGTGCTCCAGGAATCTACCGTCAAGACATCGACGACCCAGATGTCGCAAACGCCCTTGCCAGTGATGTTCGAGACGAACTCTCAATGCTTGCCCGACGCAGGAACAGCGAATTGTCTAGATTCGCCAACAACATTCTCTATGGAGTGCCATCAACGGGAATCTTCAAACTGAACCCGCAGTTGACATCTTTGTAAGTTTATTTGCTACGAATTTTTTTTAAAGTTAGAAAGCGAGATTGATTAGTAAGTAGAAAAGCAGAATCGAAACGGGAATGAAACAAAGTTGGAATACAAAAATAAGCGGATAGTTATTGATAGTGTTGCTATAGTTAAATGCATGGGGACGATACAATCCTTAAAATGGGAATTCGCGAAGGAAGTTCTCCGGGACGATGTACTGTCCAAGTGCACTGGTGGCGACGTAGGTGCAGCCGTGGATCGTGGTGAACTTCAGCGACATTCCGTCCATCGTCATGTACTGCTTCACGAATGCCAGAGTGGTGTGGAGCTGATCCAGACAGGCATCTACAGTCCAATTGTGGCAGTTGTTCTGGCGGATCGAAGCCACGTCGACAAAACGAAACTGAAAAGTGGCTCATGTTTTGAGTTGAAGTACTTCTTCATTACCGCGCGGAGTCTATTTCTCTGTCGCTGCCCGACAACAATCTTCTTGACGTTTCCGAAGAAGCACTGCATGTACCAAGCCATGCTGCGGCTCTTGTCCCACCCCGATTCCAATGGCTTGCTGATCGTCTTCAACTCAACACCTTCCCCCGCTGCAACTTTCTATTTGTTTCTGGTCATTCTTTGTATTACACTCACCTTGGTCAAGACAGTCGATTTCGGCTGCGTAGTACACGCGAATTGGCTCTGCGCCCGCTTTCTCGATCGTGGCATGAATCACCGTCTTCGTCTCCTCCCGCTTCTGTGCAGTCACACTTCTGGCTTGCTAAAGGGAAACGAATGAATCATGCCTCTCTGCCGTAATTGTTACACTTACCGGAGTCGTCACGACGTTCTCGAACTTGAGATTGTAGTACATGGCTCGGCGCAGCTTATCAGGAGCATCTCCGATGTTTTTGTCCTCACAGAGGAAGATGATTCCGCGATGACGAATCGCATGAAACGTGATGAAGGTGTGACAGTTGTTGTTGATCGAAAGGTTGCGTAAGAGTCCGCGCCGACAGACGAACTCGGCACGGAGCATCTAGAATTTAAGTTTAGTAGGATTATAGTTGATGAGATAGTCTGACCTCTTTTAAAGGTACCCCTGGACGAGCAGTTTTAATAATGAAAGCCAGGATTCCCTCCAATCTCTCACTACCATGCTCGTTCTCGAACTGGCCGTAGCCATCTTCGAGATCCAACCCGAGCGCCGCGTTGCTCAAGAAGAGCTTTCGGTGACGATGTTTTCCTAGCTCGATGTTTGATCTTTAAATTCAGTGAAATTGAAAAAGCAGCTCATTAAAAGTTACCTGTTCTCACTGTTTGCCCAGTAATCACCGACGATGTTCACGACGAAGCTCATCTTCTCGTTAGGGGCAATCGGGAAAGTAGGAAAAGCGAACGTATCCGGCGGAGAAACGGTGATCGAGAGCTCCGGTGGGGCGATAGGAGCAGTAGGAGCAGAGGGGAGCATGTTGGGCAAATGGGACTTGTGTAAGAAACAAAGTGGCGAATGCCCCGCTCGGTACTGATGGGATGTTGTTAAAAGGGGTGGGACTGTCGGCTCTCTCGACGCCAAACAATTTATTGTAAGTGTAATGGAAGAAGCCGAGCCGGCGGGGCAGTGTGACGTATTGCCAATTTGGACGTTTTGCAGGAAACCGTGGGTATTGATGGGACAACTGATGGACAACGCGAAGGAGGCCTACGATCGGGTCGAGTCGAAGTATTTGGATGAGCTGGAGAAGACCGCGAAGAAGAGGAGCACCACTGTGACGCCCAGGAACATCAACTTCCACATCTCCAATTGGCTCGCTGCTGCCAAATAATAATAATCTTGTTGTTTCTTATTGTGTTTATTTGTTATTGATCTATTGTTATGTCTTGTTAGAATTGTTGAAAATCAGCATTTATCACAACTAGCTTTACAGTTATCAGACATCCACTTCATATGATCCTTATGCTTGCAATATCCATTCAACGCCCACGTTCCGCAGTGAACATTCGAATCGTCGCATCCGGGACGACAGTACATTTTCTTGAGCAACCGAATATCAGCCCTCGTCAGTTTCGCTCTCTGACCCAGTTTCGGAGTGTTCACTGCGGGATTCACCAGTGGGATCATAGTTGGCTTGGACGGATTGATAGCGCCGAGGAACGCGTTGTAGTGCATGATGCTCTCGTAGTCGTACTTTGTACCGTAAGAGGTGTAAAGCTTCGCGTCGGAAATGGCGAATGTGTCGTAGTGCTGCGGGTCGATGTTGGACCAGTCGATCTAGAAATCAGTAGGTCATAAGAATCAGGTGATAAGAAACATACCTTGATATGCTTATCCCTGTCAAGACGAAGATGCTGATGACTCACTCCGAGAGCATGCATTGTTTCGTGCATCGCAACGCCGCGGTTCTGAAATTGAGAAACTTGAAGAAAAAAAGTTCAAATAGAAACTGACATCTCCACACTGGAAGCTCAAATAGATCGGATTTGCAGGATCAGTTCGACCGACGTACGAGAGACCGCAGCTGCAAAGATTTCACGTGATTCTAATTCTGGAAACGTGAACTTTAACACAACATTCGACTAGGACTATCAAATCGGAAACTAGGTCATCCAATAGGTCAAAAAACTCCCCCAATACCCTTGTTTTAATCCAAAAACAACAGAATTCAGATGGGACTCTAGCAAACTTCGAACTCCTTTCACTGTTCCGTAGCCCCCGTCACTAACAAAGTCGGACTGTCCACTTTCATATAATTCAGATGATATCCGGTCGGCGTCGCATTATACTTGAACAGGATGCACGTATTGATGGATATCTCGTGCAGCGCGTCCCGAATGTCCTTCTTGTCCGACTCCTCTGCAAATTCATTTCACCCTCCCGGAACGGAAGTCGTCTATCACCTAGAGAGTCATCCAACGTGTACGGAATCGGATGCCAGATGTCCCATTTCTGAACGGCGTTCTCCTGGAAATACACGCCGGAACGAGGCATTCTGGAGCCCGGGACATCTGCTCCGACGCCTGCTTCTCCTAGCTCGTTGAGAAGGAAGTTGGCTTGATGCTCGGTGAGGAGCACGTCTCGGTCGAAGACTCCGTTGTCGGCGGGGACGATCTGAAGTTGGAAAACTGTAATGTTTCGCAATCCAATTCACTGACAATATGAGAAAGATTGGCTCTCTTGAGCATCGCCTGTTTCACTTGTTGTGTTCTATCAAAACGGAGATTGACTTTATCACGAGACACATCTTGCTTCCCGCCGATAGCTTGATCGAAGGCCAGCATCTACAAAAGAATTGTCATCACAGTTCAGATTCCACTCGCCCACCTTCCCCATGAGCTCTTGCTTCGCTTGAGTGTTCTGTGTCGACTGTTGGTCGCATTTGAAAGACTGGCACGAGTTCTGAAGCACATTCCTCTGCTGGGAGCTGAGCTGGCCGAAGTGAGATTGAAGGCTTTTGATGAAGCCGACGAGTTCTCCGTTGACTCCGGCGAGGGGATCATTGATGTTGAGACGGGGAACTTTGGGAAGAAGAGAGCCGGCGTTGAAGAGCACTTGGTTGATGATGGTGGGGATGTCGGTGAACTGGGGAAGTTGGCCTTGTTGGCACTTCGGATGACCTGGATATCTCCGACAGAAGTGACGCGCTTTGGCGGACCATTCAGCTTGGGAGGGACGGGGACCACGGGATATGCCCTACAGATAACAATTAATACATCAGTTACTGATCCCAGACTCACCCTCAAATCTCCCAAAACATCCGCATCATTGAGTCCCATTCGTTCCCCAACATTGGCTGCTATGTTACCAATCAGATGTCCGAGATCTATGTTTCCTTCTCTGTTCGGTCCATTTCGGAATTGACCGTTTCTGAGACCTAGAAGAAGATTCAGAAGCCGTTCAGAAGTTTACCTGCTAACAACTCCGGGATAATCTGCGGTTTTCCATCGGTCAATGGTAGTAATAAAAGCAAAAGAATCATGAAGACAGTTTGCCAAGGCAGAAACGAAGAACTGTTTTCAAATGCCGTCACTTCTTCTCTCAACCCCTATCTGTTTTCGTTTCTCTTTGTTTCTCGGTAATTTGATCATCAGAAGAACATTTGGCAAATGACGGTCAAACGGTTAAGGTTCCTGGTTTGTTATTCAACAAAACACTTTATTCAAATTCAAAGAACAAGTCAAAATTTCCCAGAAGCCTTCTCGATTCCGATTCCCAATCCGATTATCGAAACCAGTGGCACAACCATATCATTGGCTTTCTCCGGCAGAACGGTCAAGTCTACACTGCCACATGGCACTTCTTTGTACAACTTCACTGGAATCGTCGAAATATCGTCTGTTCCGTTACAGTAAGAAGTATAGGTCACGTGGTACCACTCGGTTTCACGATCCTCATCATCTCCCCAGGAGTAAGTCCTCATTATGTACTTCAGAGTCACTTTTCCTCTCTCTCTGATCATTTCCGAGTGCTCATCAATTGGGGTGATGGAATCGTCATAAGGCTCGAAGTGGTGACCTGGAGCTTCCTGAAAAAGAACCCACGTAGAATCTGGGTCCAGTTCAACACTTACAATGTAAATCAGGCCAATGACATTAGTGGCAAATGCTAGAAGAATAAGATTTTTTAAAAGAAAAGACATTTTCGAGGTCGGATAAATGTCAAATGAGGCTTCAAATCGGAGCTCCGATGAGCAGGAGGAGTCTGTTTCCATGGGATGTCATGGCTTTCCGAAGTCTCTATGGCTTCAGCGACGTTTTATGAGGAATCGGAAAACATGACATTCATGAGATTGATGCTGAACTTTCCGCGAGCTAGGCAATACTATCAGGGAGCATATGGAAACTTATTGACAAACTACACTCTAATGAAACATTCGTTATCAGAAAACACCTTCTCTTCCCGAAAAGTCTCAATTTTGAACCTTGCTGTGGTCTGAGTCGTCATTTTGTTCCCAACCCTCGAAACTGTGTCCGACGGCCCGCAAATACTCGGTTTCGCAATGCAGTCACAAAACGAGATAACACTCCGACTGGAGAGACGCAGACGGTTGAAGGAAGAGCGGACACAAGATTTTGCCTCATGGGCGAAACGATGATAATCGAAGTTATTCGAGGAGCAGAAGGCCCGAAGAAGCGTTCATGATGTCCGAGGTTGCGACTGTTGCGACTTCTAGAGCATGGTCAGTTTATCACTTTATCTTTGCCGGCGTCATTTTGATTTTATTCAATTTTACTATGTTTGATAGCGAGGAAATAGTCGAAGAGGCTGCCAGATTTTGGCCATCGTGGTAAATGAAAACTTCTAGAAATTTTGAAGGCGATTCACTGAACAAGTCGATATTCAGGTTCCCATCGTTCTCCTGTCCGTCAAAAAGCCAACGACTGGCTGAAGCCGAAGGACGAATTTTCTCAGCACTTGGAATCAGATACTTGGCGAAACTTGTTCAGGTATGAAGATTGTCAGGGGATCTATTCTATGAAAGTGTTCAGATTCCGTTCAAAAACACAGAAATCAGCACAATCACTGTGAATTGTGAGCAAACAGCGCCGAAAACTGCTTATCCGATCGTTTTGATTCATGGATTCGGAGCCGGAGTGGCACTTTGGGGAGCTGCGATCAAGAGATTGGCACAGTATCAGACGGTCCATGCATTCGATCTGCCAGGTGAGCAGTTTTTTGAAAAACAACTGGAACTCATGGAAAACATGCTGTCAGCTGACCAATGTGTACATTTACAAATCTGTCAGGTGGCCACCTATGTGGATATCCAATGCCAAAGCATTTTTCACGTGACCTCTTCACGTAAACGTTCTGAACTCATCTTGGTCGGCAGCCATCATGGCTGCCTAGAGTCGTGTTCACTTCAAAGTTTAGTACATGACTTGTAAACATTCTTTCGGATCTCCATGTCTAAAAATGGAAACATGTCACTTCCCCCCTCGTTCACTAACTCAAAGAGCACTTGTCAACTTGTCTTCCTCATTCAGGATTCGGACGCTCTTCCCGTCCAAAGTTCTCGACGGACTCGGAAACAGCCGAATCGGAGATGATCGACTCGATCGAACAGTGGAGAGATCAGATGAACCTGGACAAAATGAACATCGTCGGCCACTCGTTCGGAGGATATCTTGCCACTTCCTACGCCCTCAAGTACCCGAATCGTGTGGACAACCTTGTGTTGGCTGATCCATGGGGCTTCAACGAGATGGATCCGGAGATGATGCCGAAGTTGACGAGTCGGCAGAAGAGCATATTTTGGGCGATTCAGAAGTTCAGTCCGCTGGCTGTTCTCCGACTTGCGGGATCCTACGGTAAGACAGACACAAAGTGTATATTAGTCGAATACTAATGAGCCCTCTCGGGAGCAGTCCACTTCCTAGAAATGGAAATTTCTGCAATCAAGAACGCAATAACAAGTCTGATGATATTCAGGACCATCTCTGATGCGACGGATGCGTCCGGACCTGGCGACGAAGTACTCGGATGACGTGTACGACTACATCTATTTGGCAAACTCGAAGAGTCCGACCGGAGAGCTCGCATTCAAGAGCATGTCGGAGAATCTGGGATGGGCGCAACGGCCGATGAGCAAGAGATTCCACGAGTTGGATAATACAGTCCCTGTCACGTTTATCCACGGAGAGAACAGTTGGATCGACTGGCGGAAGACCAGGAATCTGTTCGGAGAACTGCCGCATGTCGAATCACATGTTAGTTCGGTTGACGTCAGAGCTTCAGCTTCAGCTTCTTCATAATTATAGTGATTATGATTCTGTAGCTGACGCAAAGCCTTGTTATCCAGCCCAAAAAGCAATTTTCCAGGTTATGGACAGCGCTGGACACCATGTTTATGCCGACGATGCTGATCGATTCGCGGAAATCGTGTGCTCGGCCCTGAGAGAGAAGCTGTCGGCTGATGGAGAAGAGGACCCGGAAGCTGTGACTGCGCTCTAACACAACATTACTTTATTCGGATGAACTCTTGAATAAATATGAACGGGTGAATGAGAGAGGAGAGCTGATGCTGAATTGTCGAAGGAGAGGGGCGGCGGGGACCAGGGGGACGGCTTAGTTGTCGGCGGCATCCGGTTGGTTCTCGGAGATGTCGTTCTGGAATTCGAAATGAGGATTCTGTGGGGGTCCGGGTTCAACTGACCAGCTTCTCCCAGACAGCCGGGTAGTCGTTTTGTGGTCCGAGGCTGCGGTACATGCGGCGGGGAAGGAGGCGCGAGCCACCGAGCCGCGACCTGGAATACGATGGTGAGCGGACGTTCGGCGACGGCTTAAACCATGCGGCGCTGCGGTCGATGCGCGACTGAGCCGCGGTGACATCTGAAAGAAAGGGGGCTTCTGAAGAGAACGGGGACAGGGAGGACTTACCGAACGTGGCGATGAGGACGAAGGCGAGCAGAGCGACGGCGGCGAAGAAGCGCATTGTTCGAGAATGAGCGAGGAGCGAGCGACTCTGAAGTATTTATACGAAGTGATTGGAGCCTAGGGAGTAGTGCCAATTAGAAAGAGAACGAGAGAGAGACGGTCTGGAAGGGGCGGGGCCTCGGGGGTGAGTCAGGAGCAGACGGAGATAAGTGGATGACGAGGGTTTAGCACTGAAGACGACGTTCTAATTGGATGTGGTTTCAGTGTTTCAGCTATACGAAAGGATTAGAGACTAGAAGGACGGAAAGGGCATGACGTGCAGAGGATTCAGAATTGGAGAGGGGTGGGACTGATAACTACTGATTAGGAAACTAGGATATCAAGAATCAGGTGATGTGTTTGTGTGGGTGAGTCCCTTTGGGAGTATACTAATCTGATTCAGAAGGCAGTTCTTCGTTCTAGACTTGTTATCACAGACTGGATGGTCCCCGGGGGAGTATAACGTTATCACTGGCGTCACTGATTTCGTTTTGAGTTCTCGGAATCAGAATCGCTCACGCCTCTTCACTCTGCTGAAACATCGCGCGATTGGAACCTACCAACCTACCAGCCCATTCAAGTCCGGGGCTTGTTACATGGAATGGATAGGCCTTTGCGTATGTGAAGAAGCTTCAGAATACTTTGATGTTTCAATAAGGTCAATCCATCCATGCAACCGCCCGTTCGGACTTTTAAAGAGGCTTCCCAGTTCAGAATAGCAGCTCCTAGAAATAGACAGTCTTGGCTTCATGCTAAGCTTATGCCAAAAGACTGGGGCTTAGCGCGAGAAAAGGGTCTGGTGGTGATGGGCGGTGTGGCTATATCCCCAACAAGTCTATAATTTATTCCGTCCTCTCTAATGAATTTTCCACGAAGAATGACAGACGCGCGCACAAAAAATGAGGAATGGCTCCGCGGGAGCTGTACGAAGTGGTGCGAAGGCGGAGGAGGAAGGAATGGGATTCTGAGAATTCGACAAGGGCTCTTGTTTGCTCGGCAATTATCTAGATTACAGCCTTGGGGCGATTATTATAGGTTTCAGCGGAGAAGAAGACATCACTTTTTGAAGTTCAGTGAATCGAAAGAATCGAAAGATTCGCAAAGGACACGCCTTCAGAAGACTACTTCCAGATTCCATTGGTTCCATTGTCTGAAGTTTTTATGAGCAGAAAAGAAAGGATTTGACATTTGGAATTCAGAAATGCCAAGGTCAAAAACTATGAGATCTCTGTGAAGCAGGAGCATAATGGCTCTTTGAAAAAAGAAATTGCTCGGCATTTTGTTCACGAGGGAACCACGAGGAACGGAAATTGAAGTGTTTGAAAAAGAGGTAAAAATAGAAAGAACAGGAAATTGTTCGGAAGAAGCATGACAATGTTTGGAACCAGTCAAAAACAGAGAGTCCATCTCGTTCGGAGCGAGTTTTCCAGAAGGAATCTATGGACTTTTGAGACTGGAGGAAGGGGGAGATTTTGATCTTATGGTCATGCCATATTCAGATAGCTTCAGAAGACGTCACAGTATTCAGAAGGACGGAATGATTGGCTGTTTTCAAAGCTTCTGAATCTCACCAGGTCTTCTGAAAGGATTCTGGAGACCCTGTGACATATGATGCTGTTCAGGAAATCTGCACATCTGACTGTGAGTGACACAAAACAGAAGAAGCAAGTGAGTCCAAAAACCTCGAACACGTCCGTCAACTGCCGGATGATGATCTCAAGAGTCAGCCGTTCCGATTAAGACGATTATCGGCGTAAGTGTGTATTATTTGCGTATCTGGGATTGTGAGAGGAATGCCAAATGTGCTATTCCAGTAAAAGACTCTCTTCATCGTCTTCTTCCCACGTATTATTAGTCGGGTCCAAGAGGAAAGGCCGAGATGATGAAATGAAATGCGAGATGGAGCCAAGAGGGCCTTTTGGATACACCTAATTGGAATGATGAATAAGAATAAACTGGCCCGAGAGGTTGGATTTTTGGTGCTCTTTGAGGTGCGCGTGAGATTTGGATCAGATGTGCATACGCGAGAAATGCAATTTCGAAGTAATCACACGTTGCGTGAATGTCGCCGGATACCTAATTGAAGGGTTTGTGCGAGAAGAAAAGGGGCGGAGCCAGAAGAAGAAGACGAGAAGCCGGAGAGAGAAGAGTGTCGAATTCGAGATTCTTGCACTGATGTTGACTTTTTCTGGCGATTCAGGGATCGACACGCGTATTTGTTTTGATGTTCTGTTCATGGGAAACCGGTGTAAATAGGAATTCTGAAGGCATGGAATCAGAATTCCAGAATTGGAGGGTGAGAATTGGGGACCGAGTACGAACAAACAACTCATGGGAACGGATCGGATCAGGACACAATAGCTTCTTGGGACTTCTGAAGTCAGTCTCGAATCACAAGATTTGTCACTCACTCATTCCGTATCCCACCCACATTTTCGGGTGAAAAAGACTCTAGAATATTCTCGAGAATTTGCGATGAGATCATGTTTCCTACTACTAGTTGTCGAAGATTAATGGAGGTGATGAGTCAAGATTTTCGAGGTTTCCGATTGCGAGATGATGAGGGCAACGGAGGGTGTCTGAGGCATTAGGAGTCTGGAGCCAAACTTCCAGGAATTCAAACCGAAACAAGTACAGATGACGTGACGCTAATGACATTTGGCAGCTACTTGTAGTCGAGGGGCTCTAATTGCCTTCAAAGATCAACTACCGAGTAAACTTCAGATTTTGCAAGGGATCAGGTTTCAGATAACGTGGAGCTCCAGAATCGTTATAACCAGAAATTACTTCGGATGGGTACAAGCTTCAGGACTTGTGACTCTGAACTTCCAGACTTGATATTTTTGAATGACACACAAACCAAAACCGTCCAGCTAAAGTTCAAATGACCGGATTCTCTCCTAACCCATGACTGGCTTGTGACCTTTCTGAACATATCGCACTGATCACGTATCACTGCTATCTGTCTTCACACAACGTGTCACTATAATCATATCAACCTAATCATAACTTTCAAGATTTTGTCGAATCGAAACGATTTGATTCTTGGTTATGAAAAGGGATCAATTCCTTTGTGTTGAACTCTGACATTTCCATGACAAAATGCAAATTTCCCCGACTTTGGTGTTGTTTGAATCGACTCTTGAATAGCTCCGCTTCCCAAAATGTCAGATGTCATCCAAGTTTGCAGACCAAAAGACCTGTAAAAATCACTTTTTGCTTTCTGGTCTATTGACCATCAGAAGTGACCGGGGAGACCGTTATCACTTGTCCCCCGTGTTCTTATCTCTTCTTCTCTTTGCCAACGCACTGTTTCACTTCGTAAACACTCTTCTTTTTCATCTCTCCCGCTACCCTTTCACCATTGTTTTCACTTCAAAACAACCTGATATTTTGCCTCGATTCACTGACATGGAACCTCTAGGTCACCGTCTCTTTTTCTGTTTTCCATCGCCCGTTCCGTTCCTTCATTATTTCCCTGTTGGATGACAATTGTGACCGAAAAATGTTTGTTGGTCTCTTGTCTCTGCCCCGCCGATTCATGTGCCAATGTTTGCCTATCTATCTCGAATTTTTTCCATAAGTATTATATTTTCTTCATAAGACGCTTTATTGGTTTCCAGAGAATGACCGTTGAATCCGTCCAACTCAACACCGGCGCCAAGCTTCCGCTTTTCGGATTGGGAACCTGGCAAGCGAAGGACGAGACCGAGCTGAAGGTGGCTCTCCGTGCTGCTCTCGACGCTGGATACAGACTCATCGGTGAGAGTCTCGCCACGAAAGTCCATTCCCAACTTGTCCGTTCCAGATACCGCCTTCCTCTACCAAAACGAGCACATCATCGGAGAAGTTCTTCACGAGTACATCTCCTCCGGAAAGGTGAAGCGCGAGGAGTTGTTCATCACTTCGAAGCTTCCATTCACTGCCCACGCCCCGGAAGACGTGCCAAAGTGTGTGGAGCACCAGCTGAAGGCTCTGCAGCTCGACTACATCGACCTCTACCTCATCCACTGCCCGTGCCCATTCAAGCACCAGGAAGGCAACTTCCTTCCTCTGGTTCATGACGGAGGATTCGTCGTCGATGAGACATCTCACATCGACACGTGGAGAGCTTTGGAGAAGTTGTATCATGAGAAAAAGCTCAGAGTGAGTGACCTAAATAGAATGGGGATGCTAAGAAACTTCCGCTTCAGGCTCTCGGAGTGTCCAACTTCAGCGCCAAGCAGCTGCAGGCTCTCTACGACGAGGCCGAGGTGAAGCCAGCGAACCAGCAAGTCGAGTGCCACATCTACTGGCCACAGCCCGAGTTGCAAGAGCTCTGCAAGAAACTCGGCGTCACCCTGACCGCCTACGCGCCGCTCGGCTCTCCAGGCAGAAAGGCTGCTCGTCCGGACGGCGTCTGGCCAGAGGGTGACCCGCTCCTCGAGCCCGTTGTGCAGCAACTGGCCGCTAAGTACCACAAGACGGCTGCGCAGATTCTGCTCCGTCACCTGACTCAACACGGCATCTCGGCGATCCCGAAGAGTGTGAACCCGGACAGACTCGTCGAGAACATCTCCATCTTCGACTTCAAGCTGAGCCCGGAAGACATGCACGCCCTGGACACCATCGAGAACAAGATCCGTCTGTTCATCTTTGACTTGTAAGTTCCTCCTTCAGAAACCGTAACTTCAGCTTCCCCATTTTCAGCGCCGTCAACCACCCGCTCTTCCCTCACGAAGACGTCGACACCACCGCCGTTCCAAAAGTCGTGCTCAAACTTCACTAGGTCATCATTCCGAAGCTTGATTGTATCATGTAGAACACTATCTTTTTCTCTGTAAAATAAAGATTTCGCGCACCCAATTTCAATCTCTCTAATCGGATATCCTATGTAGATTAAGATAATGTCGGAAGTGATGCCCAAAACAGTCGAGAAGATTGGCAAATAATTGGGCAACAGTCCAAAAGAAGCCGCTGCCATCTCGACCTTGCCAAACAATGAACAGACTGTGTTGCGCAAGGAAGGCACTTGCGGATATCGGTGTGCATATCAGATCAGTCGCTCTCCGCCCTTCTCGACACCTCATTTGTTTTATATCTTTTTTTTAATACGGTGCTAACCTGAAGTGGTAACTCCTTGGGAAATTGGGAAAACAAAGGCAATCGAAGATTGGGATCTTGAGAATCAGAATAAGGTTTATGAGGGTTCCCAGAACTGTAAATAGATTTCCAGAGTCCTAAAGTTTTATTTTTACAGTTTTCAGAAAGACAGATTTAGAGTCTTTACAATCTTATCGAATCTCTAATTGATCTACGTATACTGCCGATTCCTTCTGTCTTCCCCCTTTGTCTTGCACAGCCGCCCTGGAATTGACCTTCCCAGGAGCACAGAACGCGGCGCGCGGCCCCTCTATCTACAGGTATATCATCTAGAATCGCGTATGAGAAAGACAACGTGGGGATGCGTTCGCACCGCAGTGACACTGCCCGTCCCCCTAGTCAGTCGCAGCTCTCACACGATTCACAGTCTAGTGTGAGTACTGTGATTATTTCCTATTGCTTTCTACGTTTACCTACTTTGTTTTCCGATTACTTGGTGATTTTCTTCACTTTTTGTTTCTATTTGAGCGTTTTTTTGAGTTTCCTGACAATGAGTTCCAAATATCAGTTTTCATTTGAACTCACAGATTCCTCTTTTGTCTAGTGTCCCAGAAGTTTAGATGTCTGCTGATGTTTCCAAACATCCCATTTCCCTCTCTTCAAAATAGTTTCCATGGCGCTTTGTGGCTTTCCAATAGTTCTTCTGAACTTGCGGCCTCAAAAGAAGGTCCTACTCTTCTAATTTCCTTAATTTCTCCTATAAAAACTCGTAAGTCGATAAATCTAGTATGTTTTATGCGAGACGGATAATGATGTGTAAGGCTGCGAGACCCTATTGCGCACGCTGATTACGCAACCGAACGAGCAGATATGATCGACCGGGAGGTTGCGGTGTAAACTGTTCCGCGCATCCCAGCCCATCCCACTGGTCCTCACTTCTCGTTGACCCACAAAAGACATGCTCCTCGGAGCCGCGCGTCCGTCAGATTACGGTGCTTTTATTGGTTGGAAATAATAGGAAGCAAGCAATGCGCCGTTGCTTCTGCCTCCGGAAGACTTGTCAATCAAACATTTCAATTTTCGTTTCAACTTGCCTTCTCCTCCTGCAGCCGGCCCCGCGTCTTCCTCCCGTCTTCTCCTCCTTCGGACCCATTTCTATATAGGCTTTTGGGAGTATGGTATTTATTTGGCCACTGCACATTCTCTCGCCGGGGGTGTCAATCAAAACTCACACATTGGATTAGCGGACGACAACTTCTGCGGGTTCTGGTGCAGGGTCTCGTTGGGTTTTTGGGTGTGTTGTAAAAAAAGGCTGCCCTAAAATAAAACTTTATGACTTTTAGACGAGGCGGCTGGCGTCGAATTACCGTTTTACAGTCGAACGCAGCTAACCCAGCTAGTCTATTTTGTTCTGAGCCCCACTATGGTCTATTTGTCTTGATCAGTCTAAGATTTTCCAATCCGTCATGCAATTTTTGTCCCATCAGTTCTGTATTTCATTTTGACCCAATTCACCCCGCTTTTTTGATAGCTTCCCTGATAGAAATAGTCTTTTACAGTGCTCAGAAGGTCCTGATCAGATACCTCTTTTTAGCTTTATCGTATCCTATCCTTATTCTCTCCATCTCCCAGCCATATTGTCTAATCTGCCCCAGTATCACCTTTCTACGCGAATTTCCACGCCACCTCGCACCAGATGTTCCGCCAGTTTCACGTTGATCCTCGGTTACGTCACCGGCCCAGTCACAATAGCTTTCTCTCCTGGAACCATCAGTCATCCCGATGATTTTGCGTAATAAGCGAGAAGAGGGGCAGCACAGCAGTTGGTGCTGCTCCGGTTCCAACCAAATCGATTATCAGTGTCAGTTCTGCGGCTTCTTCTGCCCACTTCGCTTCTACATGTCAATCAAAATCAGGGGCGAGTCGCTGTGTCGAAAGTCACTTTCGGCGCCTCGCAACTGATACGCACTGCTCAATTCGTTCGCACTGTATTCCTCTTCCTCTCTCCGAAACTCGGGCCCTACTAGCAACTTACTGTTTGAGTTTGTACAGTACCATTCCATTTCTCAGATCCCTCTCTCGCTTCTTCCTGTCCTACGGTGTGTCTGTCTGTGTGCGCCACCCCGGGACGTAGCTGGTGCCCCGCCCCTTAGTGCCGCCGACTGGCTCACTCACTTGTCAACATCGCTCATTTATTTGATTTATCTGATTTTACAGCTTCTCCCCACACCCCCTGTGATTTACCGATTTACCGCAACTTTCCATGTTCTGGCTCCTCTTTGTTCCCTCGCCCGATGTCTCTTCCCCCTTCTGCGCGGCGCCCCTCCTTCCGATTTTCTTTGTTCCCGTCCGGACCCAAAATGTGACTGACTGAATAATTCTGTACGCAAATCGAGCCCCTCCTTCAGAATTCCGATCTGATAGGAGTTTCCCCCTCTCCTAGACCAGTGGACCCTTGACTTCTTCGCAACTTTTGACCCGCTCGTTGTTTTCCGATGGGCCCTCGGGGCCGTGATTTACGAGGGCGACAGGTTGCACCGAGGGGCACAAAAAGCGCCATATGACACCTTGTAAACTGGATTCTTTTGCTTTTATGATAGGGTTGTATAACTTTGGTATGGCTCGGCGAGCCTCAAGCGGGGGTTTCAACTTTGGCATCTGAATCTTTAGCATCATTCGAAGACAACAGTTGTCTTCCAACTAGTTCTATGTTTCTACTCATCTACAGTAACCCCCTGCTGTTTTGTCTCTTTTTGACCTTTTGACTGAATGAATTCGTAAATTGCGAAACGTTCAGTGCATCATGCGGTGAGTCCTTTGAAACGTCGTCGTCCCCTCCAAAAATGCCGCCCTGACGAAATCGATCTTCTCTTCCGCTCGCCCGGCGCTTCGTTCATCTTCCTCTTCCGTTCTATCCGTTCGCGCTCTTCCGAAACTTGCGCCCCATCTCAAATTCAAGTCAATTATCCACTTAGCCCCACCAATTATGGCATCTGTGATTTCTTATGGTGCACACACACACACACACTAATAGTATCAAATGTCCTGAGGTTTCTCCTCGGCTTCATCGTCTGTTTCTTGTTCAAAAAGAAACCATGCTGGGGTGTGATGACAGTGATATATCATGGCAGATTAGACCAGCCGTCGTGCGGCTATTGTGCGCCTTTGGAAATCGCGCATCTGCCGCCGAGAGCCGGACCCTTTTCCATGCAAATCAGGCTTGAAGATGTTGATTCGAGGCGACTGGCTCTTAGACTCACCAAGGCCAATACCCTTTTGAAATCGCCCTTTTCCGAATCGAGTTTGTTTCCCGTCATGCTTTTCCAGTCTGGAGCAGCCCCCGGAGCCCTGAACCCCAAGACATTGTAAAAGGAATCAGAAAGGGCGGCCTCAAAGCTCAAACGTCTCATAAACCAATTAAAGCATTTACAACTTGACATAATGAATCCCGGGGTGCACCTGGCTGGCACAACGAATCCGCGCCGCGCACTAGCCCTCGGCCTCCGCTTTTTTCGCACTGCTTTCCTCGTTTCCATAGACCTCATCAATCATTTGTATGACTTGTCCCTGTGCAAGTCCATGCAATTCAGACCCCTCCTCCACCCTCTACGTATCGATTCCGAGGGCGCACATGCGCGCGTTTTTCAAATTTTGCCACCAGCAGCGCCACCGATGTCCCGGGCCGGCTGGTCGCCGCACCTTTGATGATGCGGGACGACGGGATACGGTAGCACTGGCGGGAAGATCGTCCCAAGCGACGGTACGGTATTTGTGAACAAAGAGGAGTGCGGAGCCCGCGAACGATAGCGTCGGAATGGGAAAGAGAAAAGAGAATGGCGACAAAAAAATGGCTGATAAGTTTTTTGAATTGCGTGCGGAGCAGCACGTAGAGCACTGTAGAGCTTATCAGTTTGCGTCAGCCCCATTGAGCAAAGATCTGGGAATAGTCGAGAAGGAAGATCTGATCCGCGGGATCACGGGGACTCTGGGAAACACGGGAGCACAAAGAGATGGCTTATCTAGAACTGTTAGCAGACAACGACTACATCTCACATGCTAATCCGGGAAGATCTGGTCCTTGACACCTCAGTCAATGCTAATCCGCTCTAAGAACAATGCGGTGGCTCACAATAATACAGTGCAGCTGGAGACTGCATAAGTAGTAAATACGATGCAACAAAACTGTATAACTTGCTCGCTTTGTATCTATTTATCTATTCCCTGATAAGAGAGACGTGTCAAAAAAGAACTGGCACATACATAATAGGTTTAGTTGCATTTCGCCGCAGTCCCTAACCAAAAGTCTTCAGGGATTCTGTTATTACTGTGTCTCCCGCCTTCCGTACCGTACTTTTATCGTCCTTATCAAATGAAGAACCGAACTAGTTTCGAAATGGAATGATTGGGAAATAGTCGAGGAGCGCGCGGCGAACTGAATTTCAAAGTCAGGCTGGGACTGACTTGATTTGTGCACCCGAACCGAACAAAAGCAATTTATCTGGCGGACAGGCGGACAACGGTCATGTAAACTTGGCGCCGTGTCCTCTTCCTCTCCATTTCTATCTCGCCACAGAGCCCCATTTATTATTTTTCAAATCCGCCTGGCCCCAGAGGCAAAAACGTCCGGAGAGGACCCCATCTGTCTCTTCTTCTTCTTCTCCTCGCGCCCCGTTGACGTTTTGATAAATGATAATGTCCCAACTATTTATTGCAGGCAGGCGAACATGAGCGGCGACTCGAAAGTATGGGCACACTCATCGGCGGACACGTGGGCCGCTCAGACCGGCATCTCGACTTACGATCTGGACACGCACACGAGTATCAAACGAGAGAAGATCTCCCCTGAGGTAAGCAACAGTATTCATCGAATCAGTTTCGGAACAATCATAACTAGTTCCATAAAATTGTCGCGGTTCGTTCGGTGATAAGCGCGCCGCCGAGGCATCTTCTTGACGATTTTCACACAAATCGGCCCTTATCTGGCCTCGATTTATCTCTTCTTAATCACATTAATCATGTGTTTCTCTCTCTCGCGGGTTTCGATTTCCTCGACCGACACTCTTGAGATGCGAACTTTTTGTGGGATGTTTTGCATTTCCGTCCCGCCGACGTCTTCCTTTTCCACCTCACAGATTCAGAAGAGGCTTTTCCGTTTCTTGTGCTGCTCCGAGAGTCAACGTCGAAAATTGGAGGCACACACAGAGAGACACTCACACATACTCTCTCTCACTTGATTCTAAAACAGAAGAAAAAAAAGGAGACGGGGGCCGGGGGGAAAATGCAATGCATGCGCCATGGCGATGTATTTTTTGCGACGGGTTCCCCCTCGTCGTCGTCGGTCGACGTCTTCTTCTTCTTGGTCGTCTTCTGCCTTCACCATCTCGTCCCTCGACGCACTACGGTAGGAAGCGTCGACGATTGGCCCGAATGGGCGTGGCTCCTGGCGGAGAGGCAAGCCGGCCGGGCTAACGGGAGGCGAGGAGCGCGGCCGATCTGCTGGTTGCCCCGTCGTATTCGCCAGGCCCTGCCTGCGCTGGAGGGCTCCGCCCACCGATCGGTCGCAGACAAGATTGACATACAACCGTTTTGAAGTGTGTGAGAAGTTGTCATTTTCGATATTCATCTGTCTGTCATATTATTTACGTTCGTCGTCGTCGTCCCACGGAACACCGCCACCACGGCGACACGCACTAATCAATCGATCAACGCGACAAGGGGCGGGCGACAAGCTCTGACCACTGACTGACAGACGTGTCGAGTTCGATCCCGACCATCGTTCATCTTATTCAGCCGTGTCGGCGATGGCGCAGAGGGTACTTCTTCTTCTTCTTCTTCTTCCCCTTCTCCTTCTTCTTCTTCTCTTCGGACATTGACATGATACCAAGAGCGCCGCCATCCTTTCCCATCCATTCTATAATTTATCGTTGTGTTTGGCTCCAGCTTCCGTCCTGACTCGGAGCCGACTCATTCTGGCAGAAGTGCCGGACTAGTCTCGGTTTTCGAGCCGCAGTCTCGACTTTCAGTTCCAAACCGAGAAAAGATAACAATTCGAACTCTTCGGCGCTCGTCGGCTCGTAAACTCGTAAACCGAATGAGCTGGCCATTTCCAAAAGCTCCACTCATAACGGCCTTTCCGCAACGACTCCAAAAGTCTCTTGCCGTTCGTTTCAGTGTACTTTTCGACCCCATCCCCCTATCATTAATCAATCAATCAGAGAAGGGGCGAGTTGAGAAGCCATGTCCCTTTCGATCACTTCTTTCGCCTTCTCACCACCGCCCCGATTCTTCTCACTTAGTCAATGTTATCCGTGTTCAATCGCTCGGCGGTGTGGCTGGCTGAAGATTTATTTCGTCAAAAAATCCGTATCAGCCAGCCGACATCTGGAACGGACGACAAGCGATCCGTTCCTTTTCCCAGTTTCTTTTGTTACAAAATGTTTACGAGAAGAGTTTTTCTAGATAAAAAAAGAAAGGCGACCCTGTGGTATCTACTATCTAGTATCTAGGACCATCTCCCCCCGACTCTCTCCATCATCTAATCTTATCTCTTTCAGCAGTTCAGCGATGGCTATGGACCGCCACCGGGTACGGCGAGCACCGATTCGGCCAGTTACGCCGCCGACCCAGCTGCCTTCTACAACCTCTATTCGAATATGGGCGCAGCACCAACGGCTACTCCGATGATGCACCACGAGATGGGTGAAGCCATGAAACGAGACAAGGACGCGATCTATGCGTGAGTTCCCCCAAATACCTGAACTTTGATTCCAATTCATCCTTTTTCAGCCATCCTCTCTACCCACTTCTAGTTCTTTTGTTCGAGAAATGCGAGCTGGCGACGTCGACACCACGAGAAACCTCCCGTGACGGATCCACGTCGTCCGACGTTTGCTCGAGTGCTTCCTTCAAAGATGATCTCACTGAATTCGTACGACACGTGAGTGATAAACATACCGAACTTTGAGCATCATAACGAGTTTCTTTCAGACAGAGGCCAATGCCGACAAGCAGTACTATGTGCCGAATCCACAATTAGACCAAATTATGCTGCAGGCCATTCAGATGCTACGCTTTCATCTGCTCGAGCTCGAAAAGGTTAGTGACGGGGGAGAGAAGACAAAGAAGAAGGCGAGCCCTGTGCCCGGGCGCCAGTGTCTGCGTCTCGAGCGGTTTTTCAGTGGAATCGTCTACCCTGAACAGTTATTATCAGTTATCAACTGTTCTCCAGTGCACTTTTAGGCACGGGCTGGCACCGTATCAGTCGAAGAAACACTGCACTTTAACGAGTGAAACGTGCAGCACTATTAGTTCATTTCTTTCCAGGTACACGAACTCTGCGACAACTTCTGCAACCGGTACGTGACGTGTCTCAAGGGTAAGATGCCGCTGGATATCGTTGGAGATGAGCGGGCTTCGTCCTCGCAGCCACCAATGTCGCCCGGATCCATGGGACACCACGGACATTCGTCGTCACCTTCGATGGCTGGCGCCGCCACTCCGATGAGTCACTACCCGCCGTACGAGCCACAATCGGTACCGTTGCCCGAGAACGCTGGTGTTTTGGGACATCCGTTGGAGGTGAGAAATAGAAAGGTTGGGGGGGAAGCCAGCTGACACTTGTGAGCTGGCTGCAGCGATAATTTAGTGCCTAGGTGCTCTCGTCGATGATGATCAAGTGAGCGATAAAAAACATGCGACCCGTTTCCTCTTGCCCCTTTTGATCCTCAATTTGCTACGATTTTGATGAATCTGAAAAGCGAACAAGTGTGCGAGTGGCGCGTGGATCGGATATGGATAATGGGGGAGAGTCAATCTAGTAAAGTGCGCGATGGATCGGGGTGTCAATAATTGGATTCGCACACCGCCTCGCACCACACATTTGACCACACACGGCTCTCGGATATATCTGTCGCTTGTGTTGTGTCAACCAGCGAAAATGATTAGGCGGTAAATATGGGAGCGCAGCGGGAGTGAAGGGTAAACTGTGTGCGGTTGCTGCTGTTCGTCGGCTTTTGAACAATAAGAAAGTACTTGACTCAATGGGATAGCGGCGCAAAAAAGAGGGGAGAAGGCGTCGCGAAGAAAAAGAAGAAGACGTTGAGGAAACCGAACGGCGGGTACCTGAATTTGCATAATGCGCGACTGAGCGCCTCGTTTTTTAAGGGCGACCCGTTTCATGTTCACCGCCTGTCCCTCAAGAAACCAACACGAAGAATACTGAAGATAATTCCGAATTTATAGGGGTCTTCGATGGCGTATGCGATGGCTGGAATGGCCGCGGCGGCGACGTCTTCTGCTAACCACCCCGGGGATCACCCTTTAGTGAACAGCGGGACGCTCCACTCGACGGCTGGAGCCTCCCAGACGCTGTTGCCCGTAGCCGTCAGTAGTCCATCCACGTGCTCTTCGGGAGGACTACGACAGGACTCGACGCCGTTGTCAGGCGAGACACCGGCTGGGCACGCCAACGGAAACTCGATGGACTCGATCTCAGAAGCCGGTAAGTCTTGGGAATCTCTTTCAGTAACATAGCTACTTCCACGGCCACATTCCTATTGTCGCCGGCTAACTGCCCTCCTGTATTTGGACCTTTGTGATGCTCCCTTCCCTTGCTCCTCATCTTCCTAACCTTGCAGTTTCCTTTTTCTTCCCCCCTTTTTCCTTCTTTCCATCCACTCCAGCATGATGGTACGTATAATAATAGTAATTATTATTATCATCGCCTTCGAATAACACTTGTATGTGCATTTGCCTGCAACTGACACTTCTCTCACACCGCCACCGGCCGGCTCTTTTATGTTATTATTCCGCTTTTCTCGCTTCGCAGGTCCTCTTCTTCACCACGCACCGCTTCACCATCCGGACTTTCTCCAGCCGTCCTCCTCCGATATCATTGAGCAGAGTCTGCACTCTGCCGGTGTCTCCATGCTTGACGCTTCCTCCATGGTCCCGTCTTCGTCGTCATCGTCTGATTATCAGCTCGGTGGCGACATGATGTCCATGTACCATCACCATCCCCATGATCACTACCAAGACATGGGACCCTATGACTACGGAGGTTACACTCCCGACGTCGTGGTGCCTTCTGAAGTCAAGACGGAACCGTCTTCTTCAGCATCGTCCAAGAACGGAAAAAAGCAATCAGCAGGTCAAAACGGAACTGGCCGAGTTGGCAAGAGTCGCGGCCGCGGAATCTTCCCGAAACAGGCGACGAATCGACTTCGTCAGTGGCTTTTCCAGAACCTCACGGTAGGTATCGATTGGTTTATTTGTTCTAATTTCTCTGTTCTAAGTTCATGTTTTGGCTGCACTCACAAACATCTTTAGTTTCTTTGAGTTTGTCCGTTATCGTTATCACACACCGTCCCCGAGTATCGTCTCATCATCTTGATCTCTCTTTTTCTCTCTTCCTCTCACTCTTATCATCTCTCTTTCTCTCTTTCCCATTGGAGCATCACATCACAAAAGGTCCGAATACATGGAGGGTTCGACTCACTTCGAACCTCATCCATCGTATTCCAGGCGACGAATTCTCGGTATGCGGATCCAACGACGACGGTCGTGAGTCGGTGCTCTCCGACTCGGCCAACGGAAGCCAAAACGGAAAGCGGAAAGTGCCGAAGGTGTTCTCGAAGGAGGCCATCACGAAATTCCGCGCGTGGCTATTTCAAAATCTGTCGGTAAGGTCTTTCAACAACCTCCCACCTTTTTGCCTTATCTTCTATATTCATCGACTCATCGTCACCTTGTTTCCATCCATTTTTTGTCTCGTTTTTCACCTCCTCCTCCTCCTCGTTTTCTCCTACAGTAATCTCTGTACAACTTGTTGGTCGGGGGGTCGAGACGAGGCGTTTGCCAGTCGCCACACGACGGGACCAACTCGGTGTAACATAATTTTACAACTGGTCAGAGGTCACTTTTGTGGTCCAAACAGATGATGAGAAGTATGAGAGGGCAGGGACTCTCTCCCTCGTTTTTTCTTCGAGCCCGATGCTGGCTCGGCTGATAAATTTCCCAGAGAGACACCACCAAATGTTTGAGGATTTGATTGATTTGAGACAATTGGGAAACGGGAAAAGAAACATCCGAACTATTCATTTTCAGCATCCGTATCCATCTGAAGAGCAGAAGAAACAGCTGGCAAACGAGACGGGTCTCACGATTCTGCAGGTCAACAACTGGTACGTTTCCCCTTTTTTCAAGTTCACCATCATTTGTTTATGTGTTCGCAAGTAGTTGTTTCTTGCGAAGATCGGGTTACCAAAGAGTAAGACGAGACGCCTTCGTCGGCAACTTCAGAGTGGCAGTGCCCGTCCGGATGAGGCGGCGTGTGCGTGCGCGATCGCGGATAAACACTGTATTTGACCCACGGGAGTTGCGTCATTCGGTCATTGATGAGTACTTAGATTATTACGGGCCACGATAACTTTGAGGGTTACACGGAACTTTTGGGGATATGCAGGGGTGCAGCCAGAAGATCACTTTGGACAAGTATAGATTTCGATTTCAAAACTTGATAGAAAGTGAGCTGAAGTTATCATGAAGCCATTGTCAAAGTTGCAGACTGTGATATCAGTTTCACGTAGAGTTATAGAACATCGCGGCATTCCCGTCCAGCTGATACAGTTTGTTTCCAATCAATCATGTCATCCATCCTCCCGCTGACTGTTGACTTTCTGACTTGACTTTGATTTTGATTTACAAGGTGCGAACGAACACATCGTTGGTGGAACAATTACTGTACGCTCAATTGCACACACGCCTAGAGATAATGGGATGCGCATGGCACCAGCAGCACCCGATCCAGAGCACACACCCGCTCATTATCCGAAGCAACACTTGTTGTTGGGAGAAGTAAATTGACGGGTTTTGTTGCGGTTTCGATGTCATTTATTCCACAACTACCTTTGTCTCTTTGTTCCGGATGCATTCCGAAGGGGAAGCCCATCACGAGCCCCCTTGCGAAATGGAGACATCTCCGCACCTGACCGTCCTCGAGGAAAAGGAACTGGACCAAATCTTCGGTCCAATTCAGCCTCATTATCCTGCCTCGAACAACGCTCATTGAGTGGACATTTGACTGACATTTCGTGTCAAACTGACGTACGACCACCCATGAATCGGGGCCCCGTCGACCACCTCTCCACTTATTCGTTTTCTGCTGCTCCTCCTTATTCGTCAAACGAAAAACCGACGGGTAGGGGGACCAACCGAGGGATTCAGAAGCGAATGCAACTGATGATACCGACTGATAAGAGGGGGGCCTCCCGAAGGAGTTGGAAGATGGATGGAGCTGGCCGGTTCTCGCTAATGCATAACAAATGACACAGGAGATGTTGTGGCTCCAGCTAGAGAGAGAGAGACTCGTTCAGTTTCTGGCTAAAGATGCTCAATTCAATTAAAGTTGAATTGAATGGACGGCTTCGAGATACTGTAAGATGGAAGCTCCTTGCCTCCTCCTCCTTGCCATTCTTCTCCCAACTGGCAACAGTCGGTGTCAGAAAGGCAGAAAGAGTCTTCGTGTTCATCGTCCCCTGTCGATTACCGTACTCCTTCTCCTAGGCGGCAATTCGAACAGAGACGCCGGCGAGAGAGTGTGCGAGACGAAGAGTCGCCGGGCCCTGGCTGGCAGAGCGACAGCCTTGGCAATGATGGATCGACGCAGCTGGCGACGTTGACAAGCCGAAGCGAAGCAGTGGGAAATAGCGGACGTTGAGACGGGGAGCGCGACGAGAGAGCGGCACGCTTGTGGATGCGGATGGTTACGGCAGAAGATCGAAACGGGGGGCTTTCGCTCTCTCTGCCTTCTGAAACCGAGAGAAAAAAGGATACGCTTCTTCATTTTCGCTCCTCTGCCGAAACGATGCGATGGGGGTCGATTTGTCAAAATGAACGGTGGAGGTGTCAATTTATTAAAAAGACTGATTGTCGTGTGTCAGGTCGCTCCCGACTTGATGATAGCTGGCGGGATGGAACCGAAACTGATTTATAGACACATTGATAGGTACCAAGATTGATGGCGGAAGGGCGCGAGCGGGCGCTTTTTTGATTGACAGACGGATTCGGAAAAGGGAGATTCCGATTCAGAAGACCTCCCGGAACGTTGCACTTTGGGTACCTAGAGGAGAGATAAGAATCTGGAATTATCGCCAACCGACTAGGTACTAAACCCAAGTTTTATGAGCTCATCAAACTGTTTATATTAGTGGTGTGACACAAGTCATTGGTCAAGAAGTTGTGGTTTTACGCGATTTATGTGATTTTTATGATGTCGACTACTTCGGGGGCAGCAGATAGAGAGAGAGGGTGTCTCAAGTGTTTCTGTTGCTATTCTGATTGTTATCTGCCCCCCTGCGCCTAGCCTTGGGTTTCATAGTTTAAGTGACGCACATAAATTGTCGCGATTTGACACTTTTAGTGGTAGTTTATCTGAAGAGCGACGAGCCTCAGAGTGAAAGATAGCCAGGGACGAATCAATCAGTCGGATGATATACTCAACTGAACAACTTGCAGGTTCATCAACGCCCGTCGAAGGATCGTTCAGCCGATGATCGACCAGAACAACCGTGCCGGAAGGGCTCCGCACATGAATGTGTGCAAGAACAGGAGGAGGAATCGAAGCGAACAGTCGCCCGGACCAAGTCCCGATTCTGAATCCGACAGTGGAGCCAACTACTCGCCGGATCCGACGTCCCTGGCAGCCACCGCTGCGATGCACTACCCGGCCGAACTGTACATGCCGAGGGCGATGAACTACGGAGCCTTTCCCCCATTCCCCAATCCGTAAGTTTTTCACTTCAGTTCTAATTCAATCTTTTTGTTCCTCTTATCTTTTATCTCTTATCAATCCATTCATTTTCAGAGCGATGCCGTTCATGAATCCGATGATGAGCTTCCCCGTGGCTCCCACAGTCGACGCTCTCTCGCAGCAATGGGTGGACCTGTCGACTCCGCACGAATAGTCTCCGAAGCACGAACACCTACTGTATTTATTGATTGTTAATCATGTTCTATTAGAACTTTGGCAACGTTCGTGTCCGTCCGAACAGTCTTTCCGTTCCCTGAAATCCTCTCACTCCGCTCTCATCAGTTGGCCCGTTCCAATCCCTTTTCGTGTTCCTCCATGACTTCCTATCTCTCTCTCACCGTCCCCCTTCCCCTCTCTGCTCCCGTCTACTTCATGACTATTCTCGTTTGTTAATTCCTCATTTCCCAATACTTTGTGACCACACAGGGTTGACAGATACAGATCCCGTTCCCGTGCTCCGAGGACTGCTCACTGTACTCTCACTCCTAGAATTGTATGATTGATTGATTTCCAGTTCATATCAGTGCCTCCTCTCATTCACTACTCTTCTCAACTCCTCTTCAGTCTCAACAGTTAATATTCGGATGCCTTTACCTTTTTTATCTTTTTAAATGACCTTATTTTTGACTTTAAGTTTTTAATCTAAACCATAAATATAGAATTTTTAATTTGTCGCTTTTTGCTGAGCAGAAAGTTTGAATTAGCGGGTGCTGACTCACAAGTCTTGGGAAAAAGAAGAAAGCACTTTTCCAATTGGAAAAATATGTGCTTTCGAGCGTTTTTTTCTATTGGGGACACAGAAAAAAACAAGATATCGGGAAGAGAAAACAGTTCAAAGAGCAGCTTACAGTAGCCAAGACACTTATCAGCTTTACTTTCTGCGAATCGTGATTTCTAATCGTTTCTGGAAGTGTTCTATTTTTGAACCAATTTCCAATTTCAATCCCTCTTGCAACAATCGAAGCCACGTGGCCACGTGGAAACTCGAGACGCGCCTTGATTTTCCGCGTGAACTCTCCACGTAACGCGCGGCTCCGGAACTGCCAACCTGGAACTTTCCGCCGACACGCTGGCAACTGG
This sequence comes from Caenorhabditis becei, assembly GCA_900536315.3. Classification (NCBI taxonomy): domain Eukaryota; kingdom Metazoa; phylum Nematoda; class Chromadorea; order Rhabditida; family Rhabditidae; genus Caenorhabditis; species Caenorhabditis becei. Next base: position 592,504 of record LR539442.1, on the reverse strand, counting down.
CACTCTTCCCATCAGTTTCTTTACCTAGTCAGCTACAGTCAAATGACAATAAAAAGTGAGTTTTCCTACCAAAAATTCCATCCAAATTCAAATTCCCTTCAGAATTATCAAGCTTTTATGAATATCTTACTATCGCTATTCTATTTATTGTCCTCCAAATTCAATTCTCCGGCGGATTTGTCAGTGGTGAGTCTTTTTGTTTTGCTTTTGAAAATTCCTAATGAGTGTTTTCCAGAGGAAGATGATTCCGTGATTCGTTTGGTGAGAGATGCTGGCGACAAATCGAATGAAACCGACGTGCCACTTCCACCAGAGAATGCTTCCTCGCCCGGCCAAACCACCTCAGTCCCGCCGCAGAACAGCACAGTGGCGCCAACGGATCCTCCTACCAGCACGGAGTCTCCCACACCACCCACTACTCCTCCACCAAAAAAGACGACGCAGCCAGCAACCGCACCTCCTCCCCCTGATCCACCCACATATGCACCGTCTACTTCAATCGACCCCGTGTCCGCGGATCCATCTGCTCTGCCGGGAAGCCCACCTTCGGATCCTCCGTCTTCCACACGTCCTGTCACCGCTGCTGTTCCGATTGCCACCGGGACCACGTCAGTCGCCGATTTGGACTTGGGCGCAGTGTCGTTAACTCTGCGTTGTGTCGTGAGTTTTTGAGAATTTATTCCAGGAACTGAAATATTTTCAGGACGGACAAGTGACGCCGGCGACGCCCGGGGTGTCTTCTGAATTCTGCACAAAAATTACGAAGCTCAAAGATAAGGTGGATTTTGTGTACGATGATGGGTGAGAGTTTTGGAATCTGAAACGAAGTGTAACTTTTTGTTTTCAGGGGATTTCCTTGGCAGATTATTGTCTATATCGTCTTCGGAGTTCTGATCTTCGTATACGTCTTCTCGTGTATCTTCTTATGTATTCGCCATAAATCGAAAAATAAGGAAAAAGAAGAAGTCGTTCCGAAGAAGGTCCACAACAATGCCCCTCTACACTCTCTTCCGCCTCAACCAGCCGATCCGCAACATGGAGTGAGTCTCTTCTTCCTGTTACACTTCTGACAGTTATGTTTCAGACGAACGCTCCTGTCGAAGAGGTCAAATCCCCACCGTCAATCAAGATCAACCACAAATTGAAGGATCAGCTGATGGAGACACAGACGAATCTCGCGAGACTGCGGGCTCACGTGAAGAAGAACACTCGAGAGCACAAGTCAGACTCCAGGAGCAACAAGTTCGCCAAGAAGGGAGCCATCTTCATCCCGAAAGACCCTGATGTGAGTTCCTTTTTCGACTTCTCCTCCAGAAAGCATTCCATTTCAGATTCCGCCAGGAGCCACTGATCTTCCGAACAATGTGATCCTCGATAGCGTCACCTATGACCCGTCTGGAAACGAGATGTTCGAGATTGGATCCGATGTGGACGACGTCGAGTTGGAGCCGAGCACGTCTTCGATGATGGGATCGACGATTAGTGTGGAGGACGAGGTAACGAAGAAGGATGTGCTCAAGGGAACGCCGAGCAAGAGCACGCCGAAACCAAAGGACGAGGAGAAGCCGAGTCAGAAGAGCAAGCAGCCGTGATATCTGCAATAATTATCTCTTTTGTTGTATATATGTTTTCCCGAATGGGCATTTTAGTGGTTCAATAAAGGAATCGTGAGAAATTTTTTTATAAAACCAGACGTAATGAACAAGAAATAGAAAGAGAGTTCAAGAAAGATGGATAAACTTTATCACAGGAATGGGGGGAATCTCAAAAAAATTGGTGTAGTGACGAACAAAGTCAACGACTGTTTCGATTGAGATCACAAAATGGAGACAAAGAAGAAGCTGGAAAGGAGGGTGAGAGGGATGCGAAAAACTGTGTACATGGACGAGTAGAGGGGACTAAAAAGTATAGGAAAGTATCATGCAAGGTACAACTGATGGGGCAATGGAAACAAGAAGGCTCGGGGGGACGAGCCGGGGGTCTACTTCTCTGTCATTCTACTGCTTCTGTACGTCTTCGGCGGCAACGGTGGAGGTGTTGTGTTGACGAAGATCGAGGGAGAAGTCGGATCCTCGAAGGGATCGGAGGAGGTGGGGCTGCCGCTGCTTTGTCGGCTGGAATACTGACTGATTTGCAAGGAAACCCGGGAACTTGTCGACTTACATTGTTTTTGGTGGAAGTGGGGGTGGAGCGCGGAACACGGAAGATCCTCTCGGAGGAGGAAGTGCTGGCGGCAGAGGAACCGAAAGGCGTACTGTCGGCGAGTGGGATTCTTCGCTGAAAACTTGTTGAATCGGTGAGAAGGTTCGGTTTGTCACGGGCTTACCGATCGAAGATTACTTGCAACTGCTCCTGGTTCTCCTTCGCCGAAGTTGAAGTGCTTGGCGAAGTCGACGACGCTTCCGGTGTGGAAGCGGACGTGGATGGCCGCGGCGGAAGCGGAGGTGGGGCGTCGTAGACGATCGGGAACTGGAAAGCCGACGGGGAATTATCTGCAATCAGAGAAAGATTACACTTCAGTCTCATTGACTTTTTGATTGAGACACAGACACTTTGCCACTGACTACTCTGAACGGAAAGAACTGATGAAGGAAAAAAGAAATTGATATGATAAACTGGTTTGAGAAAGTACAGTTGATGAAACAAAATGGATGAGGGGTAGAGAGAAAAAAGAACCAACCGTTGGAAGGAGTCAGTGGAGACTTGGCCAGCGGAGACATCGGAGGCGGATGGCGGCGTGGATGGAGCTTCGGAGCGGGTCCGAGAGCAGAGCTGGGAGTCGTCGAGGTGCTCGTCGGACTCGACGCCGTGCTCATCATTCCGGACGTCTTCGGTGCTGGTGGCATTGGAGCTTGGGTGGTTGGTGGAAGAGAGTTGGAGTTGACGTGTTGATTGCGAACACGTGGCACCAGTGGAGGAGGTTGAAGAACAGCTGAACACCGGGTCATGGTTATATATGAAACGAGTGGAGGTCTGATAGGGGAATCAAAGGGGAGGGGTCTAATGATGAGTGCGTGGGTCGGAAGTGGGCGGACCTGATTGAGTCGGCGATGGCGACGAAGGCCGAGAGCTTCGTTTGCGGAATAGGAAGTTCATCAGCGAAACGGATGAGTGGAACGTCGTCGTCGTGGTCGTCGGCACTGATTCGAGAACGAGGAAGAAGACAACGGGGCACGATCCGGCGAACGGAGAAGAGGCAACTGATTGCGTCGTCTCTCGCACGCCAATCATAAGTGTTATGTGTCCCGTTTCTTCCCGTCTCTTGTCTCCTGTTCTCTAATCAGAAGACGACCGACGATAACGACGATGTCCAATCGGCTGCCCAAAAAACGGTGACATGTTTACCCCGTGTTTCAGGAAAACAGCCATCGCGCCCGCTTCCCTCGAAATGAATGAATCAGCGAAAAAACTTACGGATTTTCTGCTGAGCGCCTTCGGATCGCTTGCCTTGCGATCTATCAAATCGGGCGTCATACAACGGGAACTGCGAGTCTTCCTGAGTGTGCGAGAAGCTTCGTTTCGTCTCGTGCGCAGTGACCGGAGTATTCGGAACTGTGTTGGAGTGATGGGCTGGCTGGGAGAGCTGAGTGTGGAGGTGCAGGCCGATCGGATGGTTGGCAGCGTAGTGGTTTCCCGTCTTCGGAGGCTTGATTCCAGGTGAACGGAGAGTCGAAGCAGGATGTTTTGGCTTCTAGAAGTTGGAAATTGGTTTGATAACAGTTTAATCAGATCACTCACCACTTCAGAAGTCGGAGCATCAACTCCTTTCGGCTGGATCTCGAGTGACCTCTGGTAGAGATACTCCTCCAGTTCCTCGTTGCTTTTGAAATCATTCTTTGGGTTGATGGACTCGAAGAATTGCTGAAAAGGGCAATGATTTAGAATCGAAGACAATGAAAGTACTATGAATGATGGTGATTTTTGAACCCCTGTTTCTCTCCCAAAATCATACTTTTTTGAAGACCCATTTTTCAGTGGGCGATTGCGGTGTAGTGCAGCAACAAAAATGATAGGACAGCATTTATCAGCGGGCTGGCGGTCCGAAAAGAGATATGTTTGTGTGTGGCGAAGTGGTGTGAGAAAAGGTCGACGCCGACAGAGGAGGAACACGATTTATAGCGGGAAATCAGACACGTCGACGTCGACGACGATGGAGGGAACGAACGGGCGGAAATCACGATGATATCCGTCGTATTGGTTTAGCTGAAGAGGAGGAGAAGGACATGATTCGAGGGGATCAGTCATCGGTTTTGCTAGTTTTTGTCAGATACCAAAGCTTCAAGCGCTTCAACTACAGACCCTTTACTCTTTGCTTTCTGAACGCGTATGTTCCTATGGCATCACCATCAATTCGTCACTAATCAGTTTCTGATATTTATCAAGCCCAATGTGTGAGAAGTCATGACCAGTGACATCAAGAGACTAGAAGCGATTGGAAGCTGAAATCGAAACGAAACGAATCGAAGCGCGGGCACCGGAAGTGCTTTGTTATCACGGGAATGCGTGCGGTCGGCCCGACGACAGATCGTTCTCTCTCCCTTTCCATTCGTTTTGCTTCTCTCCGCAACCGCTCCATTTTTGTCGCCACCATTCCTCCATTCTTTCATTCCAGACCGCATTAGCGGGAGGCAAAAAGAAAGAAGGAAAGGAAGCAAAAGGCGCGTAACAAGTCATATGATAATAGCGCGCCGCGCCGGATATGATTGATTCGGTTGATAGATCGGAAGGGCGCCTCGCTTACAGCAGATGTTTGTTTCGCTTCGGAATCGTGTTCAGAGATTCGGGTTACAAAGTGTGAACATTCCGAAGGACAGTTGGCAGGCGTGCACTGTTGCAAACTAGAAAAACAAGCAGGATCTTTGATTTAGTGCTCAAGTGCAGAATCGGAGAACGACTGAGCATCGCTCGGTTTTCGACTCATTTCGGTGCACCCAATTTATGAGTACAAGTCCTGCGACCAAGTCGTTATCCTTCTTCTTTCCCATTCCCTCTTAATAAAAAAGTGGGTGGTGGTGCCGGCGAGCAGCGCAACTGCTACACCGGAAGTGTTGTATAGCGGATGGGATGGGAAAAAATAGAGGGTGGTGGATGGGTCCAGGTAGTTCCAGCAATTGTCATATCTTTGCGACTGCACGAGAACGACGGAACATGACGATCGAAAACAAACTTCCTGTCGGTCAGTCAGCTGGAGAGAGAGCGAAAGTATCAAGACGGTCATTAACCGATCATCACAGAGCGACACTTCAACGGGGGCCTGAAGACGTTGTCAGAGAAGCGTGAATCGAAGATCACAAGGCTTTGACTAGACTCGATATCAAAACACAGCGAGTTTGTTCCGCGGGCCGAGACAGCTGCTCATTGTGCAAATTCCCACCGGAAGAGGATCTTGTCGTGTCTCATCAAACTTATCAGAAGGGCGAAGTTAAAAGGCGAAAGACGAACTGGAAGACGCGGACAGGTTTGTTGCAACATCATCTTCTATTTTTAGACCGTCTGTGTTCGAAATAGAAACACAGCGGTAAGTCAAAATATCAAAGGTCATCTGTCCGTTGATCATGACCGGAAATCGAATTGAAGTGGTGGTGGCGGCCTATAGAAGGAACAACAAATAGTTGTCATATCTCTCTCAGAACTGGAAGAAGACGAAGAAAGAAGTCAACACAAAAACGCGTGGATTGACACACTCCGAATGATTAATGGGGCACCGTCAGTCAGCAGTTCAGTCATATGATTACCGTGTAAGGTGGCGGCGTTCTACCCGGATATGGGATATCACTTGTTATCACACTTTGCCGACTGGAGTGGGGGTCCGAGGGAACGTGCTTTTTTACGAAATGACTCAACACTTCCCCAAGTCACGGGACCATTCAAACAACCCCCAGAGCAGTTGTTCCATTCTTCGTTATTCCAAGAGACCTATTGCGCATTCTATTAAAGTGACGGGGAAATGTATGAATTGCATAATCCGACACCACCTGGTCAGCATCATTGTTCGAAACGATAATAGTAGTCCCTGGCCTAATACCGTATTACATCACTCGACACCTTCGCCAGTCAGGTGCGATGCGTTCAAAGTGCAAGGAACCGCCTGTAGGCAAGGTAATTAGTATGCAGACTACTTGCTATCTTTCCATATGCTTTGATCAATCTACAGATAATTGGGTCTCGTTGGGAAAGTCATCCGGATGCGCGGCACATCGTTTGTCATCGGATCTTCTACTGTATCCTTCGCCTAAGTTGCTAGTCGCCACGTTTCGAACACCAGTTGTATGGCAAGGGAAGTCTATGCATATTTGCAAATATTATCAAGTGTCACTAGCATCCATCGGTGTGTAAACACCATGTTTCCGAGGAGAGGAACGGGAGCGTCACGAAATTTCTACTGTACTAAACAGGCAAGAAGCTGCTGTTGCTGGCCAAAGAAGTCAACAGTACTACTAGTCTTGGCACTACGAATTCGCGTTTTTCCATCCCGAAAATGGTTGACGAGTGTGTGTACATTCACACAAAATAAACATACCCCAGTTTGTCGAGCAAGAAGCATTTTCGAATATGGGCAGTAAAACAGGGTAGTTGGCAATAGGAGTTAGGGTTGCGCAATGCAAAGAAACACGGACAGGAGTGGTGACAGTTTGCAGAGGATAATACGGGTAGGTGAGCGAGAGGGTGTCGTCTGGCGGACAATGACAACCTGGACGGTCCGCTGACACCTATTTAAGTGGCCCGCAACTCCGCCCTCGGACCATCCGCGGTGCAGACCTCACACCTGCCTGGAAGGGGCATTTTTCTTTACACAAAATGGATGGCGAACTGCAGAGAGGACACTTTGTAAAATTGGGAATGGAAGGAATGGAATGCCCACGATGGAAGAAGAATGTACCTTTGCAAGACGAAGTCGACGACGGAAGTAGGAGATCTTCGTTCTTTTCTTCGGCTTGACGACTCGGTTCGGTAGTATTACTGTAGAAGGAGTAATAGTGGCAGACTCGACGATGGCACAGGAGAATCGGCGAGTCGATGGCTCGCACATGATCAGCACGTCTCTCGTCGGCTGCCATGTCATACTTCGGCGGTGCGGCTCGAAGTAGAAGCACTTGAAGATGGGCTCGTCCGGTGGATCGGGCAAGTGTGGCGGGATCGGCGGCGGATCCATCGGAACGAGTCGAGGATTCTGGGACCGGGGTCTAGTGCTCGAAATCAAAATGACTCATGCTTCTTCTTCTTCCTCTCGTTTCACTCCCGGCTCATTCATCCTCCCTCCCTCACCCCTAGGGGCGGAGTCTCGGGGAGGAGGCAGTTGTGGAGAAGCCGAGCGATGATGATGGGCGCGAGTGAGACGAGAGTCGCGCCTGCTGCTCTGTCCTCAATTAAACCTTGGAGCTCGTCGACCGCGGCGAAGAGACGCGTCAGAGGCTCCTTCCGAAGATGTTGCGGCGGCGGCGCCTCGGCTCGGTTCTGTTCGGCGCCTGGCACCAGGAGGCGGCGCCGTGCGGAACCCCTTCCGGAGAGGCGCAGACGGCTCGAGGGTCCGCAGTGCAGCTATGATTTTCTTGAACCGAGTGTGAGTCACTCGAGTGTTTCGTATTGCTGCGTGTCTTTTTCAAGCATTCGAGGGAGTAAATATAGGCTTGTAGAAGAGTGCATGCATCATGTTGCGGCTGCAATGAAAAGTGCACTGCGAGGCAAAACACAAAATAACGGAATCTGATCACGGCTTGCAGACAACTGTCTCCATGGAACACGTGTTCCTTCCTGATTTACGACTGTTATGTTCACCTGGAGGAAGTAATCTCATAGTCAGGTTCTGACATCGTATTCACAAATGCAAAGAAATCAGTCAGCTGTTTCCCAAAAGTGTCACACTTCTGAACAGACGGATCAAGTGCAGCCTGCAGAGAGTGCTCAGAGCACACCTTGACGAAAACACAAGTACACGAGGGCAAAGATTGCTGAGGGGAACCTCAGGACACTTTAAACTTCCGTAGGAATGTCTTCGACGTTCTCAAATTAGTCAACCCATCGCAACATACTGTCACTTGTCATTCTTCACCCCCTTCCTTTGCGAAGCGTGTGGGAAACTCGTCGGAAAAGTTTTCTAGAAGATTGATAGCGAAAAAAGAAAACAAGTGATATCATCATCACTGATAACGATTCCTTTCGTTTCCGGTCGCGCTTGATGTCTTCCAAAATAGAGTCTCTTAGCGTCTTTCAGAGCACATGACACTTCTCCCTAAAAAAGGAGCACTTTTAGGAGGACGTGCTAATTTTCTAATACTCTCTTCCGTGTGATGGCTTTGTGACCAGGTCAGTCGTCTAATCTGCTCTCGGAGCCAAAATGGCATAGGCGATCAAACGTCAGCACTCTCTGCCCGGGCTACATCCCATTCTTGGAATGAGTCACTGGGAAGCAGGAGAGCAGAGTTTAGATATCCCTTTTTGGCAACACCAAGTTTCACGGATAAGAAGATGATGCAGAGTGGAGGAGGCTGCATGCGTGTGCACGCATAACACATACCAGCAACTTCATTCTAGCCAGAACCCGCTTGACGGTCGTCGGTCCGCCACGTTGAAGTTGACGTCTTCGAGCCGGTGGCGGTGGTTTGGATCGTTTCGGTGGTGGTGTCGACGAAGGAGGCGCTTCGATGAGGGGCTGACGATCGGAATCGCGACGGGAGTAGGTGTAAACGTGACGTGCACGTTGGATCCGACGACGGATACGTACCATAAACATGACTGAAAATGGGCTGATACGGAAGGTTTACAGAGGAAAAGCGGAAATGACGAGTGAGAGGACAAAGTGTAGAATTGAAACTAGACATTGTTGTTTCATGGAAGGACATTGTTTTGATGTTTTTGCTGTCGCTGGATTGTCGGTTATTGATCTGCTCATCTCTGAGCTTCACGATTCCACTATCAAACGTATGATAGCTGAGCATAAAATCGCCAGTAACTTTACAATTTTCACAGAAAAGAGGTCACACGTGTGAGCGGTCAGTGAATGGGGGACTCAACTCAACTCAGAACTGACCAGTCGATCTATCAAAAAGTTATTTGCTCAGTCTCCTGCAGGCGCCAGATTACTGGCTATAAATCAATCATAAAACTGTCATGATCGGGGTGTCTGTGGAGGGGAAAAGGGAACAAGTGACAAGTTGGAGAAGCTTTTACAGAATGCATTCTTCTAACGGGAGCTGAGCTAGATCGCTGAGCTTGGTACAAAAAAGCTTCAGCTGGATAGAGCTCAAGCGAACAGGAAGTAGGCACTGGACACCAGAGGAAGGAAGTCTATGGTCCTAAAAGTTTTCTAGGACCCCTAGGCTAGGGGAAAAAATAAAATAAAAGGTGCCAGATAATAAAGACGGCGGCGATAACTACTGCTGCTCGTCGTTCTTCACCTCGCCGCCCACTAACGCGCATCGCATTATAACCGCCCACGCGTCGAAATCTGGTCGAGTTGTTCATCGCACTACGGGATACAATAACAGAACGGTTTCGTGTGGGTGAGAATTGGATCAGAAGGATCAGCAAAAACAAAACGGACAATAGGGAAAAAGTGGAGGAGTCGCTTAGTGGGTGGGCGGGAAGAAAAGGAAAAAGAAACAAGAAAGGAAACGGAAGAAAACACATGAATTCGGAATGAAGCTCCTCGTGGTGCTCCTTCGGAAGATCACTCCGAATCCAGAATCACTCAGTCAGAATAGGAATCGTGATTTGGTTAGCATAACTCAATCTGGGCTTAGACGTCATTTGGACAGGGCCAATAATGGCGGAGAACTAGCGGCGGTGAGGAAATGAAATGGCAAAGAATAACAAAGGAAGTGACGGAGCGAGGCGAGTTTTGATACGCAATTATGCATACAAAAACGTACAAGACGGGGGTCTTGGCTTTGATCTCGCCGCAGCTAAATGAGGATAGATTTCCCATTTATCATTCCGTTGTGCCATTCTTCTCACATCAGTTACCGTACTGATCAGGACAGCAGTTGACAGACGTAACTGTTGGCAGGCAACACAAGGCGATGAATTACGGCCGGACAGGGCTGGTTCATGGGAAAATGCTCGTTTCGAAGGGGCAAGGCTTCGTACCGGATTATGGTTGTCATTCATTTTTCCAAATGTTTTCTGAGGCTTATGAATTGAAATATTGGGATGACATCTTTAGATAAAGGGTATTAGGATTAGTTGGAACAATACGAGAAAATGGAAGGCTTCAGTTGAATGGCCGGAAGTAATGCGAGGTTTCGGAAGTATTCGAACGACTACTAACCTTATGTGAAGATGGAATACGGTAGTTGAAGAGGGTCTTCGTTTTTTCGGCCAAAGGCTACTTTTCAACACTTATTCGGAAATTGGTGTCGAGAGAAGGCGAGGCGCGAATGACAGAGTGGCCAACGGGGAATTCTGTCTAAAACAGGGGGGCCAACTGACGGCTCGTAAACACTCGGAAGTGAGAACACTCTCTCGAGAAAAGGCTTGACTTCCCATGGCCGGGTCATGGTTTTGTGAGTCATATTATAGGAAGGAGACGAAAAAAGACAAATATATGACGAGATGGCTGGTCACACAGGAACATTGAATATGGTGGTGCGCGGGGCGTGAAAAGACGGAGAGAACGGCACCGGAAACGGGGAGGAGGAGACCTCCCGCACGAACAAAGTATCATTAACTAGCCCCCAGCGCGAAGACGGGCGGCCCTGGGAAACAACTAACTCGGATCGTCGGCTCCAGCGTCAGTGAGTAGCGCTCGTTCTGGTAGATTTGAATCTCGCGGATCACGTCGGATATCTTTCGACATTTGAGAAACGAGACCAGTTTGTTGATTTGCTTGTTGTCCGGAGGGTCCTGAAGGGAAAAAGGCAATTTAGGGGGCGTCCAGGTGGCACATCGGAAGCCCGGGGCACCTGTTTTTTCCACTCACCGACGCTTTCATATTCTCCTTTTGTTTCTGTGCGCCAGGTGACTTGACAAACGTGCTGTTTCCCTGTTCGAGGAAGAAAATGTTGGAGAGATAGTGTCCGAAGAACGGGATGCACGGCGGGTTGATCGAGGAGAGCCGCTTCTGCATCTCGTGCCAGCGCCGTTCGCACAGGACGTTGAACCGGTCGAAGCACTTCACCTTTTCACTGTCCAGCCTCTATAATTAACGTGTTTAGATGGGATTCGAGGTCGACTTCACTCACATCCCAACACCACTTCAATCGGAAGACACATGACGAATTGAGCGCCGAATAGAAGGCGACGAGTCCTGTGAAGTTGTGAAGTTCTTCAAACACCGACATCACTTCGAGTACTCGATTGAACATTGCCATCCGCTCTTCCAGGGACTCTGTCTCTACGATGGATCGGGAAACCCAGTAGGTCAGCAGGGTCGAGTGATCGGTGAGCCGGAGCAGTTGCGGGCTTTTCCTCCATTTCTCAGACTTTGTCCAGGCCGCTTCGACGAGTTCGATCGGTTGTATAGCCCTGTACAGGTCAAAATGGAGGAGTGTCAGCTGAAAGTTCAAGAACGATAAGAGAGGCTGTCAAGTAGAGAGCTGCACCTGTCTTCCGATTTCAAGAGGGTGCAGAGTGAGAAGATCGTAGTGGTCGACGTCTCCCTTCTGTGCAGTGTGCCAGAGGGGCTGAAATGAAGTGGGTGAATGGGAGAGGTGTGACTTTCGAACCTCCGGTCTCTTCGACGAGAACTGATTCTCCTTAGCACTTTCGTTAGCATACACCTGCTGCTGATGCTGGTCGTCTCCAAACACGAACGCTCCGTTCACATGTCCTTCGTCGGCTTCTGCCCGATCTCCGTTCTCAGCCGCCTTCGAATCGGGCGGATTCTTGACTCGCTTCTCAATCAGTGCCAGGATTGTCTTGCAAAACTTCTTGTGCTGCTTTGTCAGTTTCTCTCGGGGATCACAGCATCGGGTGAGGAAAATCTCTAGGGCGTCGAGAAGGACAGTATCGCATTGGAAGTCGTACCAATGCAACTTGACCCACTGGTTTATGACACTCAAAACTCTGAAAAGAATCCAATTCAAGCCGAAGTCCAGCTAGAAATCACTCACCTCAACTGAACAGGACGTTCGTATTCTTTCCGGAACCGCTGAAAGCTCGGTTCGTAAATCGGTGAGTATCCGGCGTTCGCCGACAATCCATGAGACTGTACAGTGTCGTATCGTCCTGCCAATGGGCCTCCTCTGAAACTTTTCAAAACTTTCTTTCACAAACATGAGAATTGCTTACCCTTGCCTTTGCTGTTGCTGCAGTTTATTAGGGATCGGAATGTTGAACCTCTCCAGGAGAAGACTGAGCAGATCGTTCGGAGTGCAGAAGGAGCGATATGATATGAGGAATGTCTGGATGTACTTGCTGTCGGTATATCTGCAATGACAAAGTTAGAACTGAATTCGGCATTCGCATCTTACGAGTGATAAGTAAGTCTCTCTATTAGTTTCAGCACAGTTCCATTCTTGATGACCGGAATACCGCTGCTTGACGTATAGTCCTCAAAAGATATGTTTTCCTCTGTATCCGGCTCGGCGAATCGGTACTGATCTGGTCCGGGTATGATAAGAGGTATTCGCTTCGCTTCTTCCTTTTCAAAGTTATCCAGAATACGATCGAGAACACTCTTCGTCGTAACTTTCACCAGTACCGTCATCCACTGTTTCTTCTCCTCGGCACTCCGACAGATGAAGTAGTACGTCTTGGGAAGACTCGTCTTATCGCGAGATTCTAGTTTGAAGACGTTGCAGACTTCAGAATCCGGTACGTCGAACACATCAATCGAGTGCACCGGGAGGCGGTCTTTGAACTTGAGCGAGTTCTTGTGTCGCTTGCAGAGAACAATCATTTGATCGAAGACGTGGACGAATCTCTCGGTCTTCCATTTTTTGTTCTTTGTGATATCCCCGGAGAATGATAGTGACGGTCGGATCATTCCAAGGTCGCCTTCTGCAATATTTATGAGATGCGACGGGAATATAAAACACTCGCAGCCAACCTTTCTCCAGTTCGTTGCACGTCTTCCCGATCGGACTGCCCGTGAAACCGTCGATCGACGATTGGATTTCGTTGAGACGCTTCACATTGTAGATCTTCTCGCTCTTCGCCTGCTGATCCAGGAACGCGGTGATCTTGATTTTGAGTTCGGGTAGCACTGAACACATCGAATCGACTGCTGATCCGACGCTTTTCAGAGCAACCCGACAGTTGTTCAGATCAGATCGATCTTCTTCACTTGAGCTTATTTGGTGGAGTTTCTGAAAACGAGAACTCAAAATAAACTCAATCAACAGAAGAAAAATTTACATTGATGTAGTCGAGATACTGATAAATGTGAAAGATTGGTATATGAAGAAGCTGTGGCAGCACGTATTGAACGGCAAGTCGGAACGACTGGCCATCCAGCGAACTGTTGAACAGATGATCCTCAGACTCGAAGAGCTGCGAAAACCGCGGACTGTTCATCAGCGCCTGTATGTTGTAGGTGATGGTCTGTGTGGCGAGCTGTCTCTCGTCCGTATCGCCTTCTCGCATTATATACGATGTGTAGGCATCGAACTCGTACGCTTCCGCCAGATCCCAGATGCCCATTCCGATGCACTGCGTGTCATTCAGCTCTATGGCATCCTCCAGGGTCCTCTCGATTTTCAGCGCCAGTTCGTGGATTTCCGTCAGGTTGCCAAACAAGTTACAGGAGATTATCTGAAAGGATATGTTTATCAGAATTGAAGCGTGTCACTGACTTTGTCCTCTTCTGTCGCCACAGACTCAATTCTCCTTCGAAACACGTTGATCCTGTTCAGCTCCCTTATGAACCTTCGCTCGTCTCTCAGAAACTCCACGGCCACTGCTTCATAAGTTTGCGTGTTCGCCGACGCCTTCTCGGCATGTTCCGTCTCTTCCGCTACGAATTCTTCAAACTCCGCGAGGAATCCAAAGCCTCCAGGTGACTCAGCTTCCTCTTCGTTTCGCAACTTTGTCCTCAGCTCCATCAACGCCTAATTGTTTGTCACATTTGAGAGAATTCGAACAATTTTCTGACTCACCCTGTCCGCATTCAGTGCAACATCGAGATTTGACAGCGTGATCTTCTGCTCGCTGTTTCTGATGTTCTTGACATAGTTTCCCGTGAGCCTGAGCACATCTTCTGTTACGCTCTCGCATGCGTAATACACATAACAGGCAATTCGTTCAATTTCTCTCTTCTCACGTTCTCTCTTGTCTTTTTCACGGAGTCCAAACGTCTCCTGATGTTTGAAGCTAATATTTTGAGAGGAATACAGAATTTCTCACCTTGATGACTGTGGCAAGACGATGCTGGCTCTCGAGCACGGACTTCAGTGTCTTCTGGTACTTGTGCTTCTGTTGCTGCTGCTGCATATTGTCCCAGGCATCTTTGCACACTGATCCGAGGCCATAGCCGAACAGTTTCTTGGCGGTCTTGTCAACTTCTACGACACTTGTGGCACGTGCTTCGATCAGCTGAAAAACATAGACGTGTAAGTATTTGAAAAGAAGAAGACTCACCTCCGACACAATATTCTGTAGAAAGAACCGGATGTGCTCGACGGCGTCGAAGTCAATTGGAAGACCCGGGTGCACGATATTGCAGATTTGGTAGATGCGCTCATCGAATATTGCGGCCCAGTGCTTGTGTGAAGTGATGGTGTGACGGCTCGTCAGGGAGACCGTGTCTGACGAGGCCGAGTGCAGCGAAAGACTCATTATGCTCATCAGTTGATCATTATCTGGAAGAGAAGTTTGCAAAAAGAAACAAAACAAATCGTACGAAACGATAGACGGCGAAGAAAATGAAAGAGAAGAAGAAGAAGAGTATTGATGATGATTACAACCCGCCAAAACGCATGGAACAACTGGGTAGAGAGGCGAGGCGGTAGAGAAGCGGAGGACAAAATGATACGGGATGAGAACGGGAAGGGTACGGGTTGAAGTGAGAGAGCACGCGGGAGCGGAGGATTAGGGATCGCGACAGCCCCCGGGGGCCGGCCTTGTTCTTTCGAACCAGTTTGATCCCCGTCGGCCCCGTCGTCTTCTCCTCAGTTTAACCCAATCATATCGATTCTTTATCGACTGCCGCACCCTGATAATTCGCCCGCTCTCAAATTATCAACGACTTTTTGAAGGTCGCTAATGGAAGCGAGGCGACGGTGGTCAGCCAGCAGCAATGTTTCAATCTCGTCCGGATTCCTTGATTCGATTCGAATCGGACAGTGTTGCGAGAAAGAAACAACGCGGGGAAAGGAGAGAAGCAGAGAAAGAGCGTACTATTTATTTACAACAAGTTGATTGCAAGTTTCTTGTCGCTGCCGCTAGTGTCCTATTATAGTGCTCTCGAGCAAACAGGCGGGTGGCACTAAGCGGACACCTAGCGCGCCGAAAAAGGGCGTGGATGACGGATTGCCTCAAGGACGTTCGCAGGCTGCTAATCTCCAAAAAATACATCAGATTGTCTCGCAAGAAAATGAAAAAAGACGGGTTATTTCGCGAAAAACTGTCTTCTGGTCAGGTCACACCGCGCGCGAAACAAACTTCAGGGGAGTGAGCAAGGGCGCTCCATTGATAATACTTTTGCGCGCGGTAAGTGGATTATTCAAATTTCTAATAACCTTGAACGACATTCCTCTCTAAGAATCCGACCGTTATTTTCACATTCAACGACAATAAGAATAAATCTCACATAAATAATGAAAACTGTAAACCATCATTCAATTTCCAATCAGTGTCTGCTACCGGATGATTGATAGTAGGTCTTGCGAAAACTGGCTACAAAATCGTTTCTGCTGCGGACAAGAAAATGCTTTATTCATGAGTGAATGTTCAATAAATACATATTTACAGCTTTTCCCCGTTTTGTTTGCTAGTTCAGGGGATACTTTCAAGATTGATTATTGCGATTCCTGACGGGGGCCGACTCCTCGTAGAACTTCTGATAATCACTGGTGAACTGATCGATGATATCGAACACCTTCTTCGGCTCTGGCTTATCAGCTGCGGCTCTCTTGCCCCTCCGCTGCGCTTCGAACTCGTCGTGAGCCGTCTTGAATTCGAGAAGTTTCTGTGGGGACAGCACTTGGGACAGGTACTCGTCCATGCTCTCCTTCACCATTTCCTCCGTTTCGCCGGCATTCCGAGCAGTGATAATCAGTTGGTGCAGGGTTTGCTGGACATGGAATATTGGGAACTGATAGGAAGTTCCAGGGACAAACCTGTTGGGCATCGGAGAGAAACGTTGTCAACGGAGACATTTTGCACGGACCACACGAGACGGAAAGGGCTAGTGATAAGAGAAGGAGTAACTGATAAGAGATATCAGAGAGCATGGTGAAACGAGTAATCGAGGATGGACAGTTCGAAACGAAGCACTCGAGAAGGCGGAACTCGGCGAAGGCAGCAGTGGACCGAGGGCAGACGAGTGACCGGATGAGCACAAACAAGACGGACGAAACCGATTGTTTGGGCAGCACTTTGGAGCAGTTTAGTCACTTTTCCTTTGGGATTCCCCGCCCGTTTCTTTCTTTTTTTGTTTCTGGTTTATATTTACTGCCGGTTGTTGAAAAAGGGGAAACAAGTGAAAACTGTTGATTAATTCATTATTTATTATGGGCCAATTTTTATTGGCTCGATTATCATTGGCTTTTTGCGATCATTGACTCTAATGTATCATTGGCTACACAATTGAATTAATTGAATTGTGTAGCCAATGATACATTAGAGTCAATGATCGCAAAAAGCCAATGATAACCGAGCCAGTGAAAATTGGCCTTTATTATGTTGAAAACCTCAGCTGAAAAAATAAGGGAATTTAGGAAGCAATCCTTCACCTTCTTCCCTCGCCCTCGTCTCATTCCAGAAAACTTTTGGGTAACGAGGTGTCACAATGTAGATAGGATAATAATCTACGCGTCCCAAAATATGTCCATTCGGAACTTCAACTGGGGGCACTGGATGGCTCCAGACGACGAAATTGAGATAATCCTCTGCCAGAAGAATAGTTCCAGTCTGTCCTTCTCGATTTCTTACACCAAATGTACGGTAGTGGTCTGATTTCATGTTCGTTGTGCAGTCGATGTACATTTTGTCAGAGAATCTAAATTTCAAATTCGCTTGCAACTTTAGGAAAGAACAAGTCTAAGAAGGACATACTTCACAAGACACGGACGAGTATCACTAGGATCATGTTGTTCCACTTTCAATCCATCGAGAAAGGGTTCCGGATTGAAGGTTAGAGTACTAGAAAAGTAGCATCTCAATGTTTTGAGTCTTTCGTGTTTTCCGTCCATCCATCGCATCAAAAACTCTTTCACATCTTGCTGGGTTATTGAGCCTAATCTGAATTCTAAATGCTCATTGTTCAAAGTGAACAGTTGCTCTCTTCCGATCTTCACATCATACAAGCACAATTCGGGTATGTTAACCAACTGAAAACAGGTTTTTCTCCTGAATTAAGCCGACCAATCCAACTCACATTCTCTAGGTTAGTCCTGTGAACTCTCTTATGAAAGGTGTGAAACATAGTAATGTAATTAATAGTAACTCGTTTTGTCACTTTGATGTCTCGCAATAAACTTTCGAAGTCGTTCGGTTCCCAGCAAAGAACATGCAAGTTCTCACACTTTGTGACTAAACCGTAATTGAAAAGATTTTTGAATCTAAGATTCCAAGATCGGTTGTGAACTGTCAAAGTCTTGATTGGGCACGGGAAAATGGATAAGATTATAACGAAGAAGTAGTCGGAGACCTCGGCACATGGGTCGACAAGTGAATAAATTGTATCCGCATCGGCGTTTTTATAACTGGAAAGTACTGGTTTCATGCAGCAAACCTGTAAAGGAGGTCACAACTAACTTTTGAAGAAGTTCTACTTTTCCGCCAATCCTGATTGAACCAACTTTTTCGTATTTGTAGTATTCCCAATACTTCGGCAAATAGTTTCTGTGCGGTTCGCACTCGAAGCACCATGTGAATTTGTATCCACTCTTCATGGAAATCGATATCTTCGAACTCAATTGATCCAATTCCAAGTCACAGTGGGATGCTAATCGTGCCCTTTGAATAAAAATTCTGGTCTTCTTGGAGCAATTCGACAATTCGAATCTGGAATGGGAATTCAAATGACAAAGTTCTGAAAATCACTGAAAACTTACAACTCAATCGGGTTCATTTGATGGAGAACATTTTCGAAGACAAGGGAGGGAACACTTTGAAGTTTGAATGGTTTCGATGGAAGCTTGTGAACTGACATTTTATCAACTCTATCTTCTTCTTTAGACTTGCGTCTCCAGTTGAATGCTTTTGAAATAGCATGAGGAATGGAGGAAAGACGAGCCAGCATTGCAGGCTATGAATGAATGACTGTCCACTCTTCTGTCTCCAGATGACACACACACACACACACACACACACAGAGTCTGGCTGATTCTGTGAAAAATCAAAATTTTAAGAATTTTTAAAGCTATACTCTGGGAAGGAAAGGAATACGTTGTTACCGAGAGAGTGTAGCAGCAATCGATCGGGACTGTTGGCAACAGAGCAGATGATGTCTGTGCGCACGCAGAGTGACACACATAACGTAGGTTCGTAGTGCGCACTATAGTGCCCGTTCACTAATCGAAAGCTTCTGAGTAATTCGGAGCGCCACGCACTTCTCGTAGCATCTCCTTCTCAATGTATCATGGGAAATTCCCTCCAGATTTCAATGGGTTAATCATCTCAAACTGTAGTCATGCCATTCGATATTCATCAAAATGTGATGCCAGATTGGCAGCGCGGATTCGCTGGCGGAAAAAAGGAAAGTGAATCATTTAAAAGTATTTAGAAAAACAGATTGTTGAGTAAATCATCAGAAGTTTTCGAAACGAAGAAGGTATATCTGAACATCAAAAGACATCGGAAAAAAGTGGCATTTCGTTGACAGTGTTAACGGAAAGTATTCCTTCGCCTTCTTTAATGGCCTCCGTTTCGTTTTCAAAAACAGTTGGAAAACGGGAAGTAATCAGTCGGAAAGGATACGGAGGCAATCGTTTGAGCATGTGTCCATTTGGTATTTGAATGGTAGAGACTGGGTTGCTCCAGACGACGAAGTGAAGACACATTGTTGTCAGTACAACTGTTCCCGTTTTCCCAGTTCGGTTTCTGATCGGAAATGTGCAGAAGTGATCAGGTACCATTGTTGGAGTACAGTCGAGGTAGACGTCGTCGGAGAATCTGAACTTTCCGTGTGTTGACCTTCATCTCTCATGTACAACTTACTTGACGAGACATTGCTGACTTTCCATTGCAACTGGCATTTCCACATTGAGTTCATCAAGAAGACTCTGTGGGTTAAAAGGTCTTAGTGCTTTAGCAAAGGCACACTTCAATGTTTTCAGCTTTTCGTAATCGCCATTCATCCACCGTATTATCATTTCCTTCAAATCATAATGAAGAATGGAGCCGATAAACAGCTCCAAATGCTCGTTGTTCAAACTGGACAATTGTTCTCTTGTGATTGTGGCTTCTTTGCGAATAGACAATTCCGGCACATCGAAAAACTAAAATATCACACCGTTCATTGGATTCTCAATCCTTACTTACTTGGCTCAGATCAAGAGGTTCTTTTGGATATTCAGAGCACATCTTTTGGAAATTCAGAACACATTCAGAACACGTACACATGGAGGGATTGTAGACGCAGACCTTCTTACAATTAGACACTTCGATGTTATCACAAATTTCCGAGAAGATACTGTTTGAACCGAAGTAATTAACTTCCAAATTTTCACACTTTGACACAGATTTCCAATCGAACAGGTTCTCGAACTTAACGTAACTGTTGTCCCATCGGATCAAGCCGAATAGAATGGAAAGGTTTCGAACCGGGCATGGGAAAATGGTGAAAATACGATTGCAGAGGAGGCCTGAGACATCAGGGCAATAGAAACATATAGAGTAGATTGTGTCTGCGTCGGCGTTCTTGTAACTGAAAGCATGAAAAATGAATGACATTAGGTGACACAGCAATGAAACATCTCAGAAAGTAACTTCGGACGACACTGTAGTGTCTGTAGGTTTAATGAATGCGAAGAAAATAAAACAAACTTCTCAAATTCTAGTTTTCCATCGATTATGATTGAGTCAATTTTAGTGTAGTTTGAGTATTCTGAGTATTTAGGAGATTTAGGAGGCGAGTACCCTTGGCGTGTTGAGAAAAACGTGCGTTTGAATTGGTGCCAAAAGTAGCGAAGCGGTGTTTTCCTAAAAAACAATCTTTGCACTGGTATTTCGGCTCGATCAAGGACGCACTTGCCGACTTCGTACGCTTCAGAACTCTTCGGGTATCTGGTTGCCATACTCCTGAAACACCATCGCAATGTTCCTCCGCTCTTCATCTTTATCGATATCTCGGCGTGACACTCATCCCATTCGATGTCACAATGAGATGCCAATCGAGCTGTTCCCATCCGACGTCTCATCTTTTCGGAACAATTTGATAGTTCGAATCTGAACAGGTCCGGGTTATGCAAGATAGTTTCAACAAAATACTCGATTCATTCAGAGTGGCTTATACAGTATGCAGTGTACTCACATATCAATAGGGCGCATTTGATGGAGGACATGTTCGAAGATCACAATTGGAAGTTTTTGAATTTTTAACGGTTTTGAAAGGGACATTTTGGGAACTGGAGAATACGTGGTAACGAAGCAAGCAAGGACGGAAATAGGTTAGGAGCTGATCGCATATGGTACCGAGAGCAGATGTTTTTAGTGCTGACCCGAGAGGAATAGGTAAAGGGTAATTACAATTCTCTTTGACGCGCTCTACCGAAAAATTTAATGAGTTCTTTAATCTTCGTTAATTAGCAGTCCAAAAACTTTCCAGGATATGTGATTGCGTCTTAGGTTTAAGAAAAAGGAACTGAAATCAGGGATCACAAGGATGTTGGAGATGCTAAACCCTACTGAAATTGTGAAAGAACCTGTAAAAAAAAACAGATCGGAGATCAACAGTTTTATTGAAGTAAAGTCGCTGCTCGTTTACAAACGTTTACAAAACGGAAAGAGATATGGATGAACATCAACCGAATTTGGAAAAAAGTGGCATTTCGTAGACAGTGTTAATGGAAAGTATTCCTTCGCTTTCTTTAATGGCCTCCGTTTCGTTTTCAAAAACAGTTGGAAAACGGGAAGTAATCAGTCGGAAAGGGTACGGAGGCAATCGTTTGAGCATGTGTCCATTTGGTATTTGAATGGTGGAGACTGGGTTGTTCCAGACAACGAAGTGAAGACACATTGCTGTCAGTACAACTGTTCCCGTTTTCCCAGTTCGGCTTCTGATCGGAAATGTGCAGAAGTGATCAGGTACTATTGTTGGAGTACAGTCGAGGTAGACGTCGTCGGAGAATCTGAACTTTCCGTGTTGATCTTCATCTCTCAAGTACAACTTACTTCACGAGACATTGCTGATTTCCCGTTGCAACTGGCATTTCCACATTGAGTTCATCAAGAAGTCTCTGTGGATAGAAAGGTCTTAGTGCTTCAGCAAAGGCACACTTCAATGTTTGCAGCTTTTCGTAATCTCCATTCATCCACCTTTTTATCAGTTCTTTCAAATCATCGTAGGATATGGAGACAATAAACAACTCCAAATGCTCGTTGTTCAAACTGGACAGTTGTTCTCTTGTTATTGGGGCTCTTTCGCGAATAGACAGTTCCGGCACATCAAGAAGCTGAAACCTCGTACCGTCATCTGCATTCTCAATCCGTGCTCACTTTGTCAAGATTAACATGTTCTCGATGCGTTCGATTACACATATATGGATAGCAGACACAGACCTTCTTACAATTCGAGAGTTCGATGTTTTCACAAATTCCCGAGAAGACACTGTTTAAGTTGTAGAAATAAACATTGAAATTTTCACACTTTGACACAGATTTCCAATCGAACAGGTTCTCGAGCTTAACGTAACTGTTGTCCCATCGGATTATGCCGAATCGAATGGAAAGGTTTCGAACCGGGCATGGGAAAATGGTGAAAATACGATTGCAGAAGAGGCCGGAGACATCAGGGCAATAGAAAATTACAGAGTAGATTGTGTCCTCGTCGGCATTTTTGTAACTGAAAGCATGGAAAGTGAATGACATCGGGTGGCACTGTCGTTTTTGGCAACCTGAAAAATTAAAACAACAAAACAAACTTCTCGAACTCCAATTTTCCTTCGATTATGATTGAGTTTGTTTTTGTATAGTTCGAGTATTCTGTGTATTTCTGAGAGCGGTAAGGCAAGTATCTGGCTGCTTCATTCAGGAAGCACCATCTCGATGTTCCTCCGGCCTTCATTTTAATCGAAATCTCGGCGTGCCACTCATTCCATTCGATGTCACAATGAGATGCCAATCGAGCTGTTCCCATCCGACGTCTCATCTTTTCGGAACAGTTTGACAGTTCGAATCTGAACAGGTCCGGGTTTACAAGTTGGTTCTTAGCTTCAAAACGCATACTCACAAATCAATAGGGCGCATTTGATGGAGGACATGTTCGAAGATCACAATTGGAAGTTTTTGAATTTTTAACGGTTTTGAAAGGGACATTTTGGGAACTGGAGAATACGTGGTAACGAAGCAAGCAAGGACGGAAATAGGTTAGGAGCTGATCGCATATGGTACCGAGAGCAGATGTTTTTAGTGCTGACCCGAGAGGAATAGGTAAAGGGTAATTACGATTCTCTTTGACGCGCTCTACCGAAAAATTTAATAAGTTTTTAAATCTCCTTCAATTAGTCCCTTCTTCTCGAAATCGTTATCGAGCCTTCGACCGAGGAGGTCTACACAACATACTCTAATCTGTATCTGTACATTCGAAAAATCCAATGTAGGTAAAAATGTTTATTTTTATTCATTTTACGCGTGTCTCTATCGAATCTTTCCAGAAGAGGATTACTGTGTGCAATCTCTCTGTCCGGTAGAATCACGCAAAATATTTCAGGAACGGGTTTGGCTCTTTTGAAAAGGAAAATGACGAGAAAATGGGACAAATAGATACTGGGAATAGATACTGGGAATAGCTAGAAGACGAAGCAAGGGGCCTAGGGTGTGTGGGCAATTCTGGATTTACAATGGAAACGAGTGAACAGTTTCGAGCTGATTGAATGACTGATGAAATCACAAATAGTGTGTTTAGAAAGAGGGGGAGAGTATGGAGATATAGTGGGAGGAGGGATAAACTAGGTTTCCTATAAAAAAATTAAACACTGGAAAACGAAATCATTGGAGAAAAGAGGTGGATTTAGGTGACACGTTTGGATATCTTTCACAGAAAATAAAAACAAGTCTTTGAAAACTTTGAACTGCAATAACGGGATCTTGATGTTTCAGAATGTGTCACTTCAGAACTTGACGTTCCAGAACCTTTTTCTATTCGTACCGATTTACGGTGAGCGCAAGAGTTGATCGGTGGGAAATGTTCTGGTGGCATCGCGTTCTGATTTGACGCATTCTCAAACGTCGGAGACTCGCAATAACTGCCGGGAAACTAGAATGCAGCTAAATATAGGTTCACCCGGTTTCGGAAGACTTAGCATGGAACAAGGGAATATCTAGGTGATTAGGTGGAGGCGGTCCACTTGTATTTGGCAGCAGAAGCGTCTCCGGCGGCTGGAGCAACGGTAGCAAGTGGAGTGGTTGGCTTGTGGTAGAAGTAGCACGAGCCGTTTCTGCAGTTGGCACCGAAGCGGCATTCCTGAACAAAAGTCGGTTGGAAGACGATTCAAGAAGTAGTTATTACCTTCGGATGCTTGAAGTGGCAGACTGGATTGCGGCAGCGCGCGGCGAACCGACATGGAATCATGGATTGGAGAGGAGCGACTCTGAAAGAGAGCAAGATATTGAATTGGAATACATTGTGGATACTTACTCAGGAGCCGTCTTGACAACTGGTTTCGCTGCGACGGAATCTTCCTTTTCAGGAGACTCCTTCTTTGCTTCCGGCGAACTGTTCTTCACGTTCTCGTCGGTCTTCTCCTCCGCTTTCTCTTCAAGTTTCTCGGAAGTCTTCTCGGAAGTTTTCTTCTTGAGAGACGCAGCAAGCTTCTCAGCAAGAGATCCGAGAGCTCCACGAGTAGCCGGCTTCGGCAGTTCGTCGAATGTCTTCATAGGAGCACTGGCGACCGGGATTTTGTTCGATGTCAGTGGGTTGGAGATTTCTGGATGCGGGGCTGTCTGCACACCACCGGTTCCGTGGTGAGTGAACGGGCAGTGTTTCTTGGTGCAGAAACGATCGAAGCGGCAGGGCGGGTGGATGAAGAGACAACGGATTCCGTACGAGCAATTCGGGAAGTTACTGAAACATCGAATTTAGTCAGTAGTGGAAGGAAAACATGAGGAACTTACGTGCAGTTCTTGGATGGGTGCATGAATGTACAGGCGTCTCCCTTGGTGCACTTGGGCCAGAAGATGCAGCGTTCTTTGACGTGGTGGTCTTCCTGAAACATGAACGTGAAGTGAGAACTGGTATTCACAACGATTACCTTCGCTGGAGCCATCTGCTGGTTTTGTTGCTCTTGGAGCACGCTCAATGGAGTCGGAATGTAAGTCGGCACGGTTTGTTGATAAGCCTGTCCAATGTGAAGAGCGAAGCTGTTTCCGGACAACTGATGAGTCGGCCGCAGCTCTTCCTCTTCCTCACGGACACTGTCGTGTCTGGCGATTCCGCGTGCTTCAGCCACCAACGCGTCGATCTCGGCTTCCTCGTCGTCAGACTCGGAATCATCGTCCAACTGAATCTGTCCATCCCATTTGCGCATCGTCGGCGAGTCGTCAGTCGGTGTTGAGTCTCTGGAGGCTTGGATGTCAAACACAATCCTCTCATGCTTCGATTTCGGCTCTCCAGAGGAAGTCTCGACTTTTCTTTTCAGCAGACCCCTGCGAAGACTGTCATCAATGACGATGCGATCCTGGATGCGAGCTCGCTTGATAGCTTCCTTTCCACCGGAAAGCTTCAGTATCATCTGAGGCCCGCCAGTCGGTTGCTGATTGTGCAGAACTACAGCATCATCGTCTTCAACTGGTGCCTGATTGGCTCTGCTCAAACGCTCGCGAATGCTCTTCTTCGGAGATTTGGAAGTTTTCGATGGGAGCGCGTCCACGTCGGACATATCATCCTCTTCGGCTGCCTCCTGCTTCTCGTCGCGAGCTTTCGAAGGACCGTAGCCGGCACTGACGCTGGCTTCATTGAGCGCCTTAAGAAACATGGATCCACGACCTTTGACATTCGTGGAAGAGCTGAAATTTAAATGCTATAAATATGTTTACGGAAATATGAACTCACTCTCCAGTGGGACGGATATTCCGCTTGACGACGACAGTAGAGTGCACTTTCTGACGTTCTGGACTGGCCGATGGTTGGCGGATCACAGTCGAAACTACTCTCTTTCGCTCCGCAGAATTTCCTCTGTGGTCTCTCCGGTCTCGGCCTCGGTCGGATTCCTTCCGCTGTCGGACACGATCCTCCTCATCGGAATATGTATTCGATCTGCTTCGCCTGCGCTTGTTTCTGAAAACCAACATCCATTTCAACTTTCCTGTTGCATTTTGTACCTCTGGATCTCCTTGCGCTTCTCGTCACGTCGCTTCTCCTCCTCGATGCGCTTCTCGCGGTCCCGCTCTCTTTGACGGTCCTTCTCTCTTTCGCGCTCCTTCTCTCGTTCCTTTTCTTTCTGTCTGAATCAGAAAAAAAGATTGCAATTTTCACAGTAAATTGTGATTTCTTACAGCTCTCTATCTTTGTCTTCCTTCTCCTTCCGAAGCTTCTCCTCCTGCTCCTTGGCATCCGCCTCCTTCTTCTTGTCGTCTTCTTTCTTACTGCTACCCTCTCCCGGCTTTGACGACGCGTTTTGGAGGCGATCAAAAAGATCGAAGAGCCAGTCCACGAATTTGGCGGTGCTCTTTCCGATGAACAGGCTCAGATCATCTTTCATCTGCGTTTTCTCCTTTTTGTTGGCGATCATGACCATGATGTAGTCGGGAAGTTCGTCATCGACGTACACTCCCAGCTCTTCGAGCTTGGCACGAATCGCCGCCTGCAACTGGTTAGAATTTAAATCTTGTCCAGTGCAAATAGAATTCCCTACCTTCAGTTTCTTCGAAACTTCGGAAGATCCGGCCTGCGCACTCATTTTGGCCAAGTCTCTGAAGAAAACAATCAATATGTGAGGAACGCGTGGAAAAGGACGGAACGGAGCGGAAAGGATAACAGGTTCTGTGACGCGGATATGGATAGCGGATGGATTCTTCATAATCTATATTTTCAATGTGATATGACAGATAACACAGGAGATTCAATTCACATTAGCATATTATGTGGAAAACGGGAAAGTATTTGATGAAGTGACACGTAATTAGCAGGTAGACAAACAAAGATGTCCAGATAATCGAAATAGTGTTCTTTCAATCGAAATCATGTTTTTGATAGGATTTTGATGTCTTGATACATTAAACATAATGATGAGCCATAAGAAAGAGCCCAAATTTTCTGGAATATCGATACGGAAATCAAAAACTAAAAATTCGAAAATGTTTGTTACGCAACGAAACAAGTGTAAGCATCTGAAACGGCAGACTTATTTGAGCAGTTGGGTTTTTCGTACTTTAAGAACAGGTCAACCTATTAGAATTGGATGAAAATTGTCGAATTTGTCGAAAATTGATTGGGTAATTTATTCGGGAAAAGCTGCAACAGAAGTTTTCTCATGAAAAAAATTGTCGTAGCTTTCTGTGCATTCTGCAAACACCGCCACGTCAAAACGCACGAAATCTCATTCTCCGCGCGATTCGCCAAACATGTTTTCGATTGAAGCCTTCACCAGAATTCAGCTGCGCGAATCCCAGAAGACAAAGCTTATAATTAACGCGAAATTGAATTTGATTTTTTGATAAAGTGTACTTTTTATCCAAAAATGAACTCAATGCTTTTTATGAGCTGAAAAAAACAACACTTTTAATAGAGTAGTTGAGTGTAATGTTCAATAAACTTGCGAACTTCACGCCTCCGCTTTCGTATCGATCTTTTGCAAAGTCTGCTCTTGCTTATCTTTTCATCGTTTTTCATAATTTGCAATCTGTACAAACACGCCGCTCAACACGCATTGCGCCGCAACAGCGCTCCCGCTCATGTATTGATTGGCAATTCCGGGCGGAAATTCGTGCGATATCGTTCTTATTTGATTCTTGTTAACATCTGTATTGTTTTTGCAATACGTTTGTTTCAGAACCCGATGAACCGAGGATATGAACACATTCCGAATCGAATTATCGCACCGCATACTTCCGTCATCTTGTAAGTGGAACATCCCTGTTCACAGTTTGAACAAAGTATTCAGAGACCCTCCAAGACGGAATGAGTACGAATTGCCTCGTGCCGGCAGAAAAACTCTTCTCGGCTCTCCACCAACAACCACCCGACAACCGCTTCTCGGAGATGCTCCATCCGATCGCTCCAGCTACTATCGCTCCTCCAATTCGTATTCTTCGGTTCCATACAATGGCCCAGTTATCGATATGAATAGAAGACGTGGATTCGACAAAGGACCGGGAGGAGAAGATTTGATTCAGAGAACTTCGACGAGACAGCCTCTGCTGAGAACCCCGAAGTTGGCTGTGGAGCGAATCGGCGGAGATATGGATATTTCGAGAAGCCGCTCAGCATCGCCAGAATTCCGACTTATCAATGGTAATCATAACCCATTACTCCCTTCCAATATTCTTCAGTTTTAGCCCGAAGTGTGCGTGATGAACGCAAAAAGGACAGAGGTGGATCCAGAAGATCCCGTTCACGGTCCCGCTCCAGAAGATCACGATCCAGATCGTCCAGAAGGTCTCGATCTCGTTCGAATCCGAGAGAAATTGTGAGAGAACGAGGGAACCCGAGAGACCGAACCACGACGAGAGCGACTTATGCCCCGCCGAGTGGTGCTGTCAGGGAAGGAGTTGTGTGGACCAACGAGAACTACCATGACTTTCTGCACATTTTCATCGACTTGCTGAACAGCGAAATCGGAAAAGACATGGATGTTCATGAAGTCCTGAAAATGAAGGAGCACATAACACGTATGCTTCTTTCGAGTCGCGCACAAGTTGTAACGTTTTTATTTTCAGCCGCCTCGGACGCTGAGAAACATCGAATTGTGCTGCCTCCAGAGCTGCACGACTCCAGAGAAAGAATGCTCCACTGCGACACCAGCATCGTTGGACTGCCCGCTTCAATCTTTTACGGAAGTGGATATGGAACTCGTCAGCACTGTGCAAAGTACTCTGCCGCCAAAGATTTCATCGACAAATGTCTTAGGATTGGTGTAATCAAAAGCGATTTGCACGCGGCTATCAGCAATAGGCATAGAATAGATAAGGTAAAGAAAAATATTCTGGATTTTTCATTAATTTTTCAATTTCAGAGTTTCCAACAACACCACATCGGATCGATCTCCAAAGCTGTAAGTGCAGTGATTTTGCTGATTAAGAAAATGTCTAGAGGTATACTTGATAACAGTGACAGCAACTATATAATTCTTGTTTCCAGAGATCTTACCAGCCGGATTCATGACTCTCCGTGATCTGGAACCAGATACAATTGATAAATTCAAACATATGCTCAGAATGGTGTGCAATTCTCGTTTTCAGTTTCCTAGTTTCAGTTTATTCAGGTCATGATCGATATCTACTATCAAGGGAACGAGCATGCTGTAGCGAGTGTTCCAGAAGCTCTTGAGGTTTGTTCGTTTGCATGAAATACTTAAATGGTACAAGACAACAAGTTACTAATCGATAATACTCGGGATAGATCAGGAAAGTTGAATGGAGGTTTATGTTCTTTTAGAGTTCACACAGTAGAAGTTCTCGTGGATCCCAGAGGTCGGAATCGCCGTATGATCATCGGGAACAAGGAAGACAGAGAGATGCGGTGCAGAGCTACAATCCGGGATACTATGAACAGAATTTGAAGGACCGACAAGTCGACCTGGAGAGAGAAGTGGAGAAGCGAGTGAAGCAAGAGCTTGAGAAGAAGAGACACGAGATGGAACAAGAGCTTCGTCAGAAGTGTTTGGAGGATGCGCGGGCGAAGGTCAGAGCAGAGTTCGAGATGGAGAAGCGAATCGAACACATGATGCAGGAACAGCAAAAGTTCAACATTGAGAAGGAAAGAGAACGAAGAGAACAGGAGGAACAACAGAAGAAACAAGCGATGACACAGAAAGTGGAAGACGACTTTTATGATCTCGTCTCGAAACTAGAGCAACAGTTTGTAAATGTTAGAGAGCGAGGACTCAATAATGTGCTGGATATGATCTTCGCCTCGTCGACTTTCAAAACAATTCAAGTGTACTCCACAACACTGACTTCTATGAATTTTGAGCAGAAACAGAATCTTGTCATCGACTTGAGAGAGCTGCTGGGAAATATTGCGGAAGCGGTTCAGGAGAGTACGCCTGTGATGCGTGCAGTTCCGTCTCCTGTTCAGCTTCCAACGCTTCCATATGAGACTCCGACGTCTTCTAGACACGATCAGGTAGGAAAAGGCATACATTTGGAATGGGTGTCAGAAGGAGGGCCTGTGCATCATACAAGTTGTTACACTTTTCACATTTCCGTTTTTCTTCTCTATTAAAATCCTTTCAGCAATATAGTCGAACGAATGCCTGCCTCCTTCTGGCATCCAATTCGTTTAGTATTCATGTTTATATTTCGTTTTCCCATTTCTTTGATTCTTATCTCTTGTTTTGCCAGGCGACCAGTCTGATCGTCGGTGACATGCGTCTTCGACTTCTCACTCCATCGGAACAAAGACGGCTCTCGAAAGGAAGCAAAGTGATTGCTCAGGACGTGAAGACTGGAAACTGGAACCTGGCGGTGGTGATGAAAGTCGCCGACGAGAGAGTCACAGTCACTGTCGGAAGTGCACAGTGGAAGAAGCAGTGGCACGAGTTGTACATAGAAGACAACGGCAGCTCGCGCTATTAGAAAACACACTATTTATATACTTGCTTCATTGCGTTTCGTATTATCCATTTTAATCAAGACACATGTAATATTCCATAAAGTTCGTTGTGAAAGACGTTTCTTGATACGATAGGAAATAACAGGCTTGACAAACCTAGATATTTACGACCAACGATCGGTCAAATGCAAAGAAACTCGAAGAGGAACTGGTGAGGTAACGGGGCTATTTGAAAAATGACAGGACCGAAAATCCGGAATACATTCAAGAACCCCAAACTTGCTGTGAATAGCGCTTTTTGGCTCCAAAATTGCAATTTTTAGAGACAACTTATCAAATGCAGATAGAATTCAATTTCCCCCAATACAAGCCAAAGGCCACAATCATTCGGACCGATTCAACCCGTCACCTCAAACTCTCGTGCTCGGCGCTAAATCATTCCCCGCGCGAAATCGGGTCAAACAACTGCAGAAACATGCCGAAAGAGCGCGTTTCGCGTGTACCGGGGCCAACATTCGCAACGTGGAGCCGCCCGATTAATCCTCTTTCAGTAACGTGGATCTCATATTTAAATGGAGGCTCCCAGATCAAAACCAACTAGATATTCACCGTACCCTATCAGGGACTACTTCAAGGTTTTCGAATGTAGCAGAGAGTTCGCATCAAATGTAGGTCAATTCAGCAACTATCCGGTAAGTGATAAAATAAACGTTTCAGGCGGCAAGGAACACTCCACCACCAAGAAACTCGATGGCGTGGTTTGATTTGAAGTGCGGAATGATATCGAGCGAGGAAAAAGTGAAATCAGTGAATTTGCCGCCGACAATAGCGAGAATGATGGCAGCAGATGCGCGGAAGAGGTCTCATGCAGCTGCGAAGAAGCTGAACGATTCGAAAGGGCCACCGTCGGCGCCGTGGGTCATAGCCCCGAACACAGCACAGCCACTGATGAGCATTCACGTGCCTAAGCCGAGTCGACCTGCATTTTTCAATGCGACGATTAACCCGATGAGCGGAACAGTCCAGGTGCCGGAGCAGCAGAACAATGGAAACGGTTGGAGGACGATGGACGAAGAGAAGATGCTCAGTGTGTTGACACAAGTGAATCTTATCGCTAGGAAGATTGCGGAAGTCTTGGGAACCACGGTTTTGGCTCGTATTGGTGAGAAGACACTGGAAATTGAACACATCTTCTTTGAAAACGCAACAATTAGGTTATGTGAAAACTTGTTATCAATTTTCAGAGCGCCGGAAGTGTGACAATGCGATGTGTCT
This sequence comes from Caenorhabditis becei, assembly GCA_900536315.3. Lineage (NCBI taxonomy): Eukaryota > Metazoa > Nematoda > Chromadorea > Rhabditida > Rhabditidae > Caenorhabditis > Caenorhabditis becei. The sequence continues at coordinate 561,255 of LR539442.1, read as the reverse complement.
GTTCACTTACTTCAAGGATTTTCCGTGGGCGATAATTGGCGGCGGAGCAGTTATAGAAGAAGAGTTCACGAACAAGCCGCCGTGAGTCTCTCGACTCTTTAGCCCATTGGCCATCTCACTTTTCAGTCCCCCGCACAAAATATACGAATCGTGGCGGATCCAGATGTTCCAATCGCTTCAAGTCTTCCTCCCGCCGCCTCTGCACTCGAAAATGAAGCGTCACATCGACAAGAACAGTAATATGGTAGGTTCCACGCGATCGGATAATAACCTACAAGTGCGCTGCAGGACTGGAACATGAGACTGATTGCGAGTGAGGACTTTCGAGAAATTGTCAAAAGAGTCACGGAACTCAGGAGAAATCGTAAGTGGTTTCGGAACTTTCCCGGATAATCAGGAGGTTCAGAGCCGTTCGAAAGACTGTGGACCACTGACCCCATCGACTACGATCATCGAGACACCGAGTTAGTCACCATCAGGTAAGCAAGGACACAAGGAAGCAAATTGACCGAGTTGACATTTTGATCAGTCATACAAAGGATTACGATCAACATTTGATTTCACTTCTCTGTTTGCGCGGCACAATTCTAATTAGTTGCTCTTTCCAGATCAACCATAATCAGACAGATCGAAACGGAAGTGAGGTCATTCTGGACGTACGAGAGAATCGGAACACACCTCAAGATGAACACCTAGACCTTTATTTACTTGCTCGCTACACTTTTTATTCCCATTTGAATTTAATAAATCACATTTTTCTTCGAAAAAACCTTCCTTAAAGATTATTTTGATTTCTGATTTTATTCGATGGAATTCGAAGAGCAATATACATAGCCTTGATGGCATCTGAAAGTCAAATCTGAAAAAAATCACTGTTCTGATCGAGATGACGATCCTTTCTGACAAATTGCAGACATCGGGGCTTCGGGAAACAAGGACTCATTCCAAAATGATTGCAGAGACATGCACAGACCGGTGGGCAGGAGTATATTGGACGATTCGAGGATAACAACGAGGAGCCGAGACGATGTGAGTTCCATGAGCCACCACAAGAGTCAAAGTTCATCAGCTGTTGCTGTCAACAGTTGTGTAAGGTGGGGCCGTCCGTCGCGCCGGCGGATAACTCATGTCCCGAAGAGCCGCCTGGTTTTCGAAATAACTCGTGTATCTCTCGGGGCCCTCTTCTCTCTCTTTTGGTCCTCCACTTGTTCCTCCCGAGCTCTTGTCTTTCTTTTTCACTTTTAAAAGTCGCTTCTCCCAAAAATCGAAACTTCTCCGATTCCTTTCGTCTCGGTTTCCCATGCATAATTAGGTCGTCTCCCCGTCTCGAGCAGCCGTTCGTTGCCGTAATCGGAAACGGTATGGGAACCACGGAATAAACTGTATTTTGGTTTCTTCTTCTCGCACATTCGCCCACTTTCTTCCCCCGCACTGATGTATTCTCCCCGTCATTTCGCACCTCGAAAGCTGTCAGCCAGCCTTCGGTTCTTCGGACCTTACCGTCGGAAATTCCAGAGATGGGAGTTTAGTCTCTCGGAGAACCTCATGTTCGGGTGTCAGGTACGTACTGGGGATTCCCTTGCCGCGCAATTCGTCATCAGAATCAGACACTGATTAACCATCTTTGGCGCCGGAAGTCGTTCTCTGCGTCTCTCCGTTAGCCACACTCTCTCGTGTTTGAACTGTCGTCGTCACTGCAAAAGCACGTTTTCGTCTTGTTTCCCAATCTTTTTAATTCATTCAACACAACCAAAATAGCATCAGAAACTTCCGCACACCCGCGCGCAAGCATCTATTTTCAATGAATTGTAAAGAGAGTAAAAATAGATTTTAATAGAAGAAGACAAGATCAGGAGAAGAAGAAGAAGGAATATGATGCACCGGGTGCATCATCATGGGAAACTTCTAGAGAATACCTCGCGTGTGGTTTGCTTTTGTACACATTGAACGTTTAATTCGCCAGCGACCAAGTTTTAATTGTGCCGGCTGATCGGGGCACCGAAACCGACACTGATCTGTGGCAGACAAACCTTTCAAAAACCACGGTGTTCTGCAGTGACGACACGATACGTAGGCGATGTGGACAGAGGTGATAGCGGCGTTGACACACGCAGAATTTGCATATTCCGGAGCTGAACGTCCGGGAATCGCACTTTGATGATGGGGGGTGGTCAGGAATCATTTCTTGATTTTTTGATCCTGGAGTAGTACGGTAGTTGGGTTTGCATAAACAAAAAATGTTATTGGAACGGGAATGTGATCAGAGAACAGGAACAAAGGCATTTTGAATTTGCTTGAAATAGCCCCTTATTCATTGTATCTCGAACATTCTTATTCGGGATTCTCGAAATAGAAGGCGGCAGTCACGTTGTCACATTATCAGTCTTGGGAACCATATTCAGAACAATTCAGTTCGTCCAACATTGTTCCAGCATATGATCTCTGCCATCTCACTGATAATCAGATGATTGTCCGCAAGCCGTGGATTGGGTTGTTTATGGTTTTCACTAACACTGTTTTCCTGCATATGACATCAGGCAATCTTCGAAAATCACGAATATCAGCCGGAGACGTGATCTGCGTCTCTCGCTCCTGAACAGTGCATCTCTCGTGACGCATCACCCATTTACAGTTGGGGGCGCGATGCAACGAAGTGGTCGCGAGTTGGACGCAGCCGTCTGTTTTGCTTGCTCGCCTACCTTACAGTAACACGTGGACACACCCCTTTCGAGAAGCTCTTCCTGGTATAAAAGCGACGGAACAGAGCCTGAAAAAGCACAATCAGAAATACCTTTTCCTGTTTACCCTTCCAGTTCCGTCTTCTCCTTCTCCTTTCAGTTCCCGCATCTTTCTGACCCCGCGGCCACGTCTTCTGTCTTTGAAAATCACGCATAACCTGTTCTCCTGAATTGAATTAGTTCACCTATCTGCATATCTTCTCACGGTGAAAATAGATTAGATTGCCGTGAGAAGATGTGTCAAACTAGGATGAAGCGTCCGTCGAAAGACAAAGACTTCCAGTGTGAACAGGTAACTTCTAAAGTTTTTTTACTAGATTAGAATTCTGAAACTGATAAGTTTGACCAAAGTTCCCAATGATGCAAGATTGTAGGTTGTGAAGAGTCTTACTGTCATGCTGTATCTAGGTCAGTAGCTTGGATTCCCGGAATCCAGTTACCAACTAACGTTTCTGCTACTGTGTAGTTCCGGATGACACATGTTTCTCTTCCGAACAACCTGCCAACTCTGCAGTTCTGCGTTTCCAATTCGGCGTCAAAGTAACAAGTCATCCCGCGCCTCGTTCATTCCGATTGACTCAAAACCGCTGCATATCCCGGGGGGCAAATGGCGGAAAACTGGAACCGATGAAACAGAACAGCCTGGGCATGCAACCATTTAAAGTCAATCGTCCTGCCGCCAGACGGTCTTCTTCTGTTTCCTTTATTTTGATGCACCGTTCTTCGGAGCTCCTTAATTCTTTGAGCAAACACTAGGGAATCAACAAAAACGGGGGGCATTTTTGATCTCACGTTAGCTTGTCGTAAGAGTTCTCAGGGAAGTGATAATAGGAATTCGAAGAATCACATACCGCTTCTGAATGTTTACGGCAATCGAAGTGATACTGATTCTAATTCGGTGTCTGATTCTAATTATCAAAAGACACTTGTCGACGGTCTTTCAACTTTACACTCGGGCCGTTTAGTCATTCGGCGTTTCGACGACGTCCTCCCTCCCGCCCACAGTGATAGAGTGTTAATCATCGAAGAGAATTCGTGCATGTTGTTGGAAGAGGAAGCGTGTCCCTCGAGGAGGTTGTCTGTCTCACATCCGGCCAAGTTTGGACGCGTTTCGTCTCTGTCTCGCGCCCTCCCTCTCCGACCGCAGCCCCGTCGCCACCGAGAGCAGTCAGTCACTCACTCTCGGTCGGCTCCCTCCGTCGTTCCGTCCGTGCCCTATTGTAACACTATCTATTGACCTGATAAGTGTCGAATGGCTCGCGATATTCCTAGAGGATCCATCGCCAGCGATGACTCGCGGGCACCTCTCATCGAAGCTGAACATGTTCCAAGAAAGGTACGAACCCCAACTTTTCATTCGTTATTTGCACGTTTGACCTTTTGCTCTGTAGGTTAGAGGCTCTATTTGACTTAGTTTTATAAAACGTATTACGAAATGCGAAAAGGTGATCTAAGTGAATCTGAGGAGTCATGATAAAGAACAAAAACATGTTTTTCGATCAGTGAAACTGCCGAATTCGGTCGATTTGCGTAGTCTTTCAACTGTCCCGTTGAACTTGTGACGTCAGTTCCGAAGCACAGTTCCAACAAGAAAAAGGAAAACATCCTGTAGAATGTGTGACGAATATCCCTTCCAAAAGCTTTCGTAAAGGGATGCAAAAAGAAAACAATAAGGTCCCGAAAAAATGATTAACTTCCTAGGAAGGGGGAGCTTCACGCTCCTGAAGCCCATTACGGGGGAGCCTTTATGTATTGGGGGCTCTCGAAGAATGCTAAATTGCTGCTCTTCTGGCGGCGTCAATCTCGAAGACGCTTCACGGCTCTTTTCGATGTGCATCTGGGAGTCAAGAACCACAAATCAAATATTCCTTTTCGTTGACATTTGCGCCCTTTTTCAATGAGATTTCCATGTCGTTTCTGAGAATTCATTTTCGTGGAAAGCGCTACAAAAAGCTTATCAGTTCGTGATAACTGGCAAGAAACACTATAATTAGTCGCTGAAATGTTTCTGCTGTGGACAAAGTAAGCTGATAGCAAGATGATGCACAAAGTGCAAACATGAAAGCGGAACATTTGTCTGGGACACGAGTTGTTTTCGAATTTTGAGCACAACGTCTATTTTATACACTTTTCATGTTTTCAAGGGACTATTCAGCTCCCTCGTGAACTGACGTTGGGAACGGAAGTAACTGACCAGCGGAAACCGCGGAACAGTGATAAGAAGGAAGTTGATAAGTTACATTGTGATAAGCATGACAGGAAGAATAGAACAATTAAGATATGACAGCTTTGTATAAAAGTCGGGAAGGTATCGGGAAGAAAGCGCATCCGAAGACATGGCTCTGATAGTATTCCCAAAGGTAAGATAGATCTTCAGGTTCTTAGATTCCCAACCCATCCATCTAGGCAGGAACACACAAAGTACATCCATTGTTTTGATAACTTTATATTTATTCGTTTCTGTTATTTAGGATTCTGAAGAAATTCACGTGAATACGGTATCCAATCCAGACCTCAAAACACATTCAAAGTTCAATTTCACAAAATTGTTATAATCGAATCACGGAAACCGCCATTCAAAATTCAATGTTCTACAAAGTTTTCCGCGAAAAATTCTAGAACTTTCAAAGTTGACATGTCGTCACGAATCATGACAAATTGTTGTTCCGACTGTCACTTTTTGGGTTTCCCCCGTTTCGAACCGAACGGTTTTCAATGATCGCAATTTAGTCCCCAATTGACCCTTCTTCACTATAAAAACAATCGGTACGGACCGAGTACATCCCCCAGTCTCTATAAAACAGAAAACACTTTTTCCCATTCCATACTGATTTATAGCCGAATCTGAGATGATCTTTGTTGACGAGACGGTGCAGATCTTGTGGTAGGACGGCTACAAACTTATTTTGGAACTGTTTGACTTCTATACGATCAGTAAAACAGATGTTTTTCGTTTCGAGAGATCCATTATGTTTTGAGAAAGCAACAAAAAAGGTCTATGGTCAACAAGAAGCTAGTATTTACCCTCGCGACAAAATTCTCGCGCCCACTTTGACCCACCGTTACTCGAGACGCACCGGTCAGTTCTCACCAACCGTAGCCTCCTACCTGATCTATTTCGCCATCGTCATAAATCTAGAAGACGTGGTGCGCTGGTGCCTCGTTTTCATTTCCTCGACAGCCAATTTCCCGACAGCGACAGCCCACTGGGTCCTATAAAAGCGCTACAGATCACAATATTTTTGAGATCTTCGTCCTCGGTTTCCGAACTTCTCTGCAGTTCCTCATGACAGTTCGGTTCCCGGTTACTGTAGGTGTGGTCTTCTGGCCGAAGAGGACAAGATCAGTGGCAATAGTCATTGCCAGAACTATAGAACTAGTTTCGAATCCACACAGGTGTCTTGTGCTGCCTGCCCCAGGATCTTATCTTTACGTTCTTTTCTAATGACGGCATTAGGGGGTGTCTGCAAAAAAAAACAGTTTCGATAACTACATAAGGCGTCTAGTGTGTCTAGCTATAATCAACTTCTCGGCTTCTTCTTCTTCTTTTCGGCCGGTCATAAAACAGTAAGCGTCTTCGTCTCGGTTTTTTCTCGACTGTCAACTGGTCAGTCGGTCGGTTTCGCTTATCAACACACTGGCCACCCCGCCGGCCACTGACGCTCTCCGCCCTACGTCTCCAGCTGTATTGTTGTTTTTTCGGGCTTTGTCGTCTCACTCTCGAAGACAAAAAACTGAAAGTTTAAAGATAATTCATCCCCTGCCCGACCACTACTTATAGTCTCACCCCCACCCCGTCTACAGTTTCCCTTCCTTCAGGTCATGCCTTCACTCTCCATCCACATCCTCTCCATAGCGCTGTGCCTCTCGTCGGGCTTCCAACAAGGCTACATCGCCTCCGTGCTCAATCAGCCCTACGCACAAATCGAGCAGTTCATCAACTCGTCCTGGATAGAAAGAAACGGTCATCCGATTTCCGACTCCACTCTGGTAAGTCTCAAATCTTGGTCTTATCGTCTACTTCTTATCAACCACTATAGTGCATTGCTATTTGCATTTCTCTTATCAGTTTCTGTCTTTTTCTCTTTCAAAAATAACCATCACGGCGATGTTTCTTTGTTTACCGGGCCTGACGTGGCTACAATTTCTAAAGAAAAAAAAACGAAGTCCAGTGTTCGTTTTTGAATACTGGTTCTGGGTTTCGAACAATCACAATCATACAACAGAATTCAAAAAAAGAAACCTTGGGAGAACCCCATCAAAACAATCACAAAGTATCACAAAAGATGATTTCCAGCACTTGCTCTGGTCACTGCTCAATGTTTGCTTCCCGATTGCCACTATTTTCGGACAGTTCCTCGCCGGATGGATGTGCAGCCAGTTCGGAAGGAAATACACCGCGCTGATCGCCTCGTTCCTCTATGTAAGTGATAAATGACCATCGCTACAAGCCAAGCCGGTTCCCTTCTCTCATCGAACATTTCACACCCAAATCGTACCTTTCAGATTCCGGGTGCCCTTCTCTGCGCCGCCGCCAAGTGGTGCTTCCCAGCCTTTGAACTTTTGTTCGTCGGCCGTATCATCTGGTCCCTTGCCAACGGAGTCAACACAGTCAATGCCACCGTCTGGATCGTTGAATGTGCACCCCCACAGATCAGAGGTCGAATGGCAGCCATGCAGGAGTTCTTCATGGCCCTTGGATCCTTGATGACTCAAGCTGTTGGCGTGCCGTTCTCCACAGACGAACTCTGGCCCTACAACTTCCTTCCCAACTGCGCCGTCGTCATCGTCTCAATGGCCATGTTCTCGTGGGTCGCCGAATCGCCGCAGTTCATCATGGAGAAGTACAACGACGTGGATCGTGCCAGAAAGGCTCTTGCCCAATACCACGGAGTCTCCGAAGACGATCCGTCGGTCGAGTCGGAGATCCGCATCTGCGAACAGAGTATCGGAAAGAACAAGGAGAAGAAAACGAGCGCTGGGGTGAGTTAACTAGATCAGTAGAGGAATCGAAAATCAAACGGCGAACTTCCTTTTCCGCGTTTCGTTTCTAACCCGAACTTCCGCATTTTCCAGGGTATCGAATGCAACCACACCGGAATGGAGATCATGTTCATGCCATGGCGTGCCAAGGATCAGACCTCCAGACTCATCCGCTACTGCGCTTGGGTCGGAGTCATGGTCAAGATCGCCTACGTGTTCACTGGAGCCAGATCCCTTCGCGGCTACAGCACCTTCATCCTCTACACCCTCTCGCACTTCACCTACTCTCAAGCCACATGGCTCTCCTTCGCCACCGGTCTCATCCGTCTTCCGTTCACCCTCGTGCCAGTGTTCCTGGTCGACAGACTCGGTCGTCGTCCACTGATCATCGTCTCGATGCTCGTCTCGTTCCTCTCCATCCTCCTCATGATCATTGCCATTGATATCAACGGCGAGTGGAAGGTAAGTAAAATATATCAACAACAACACAATCAAACACCAACTATTGCAACTGATGTTGTCCCGTTTACAGTATGCCACCTTCATCGGACTCACCGTTCTCCTCCTCGTCAACACTTGCGGAATCGGATCCGTCTCCAGATTCTACGCCGCCGAGTTGGTGCCCAGAAACCTTCTGCTCTCCTCTGTCTCCACACTGACAATGTTCGAGGCTCTCACCAAGATCGGAGTTGAATTCGCCTTCTACCCAACTGCCAATGTGGTAAGCATCCTAAATCTTCTGGTTCTTTCTCAAACCACTCTTCCAGATCGGTGCCCAATCCCTGTTCCTCTTCCTCGTGCCCACTGGACTCTTCACCGTCCTCTGCTACCTGATGTGCCCGGAAACCAGCAGAATGACTGTCAACGAGGTGCTCAACAACGTCGCCGCCAAGAAGAAGATGGACGTCGTGTTCCCGATGTAAACCCTTCAACTTCTCCCACTCATCCTCTCTGGCTTTACTATTAACTTATACTAGATCTTCCCCCAATTTGCCCAATCATGACCACATTTCATGCCGTTCACGGTCTTCTTCAGAATTGTTGTTACCTTTTTAAAAAAGAAGGCCCCCAGGGACCCCTATAATCAGATGTCTTCTAATCTTGACGACCCTTCTCCCCCCACTCATCTGCCCCATTTCATTTGTGTCTCTACGAGTTCCCACCCCTCAGATTTGCTCGGTTCAGCCTAAAACTATCAAATAGTTCCACTTTTCCCCCTTTTTTCCTGTTCTATGTCGATTATAGTCGAGTTAAGCGGGTCTGACACGCGTTTGCCAAAAACAGCTCTAGATGTCCTCCATTTTGACCTATTTTACCCTATTTCGTTGTGAATTTCAAATTACTTTTTTTGTTCAGTATTTTTTATATTTTATCATCTTCTATAACTTTTTCTAATAAAAAGTTAACTTTTTCCTGTTTGACCGCCTATAATCGGATTACTCCACCCCCACACCAGAACACATTGATCTCCAGGAAACACCAGCTGTCAACTTACAAAAGCTGACAATGCCAGTCGCTATAAAAAGAAACTCGGCGTCGAGCACTTCCTTATCAGTCCGCAGTTATCACTGAGACATGTGCTCTCGCGCCCTCCTCCTCCTGCTCGCCACAGCCGTTGCTCTCAGCAGCTCCACATGCGATCTGACTGCTCAGCCGGCCAGTTGGGCTCGCGTTATCACTAATCATGTGTTCTTCAACGCCTGGGAACCCGATAATATCATCGGATCGAACAGTTTCTGTGTAGATGTGAGTGTTACTGTAGTTGTTTCCCATTGGGGCGCATTTCCATTTCTTCGAAAACTTGTAACAACCTTTTGAACGAGAAACCAAAATGTTGTTCCCTGACCATTGGAACAAATACCTTTGTATCCAAACAAACAAGTCCATAAATCTCTCCAGAACGACTTCATGGCCTATTCTCTCAACTACTCGGCGCACGTGAATCTGGCCAATCAGTCGGCCACAGTTCAACACGACATCGCCGACAATTCGAACTTTGGTAAGAGAAGTCTCCGATCTTTGTGAAGTATTGTTCCCTGCAGACGCCTCCAAAGTCAACTGCGGGCAGACGATCTCGAATGTCCAGTGGTGTCAGTCGCACTGTGCCGACAAACAACTCGAGGCAATCATTGTCTCCAGTGCTGTTATCAATGGAAGTCTTCCGTTGGCCATTGCTGAGCAGGTGACATCATTGGAGCAGACTGATCACGATCCTCGTTTCCAGGTCTACTCGGCTCTCGGATCCCCGAACGACACCGCCATAGCTTCCCTTCAAGTCGACTTGTACGACAAGACGGTTCACATCGAGTACGACTACTACGACGATGTCAACTTCTGTTCCGTTTATCTCAAAATCAAGAACCCCGGATCATTCCCATTCGCTTCGTTCTTGACAGTGCAGAAGATTATCATGACATAGTTTGTAGAATTTGTATGATAATGAACTGCATTATGAGTCATGACACAGATAACGATAGATTACACTGGGGCATACAGCTTGACCCGAAAGGAGAAAATGAAGACGTGAAAATCACGTGAAGTTTTGACACAAAAAAAGCTCAAATAAGAGTCAGAATTCATTCGATTCATAGCAAACATATTTATATTAATAGGTTACAGATTCGTTTCTTCAATAATGGAATTGAATGATTACAATTGTTCAGACATAAAGTTAGTTAGGGCCAGAGATTCAGTTTCTCTTTGGCACAATGGTAATCGGAATGGACTTTGGCTGCTGCTCCTGGTTCTTTTCGTACTTCACAGAGAGCACTCCGTTGTTCGAAAGTTCCGATTTGATCTGCTCCGGTCGGATTCCAGTTGGCAGAGTGTACTTGCGGACGAAATGACGCTCAATCTGAAAGTTACGGTTTGATGGATCCAGAAGACGATCGGGAACTAACCTGTCCATACTTGTCGGTCTTCTCGGCATGCTTTCCCTCGATAATCAGCTGGTTATCAACAATGTTGACCTTGAGCTCTTCCGGCTCAAACTGTGAGACATCAACCGAGACATTGTACTCCTTCTCGTTGTCCACGACGTCGATGGCATCTCCGACACGGTGGCCAGTGAGCATCGTTTGGTCGGCCCAGTAGGGACGGATCATCATCTGACGATCAAAGTCGACATCATCAAAGAATCTGGGACTGGGGAGGGATTAGGGAACCTTCAGAAGTTCGGAAACACTTACCGGTGGTTGAAGAATGGGGAGAATGGGGGAGCATGGAAACGACGATCCATCTTGAGCTGGAAAGAAGAAGAAGCAATCTTCGAAAGTAAAGGTAAAGAGAGAAACAAAAAGAAGACGCGTTGGACTGTCTCTACCCTTTGCTTTCCACCTTTTCTACTACTTTCCTATTATCCTCTGTACAAACAAGAATCGCCCACGCGTTTCGAGACGATTCGAAAGGAAACGAAACGGGAGAAAGCAGTGAGCAACTAGCAAATGAGTCGGAGGAGCACAAAACAAGTTATGAAAGGGTGTGGCTGGCGGACTGCTTTTATCGACCTCGCTATGGCAAGGTATGGAATGTTTGGAAGTTTCTAGAACCTGATAACGCAACACTGATGGGCATCCGTGTTCGAGTTGCATTTATAGAGAGAGACTCTCTCGGGATTGCACACTCTCTCGTCTACTGAATTATTTAGCAATGTAAATAGAGTAAAAGTACGTGAGGGACACGACAAGTGAACATGTTGTTTCGAAACTATCGGGTGACTGTTTCGCAATTGCAGAAGAAAAAAAATGAGCGGAGGAGTGGGTCAGATGGAGGGCGCGGATAGCAAGGGAGATCCGTGTGAGAAGTGGGATGTGACGTGGCGGAGGGTAAATCCGAAGACTTTGGATTCTGGAGGCAGGCTTTCTCGACATTTGATAATCTTCAAGTGTTTCAGATTAGCGGTAAGATGAAGGCTCTCGTCCTATAGACGTCTTCTGGATTCTGTACTCTGCTCTCATATTTCGAATTTTAGACAGCTGTGTACTATCATGCTAGCTACAGTAACTTCCGGATGACTATCACGACCTACATGCTCTTCCCGGATTGTCCCCGAATGTTTCTCGTTAATTGTGTCTACTCTAATATCAAGAGTGTGTCAGATGTTTCGTGTAAAAGCAAAAAATCAGGCTGTAAGGCTTCGCGTGGGATTAGGCGGCGGGCGTAGTAAACTTGGATATCCGCCTGGCTGATATAAAAGGAAGATATTTTCCGGAAACAGCCAGAAACAATCATGAGGAAGCACCTGGCGAGTATAGTTTTCTTCTTCCTTTCCGTAAGTCTTCTAGAAGTGTTATAGATCGGAAACTGTAGTTACAGGTGATACCAGCGAACCCGCAAGTTGCCACTGGGACCACGAGTAATGTGATTCGGATGGGGTTCATCCATTGTAGAGTAAGTTGAACTCTGTGTTATGAAATATTGAGCTGATCTTCAGGACTATCAAAGTGCTGCTCTGACCATCGGATACAGAACTTCGGCAGCTGCTGCAAGCATCGCAGTGGATCGGCTGAAACGAGAGGGTCTGCTGACTGGATGGGAGTTCAAGTGAGTCGAAATCTACTGAGGTTAGGAACTGCTTCTTCTGTTTTAGTTTCACAGTAGTCTTTGATGATTGTGTTGAGTCTGTTGCTGCTGGAATGGCAGTTGACCTGATTGAGAAGAAGAATGTCGATGTTATCATTGGACCTACTATGAATCAACGTAACTCTCTCGTTCCTTTCCTTGTTTTCACATGACCTAGTTCAGCAACTCTGGCCGCTTTCATTGTCTCCAACTACTACAACCGTCCGATTATCGCTTGGGGTCTTGTCAATGCCGCCCAGCTGGATGACTCTGATCGTTTCCCCAACGCTGGAATCATGTCTGCTGGTCAGAGAAGTCTCGGAGTTGCCATCCGGGCGGTTATGAAGGAATACGGATGGACACAGTTCGTGTTTGCCTACTTCACAGAGGAAGATGCCGAGAAGTGCGTGACGATGAGGAATGACTTGCAGGTAAGAACCGAGGAGATGGGCGAGGTCTCATTGAAAGTTTCAGAGTGTGGTAGCGTACTTTGGTGATATAGTTCTGGCGTATTCTCTTCAAGTCACTGACATTTCCAATGATGGAATGGTGGCGGCACTGAAGAAAATCCAATCGAGGGGAAGGAGTGAGAGGGATTACTGTAGGACGAGTGTCACTTGAGAGGGTTTCAGTTATCGTGACCTGCATGAAAGATGGCATTGGCCTCCGTCGGAAATGGGTGTTGGCAGCTGAAGAAGCGGATATGATCGGGGATGAGTACGTCTACATATTCGCTGACATCAAGTCCAAGGGATACTGTAAGCCTCCAATCTCCATAGCTCTTGCCATAAGCAGTATGTTCCAGACGTGCCTCTGCTCGGAGGTGACCAGCGACCTTCGTGGATTCCGGCCTCCGGGTCCGATGAGAACGACACGCGTGCACTCAAGGCCTTCAAGAAGTCTATCTTCGTTTGTGACGTACGTAAACTTTGTGTGTAGCCTAATCCTAATCTTATGTCCGCCTGATCTGGGAAGCCATTGACGAGTCCAAGAAATCACGACTTCCAGATGATGGGCCAGGGAGCGATCGCAACGAATTACACGGTCTTCGGCAGTGAGCTCATCTCCCGGATGAAGGACGCGCCCTTCTTTTGCACTACGGACTGTGATAATAAGAACTTCAGTGTGGTACTGATAAGGATGAAGCAATGATAAGGCACAGTAAAGTTCAGGCCGCAACATACGCCGGACAACTCCACGACTCTGTCTATGCGTACGGTGTGGCACTGGACAAGATGTTGAAGGCAGGATCCACCGACTACCGTAATGCGTCTGCCTTCATGCGCTACTTCCCACAACAGTTCTCTGGGATATCAGGACCTGTGGTGATCAATCAGCAGGGCACTAGGAACCCGACACTTTACTTGTTATCACTGGATGATAGTCTGAATAACACAGTTAGAGCAACCGTCTATATTGATAACATGAGCGGGGTAACTCTGAAAGATCTTGAAACTTGAGGAAGATCTTGGGGTTTTTAGACATTTTCTCCGTTGTATACTGATGAAGGTGTGATGTGGTCATCGAGGAAGAACTCGATCCGACCGTTGGATGTTCCTGTTTGTGGATTCACTGGAAACTTGGTAAGGAGGTCAGAGCATCTTCGTCTATGGCATACTTTCAGTGCCCCAAAAGCTTTGTGGAAGAGTATTTGATCTGGGTCATTGTAGCCGCTATTGTTCTTGTTATCGCAGTTTCCGCTGCTGGAGCCGGAATATACTTTTCTATTAGAGCTCGTCAGCAAGAAATTGAACGTTTGAATCAGCTGTGGCAGATTCCATTCTGTAATCTGCATCAGCGAAAGGATCAGAAAAAGAAAGGCGAGAATAGTGTGAGAAGTTTGCAAAGTGGGATCAGTGGAACGACTACAATGTCTTCGAGAACCACAGCTTCAATGAAGACTGAAACTAGAAACTTTATGTTTTTGATTCTACAGAGAGAATCTGAATCTGATCCGGTGGTGGCTAAGAAACATGCGTACCGCCCGAGATTAGACGATGAGAAGTGTGCTTTCATGAGAACTGTGAGTGGGTCAGAGTGACAAGTTCAATGTTTATCTTGCAGCTGAGAAACCTGGACCACGATAACCTCAACAGATTTATCGGTCTTTGCCTAGACGGTCCCCAGATGCTCTCGATCTGGAGATATTGTTCCAGAGGATCCTTGGCAGATGTCATTCTGAAAGGGCAGATTCAAATGGACAACTTCTTCATTTACTCTCTGATCAAGGATATTGTCAATGTAACTTGACTCTGCTGTCACTTGACCAATTATGTTTCAGGGACTTGTCTTCCTGCACCAATCAGTTGTTGAGTGTCATGGAATGCTCACTTCTAAAAGTTGTATGATTGATGATCGGTGGCAGGTGAAGATTTCGAATTATGGGCTGAGAGATCTCAGATCGATGGATATGTATGAGAAGAAAGGTACTGTCAGCTGATCAGCTCCAACTGATAACGTTCTCGTTAAGATCTTCTGTGGACTGCTCCTGAACTTTTGAGAACTGATGATATCAGAGGAACCAGGGAAGGCGATGTGTACAGTTTGGGTATAATGTGTGGAGAGTTGATATCTCGGAAGAGTGTTTTCAACATGGAGGACAGGAAAGAAGACCCGGAGGAGATAATCTACATGTTGAAGAAGGGAGGAATGAAGTCGCCGAGACCTGATTTGGATCATTATGATCCGGCGATTGAGATCAACCCGGCATTGGTAAACGGTAGCACGGGGTCCTTGAGTAATCTGAATTTCAGCTCCATCTGGTTCGAGACTGCTGGACAGAACGGCCTTCTGAACGGCCGACGATTGAAACTGTGCGTTCACAGCTTCGAGGAATGAACTCGAGTCGGAATGACAATCTGATGGACCACGTCTTCAATATGCTTGAAGGATATGCTTCCTCACTGGAGGAAGAGGTTTCAGAGAGGACAAAAGAGCTGGTGGAGGAGAAGAAGAAGAGCGATGTTCTTTTGTACAGAATGCTTCCGAAGTGAGCATACTCCTCCTTCTTTTGTATTCCTGGACTTTCAGAACCGTGGCGGACAAGTTGAAACTAGGTCAGACAGTTGAGCCGGAAACTTTCGAGATGGTCACCATATTCTTCTCGGATGTAGTCCAGTTCACAACGTTGGCAAGCAAGTGTACCCCTCTTCAAGTTGTCAACTTGCTCAACGATCTCTACACGGTCTTTGATGGAATTATTGAGAAACATGATGTTTATAAGGTTTTAGGACCTGGATGATTATTTAATGAGCTCTGATTTTCAGGTTGAGACAATTGGCGACGGCTACCTTTGTGTCTCCGGACTCCCCCATCGGAATGGAAACGAACATGTTCGTCAGATCTCCCTGATGTCTCTTGCTTTCCTTGCTAGCCTCCAATACTTCCGCGTTCCTCATTTGCCGAACGAACGCATTAATTTGAGAATCGGCATCAACTGTGGAAGTGTTGTCGCGGGAGTTGTTGGACTGACGATGCCCCGTTTCTGTCTTTTCGGAGATGCTGTCAACACGGCGAGCAGGATGGAGAGCAACGGAAAACGTAAGCAATTCTTGAGCTTCGTCTTTTGAAAAGTGTCTTTCAGCCGGTAGAATCCACGTGTCGGCAGAAGCAAATCGTCTTTTGACTCAAGTCGTCGGAGGGTTCAAGATGGAGTCGAGAGGAGAAGTGATAATCAAGGGGAAGGGAGTCATGGAGACGTACTGGCTGCTAGGAGAGGATGCTGGAATACGCCCGACTTCTGCTGGGTTTCTGAAGATCACTGAAAAACCGAAGAAGGTGAATTGAGAGGGACACCGGTTCATTTGGGGTGTGCAGATGTATGAACAATTTCAGATGGGAGAGATTCAACGGCAAGAGACGTTGAAGTCGGATGAGCAGCTCAGTGACTAGAAGAAGATCAGCCAGATGATCGAGTCGTGGAGCTGTATGTACCGCACAACTGAAATCAATCAATTATTTTTATGTACCCATATATATTTTGAATGTGCTTACTGAATATAAAGCATCAAGGGATCTGACTCGAACATTCTCTAAAAGTTGGAGGAATTGAGAAAGAGGGCAGATCTGCTGGCAGCCAGGGATTGTGAGAGGGTAGGCTGTGGAAGTGGTGTTCTTGTAGAACAGCTGCACAGTGTTGTCGTCGTAAAGCTCAAAGATTACTGTAGCTGTGTAGGGAACGAGTTGGTCATTGGAGACGTTCAAGGCGTAGAGGAGAGCTGAGAGAGTTCCGTCGTGCTGGAGATAGAGGTCATGATTTGAATCGATAAGAGTCTTACAGATGAGTATAAATAAGCATTCAGAGTGGAGGAGTTCGAATTGAAGTCCTCCATGTTCTTCAAAAACTCATTGACCAGCATTCCTCCCCGGAACTTTGCCTTCGTCGCAGAGTTGAACTCTTGATTCCGTGTGATTCTCTTTAGTTCTCTCACGTGGTCCATGATCGTCGTGCCGTTGAACACTTGATTGAGCCATTTTGGTTGCGGCATGTTGTGGTCGATCTGGGGAAAAAAGGGAAAACATATGCATTGGAAACCATAGAATTGTATACCTCTCTCTGAATATCATAGAGATCATTGATGTTCCAGAAGTCTATTGAATCCATTCCAGTGGTGTTCTGAAGCCATTTGAACATCTGACCGTACTGGGAGTTCACTTGGGCAGCTATCGCAGCTTCCTCATTGGAATTCGCTAGGTCGTAGTTGGGACATTTCACTTTTGTTGGACGGAGAAGCTGGAAATCAAGAGGAATGGGAGCTGGACCTAGTTTCAGCCTACTGCATCAATTTGTCCTTGAGAAGTGTGAATCGGAGTGGGCTGCCAGTAGCGGAGATACGATGACTCCCAGACACGATCTCCAGTCGGAGGGAACAGACCAGCAGAGACACCCTGAGCGGTTTCGATAGCTCTTTCTGAATCGGAGGAGAGAATGAAGACCTGGAACTATGTGTCAAAAGTTGTCTTCGAGGACAGAAACACACCTTATCCATATCAAAAATCGGCAACACCGTCGATCCATACCTCTGCCGCAACCAGATCCCCAACTCTACAGCTTGCCAGATTCCCCTCTTCAAAGAAGTCGTCCGATCTCTATTTCAGATCCTCTGAACTCACATTAGTCAGCTGATCCCAGCCCCTTGGCCAGAATGTCTCATTGTACTTGTCCTTCGGATACGGAAGATCCCCAGGGGCACGATCCCCATGTCGCCAAATCGCTTGTACCATTTTTAAGTTCGCCGAGGAAACTATTGGTAGACATATTGACAAAAACAGGGGAATGAGAAGCATTTGACTGGAAAAATCGATAGGTGGACAGGGGAATTTGACAGAAAGTTCAAACAGTTTTGAAAAAGGAAAGTTCGTTGCACTCGTGACGGAGAAACAGAGAAAAAGAGGGGATTTGGACTAGAAATGTTGTTTGACCCTCGTTGAACAATCCAAACTGCGAAGAAGAGTTCGGACAAAAGAACAAGGAGTATGACAAGAATATCCAGCAGACAACAATGTCTTTCTTCTTGTTTCTCGCCGCTGCTGTCATTTTCTGTCGTTTTTCTGCGATTTTCGTTGTTTTTTTCTCGTTTATTGTTTTTGTTCCAAAAACTTGTTGTATTTCCCGCTCGTTTCATCCCGTTTTTCTTTCAGGTTTATCCGAAAAGGAGGAGCAGCTGGAGGAGGCTCCGGAACATGTAGAAGACGTCGAGGAAGAAGTGAAGAAAGGGGTGAAGGATGAGGAGAGGAGACCGGAAGAAGTAAAGGAGGAGGAAGGCGAAGAATCACTTTTCAAATATTTTTAAATATGTTTTTATTTCTTCTGTCGACGTTTTGTCCGAAACTTTTATCGCCGACTCTCAAAATTGTATTTGCTTGCTACCGTAACCCATGTCCGCAAACACCTTGCGTACTTACCTTGCGAAAATTTTCGCGCCTGGGCCTACTTTTTAAATTGTGTCTTATGGTTTCGATCTACTCATTTTCGACTGCCCGCGAAAAAAATTAACGCGGGAAAAAAGGGTATAAAAGAGCGATCCAATGCATTCGTCCCTCTTTTCTTTGTGTTTACTGCATTTTTCTCAGCGCGACCTCATGTCTCCAAAATTTTATCATATCACTGCTGCAAACTTGCATCATTTCAGTATGTCCGACGAGAAGCCTGAAGCAAAACGCGAAGTTCCGGATCCAGAAGAGGATAAGACGGAGGAACAACTCGAAAAGGAGCGCAAGGAACAAGAAGATCTCGAGAAGAAAAGGAGATCACTTGAAAAGCGAAAGTGGGTGCACGTGTTTGCACCCGATCCGCAGAAAAGAGCAGCCGATAGAGCAAAAGTAGAAGAGCACGACAAGAATCTTAGGACCGAAAACATGGCCCCAACTGCTGCCACCCGAGTAAAATCATCGAGACAAGATTTTTATAACAGTCACAACGCTGCACACGTCAGTTCCGAGCATAGTTCCGCAGGATCGGCGAACGCTCGCACACCTCATACGGTAAGTGTGGCGGTGATGACGCTTTGAGATGAATGAAATTCAACCAGAACTTTCGATACATTGGGTTGCAACCTATTTCACATTGTCTTATTTTCAGAATTACCATGGTGAAGGGCCCAGCAGCCAGCCAGTCGTCGATGGCGGCGCAGTTCCATCGGTTACAGCGACGAATTCGTCAGGATGCGAGAATGAAGAGAATGGTTTAGTAAGGGAACACGGAACATCCAACACAACGGATAGTTCTGAAAAACCGACAGCGACTGACTCGGATGCGGTAAGTGAAGAAGAACTTTTGAGTATAAACGAAAACAACGTCCCGTTTTTCAGAATGTTTCCGAAAACGGAACAAACGGCGCTGTTCGGAACGACGAATCAACGGAAGACGTTTCTGGCACGGCAACGGCTGCTTCCCCAAACACATTAACGGCGAAGTCAGACCACGCTTCTTATGCTCAACCGCCAAAGGGAATTCTCAAAAGCCCCACAAACAAAGTTGGACCATCGCCCAAGAAGGAAGAAGATGAAACTTCATCGCATGATCAAGTTGATGCTTCATCGAGTAATCAAGCAGCCGATACGTCGAATGGTCAAGCTGCGGCTCCTGCTCCATCAAGTGATCAAGTTGCTGCTGCCGCCCCAGCTGCTGCGAATCCTCATGCAGCCGAATCAGGTCAGGACAATGGTCAGACCGGCAGACCTCCCCCCTGGTACAGACGTTTTAAGAGGTGCACAATTCTTTAAAATGCCAAAACTCTAACCATGACTTGTATCAATGTGCTATTCTCCTGATTTATTTATTTTGTGATTATTATCGAATAAAGGTCGATGCAATTTTAATTTCAAACAATCTTGTGATATTTTCACACTTGCGGTTTTATTCCGAATCTTATCTCTAAAAATTTAACCGATCTGACCATTCTCTCTCAAATTCCCGTTGCCGCTCTTCGTGTGGGAATTTCTTGAAAATTCCACACAAGATATTGACTGCTGTTGACATTGGTGAACCGACAAGAGATTTCTCAAATTGTGCCGTTTCTTTTGATCTGCCTTGATAATGCTAGGTGGCGGGAAACTGGAGGATGATAAAAGTGATCGCCGTAACACCAATTATTCCTTTTCGCACCGCACTGTCTCGCACAAATTCGTTGTTTTTTTGTCTTTCGCCTATTTTTCCATTTCAACACGAACCTTGCAGGCTGATTCTCCGAAATGGTCGACAACGCCGGAACAGCTTCCGTTTGGGTTTGGCGCAAGTTGCTCTTGGCAGGTTGTTGCCGTAGCAATAGCTACGTACGAACGGCGAATTGGCTGTCTGACACGAATCCCGTGTTCAGCGTCGAAAACTCCAGTGGGATTGAAATGCTGGATTTTCGAGAGTTTGTAGATAAGGAGTACACACCGCCAATTACACCGCCGTATTCCGATGATAGACGACCGGTGAGTGGGCGGGAGCTGTTCTTGAATTCTTACATGATTCGTTCGTTTCAGAGATTGTTGCCAACGAAGCTCAAACCCTGGCTTGTCCGGCCTGTGCTGCAACCACATGAGATGAGAGCTCGGATGCAACAGGAAGCAGAAGAGCTGGCAGCTCAGCAGCAGGAAGAAATGGGAGTTCGAGAGATGCGACCAGGTGAAACGGAAATTCAAATGGGAGGACCGAATCTTCCGCGACTACCGCCACTGGAAGAGCTAAATGTTCAAGAGAGGCCGTTAAATGCAGTGGAGATTGAGGTGGGACGAGCACCGGATGTCTCGCCGTCGGAACTGGATGTTCAAAGGAAACGACCAAATGAAGTCGAAGATCAGCTGCGTCGAGCACCGGATATCCCGAAACTACAGCTAGATGATCTGGATGCTCGACAACGTCAGGAACCGAATGTGCAGCAGTTGGAACAACCACTAGAGCTCAACGTTGAGCAGCTGCAGCAATCTGCAGAAACATTTTTTTATCGCCGTCATCAACCGAATGTCCCGCAAGTGCAGCAAGACCAGCCGGGCGATGTGCAGGGTCGGGCGCCCGTGCCAGTAGAAAAACCCCAGGGAGGAATTACGAAAGAGTGGTTGGACTATGCCACGTCCTTCTTGAAAACTGGAGATGATAAATAATATCGATTGAATATTGTAAATAATGTATAATAACTTACAATAATTATTTGAATAATTGAACTATTTTGTATAAAAATTGATGTAATCTAGAGAATTTCTGAGTTGAAAAACGTTTTTGAGAAAGGTTGAACTCCTCCTTTGATTTTATTTATTTATCTTTGATTGCCTGACGCTGAAGTTGGAAGAGATAGGGAGTACTTCCCTTTCTTGAAGTTCGCTCACTATTTCCCACAATCTAATCGCTTCTTACAGTCTCATCCACCGACATGGAAAACTCCGGGACATTCTCCGGTTGGGCCCGGCGCAAGTGGGCGAGTATCAAAGGCCTCGTGTTCACGACACCGAGGACTCGCGAATGGGCGGAGACAGTGGATGTCACGGAAAAGCCGTCGACGTCGAGTGGCAGGGAAATGGAGACGATGTCAGAGTTCCTCGCGAAACCCTACACGCCGCCAGTGACACCTCCGTTCCCCGATGATAGACAACCGGTGAGTGAGAGTTGTTCAAAGCACTTCAAAATTGTGTGTTTCAGCGATTGATACCATGGCCCGAGATTCGAAACCTAGTGCCGATACAGGAATCGGATGATCAGCAGGATCAGGAACCGAGCACATCACAGGCGGATCAGAGACAACTGCCACAAGAACCGAATGTCCCGGAGCAACGATCGGAGGAGTCGGAAAAACCGAACGTTCAAGCGAAAACAGAAACGAGTCCGAAGGAGAGCAAATGGAACAAATTCAAGTCGTTTATGAAACGGAACAAATAATCGACATCGACTGATAACTATAATGTACAACATTTACTTACTATTTGAAAATTTTTATTTTTGTATAAAGATTGATGCAATTTAGGGACTTGGAAGCTGGAAAAGCGTTCGAAAGAGGTTGAATTCATCCTCGACATATTTTGATCTATTGTCTCGATTTGACCAATCGCGGGAAAATGGTAAAGTGACTTTTCGAATGAGAATCGGTTATTTTCCTCTAGTTTTACTCGTTTGTCTCGATATTCGCGATTTTTTTCCCAATTGCGCAATGTTCTTATTCGTTTACTTTCAGAATGTATAGACAATGGCTGAAAGATAAATTTTCACCTGAGGAAATATCTCAATTGGGCAGTCAAAAAGACTCGCAACGCAGGCCTCAACAGCCAGAACAACGAGAGTCGCAACACACGTCACCCGAGGCGGCTGAAGAACAGCAACGGAGAGTGGATTCAATGGAACCGAAGATAGATCCGATAGATGTCAGCCCCGAAGAGACTGGCAAGACGGATATTGGGAGCAGCCACAGCCTTCGATTGCAGTCGGCGGAGTCGGGAAGCATTCACGGTCACCGAACGGAGTCCGATCCTGGAAGCAGTATCAGCCAACGATTGCCGACAAATCCGGGAAGCAGCCAGAGTCACAGATCACTGAGCGGTCTCAGTCAGCGAGTATGGTCAGCTCTGGGGATGGGTTCGAGCCAGCGATCGCAGTCGTCAGAGCCGGGAACCAGTCACAGTCAACGAGTGCAGTCAGGGCTGTCTAGCATTCGTTCATCACAGGTCGAGGTAAGAGCAGGTGTCTTATCAGTGTTACCTCGAAACTCCTTTCCAACCTAACAACTGTTATCTTTCAGGACAGTGCAACAGTAGTACCGGATGAACGAGACATCACCGCTGAAGTCATGCAGCAGTACAGGGAAGACAGAGATAGAAACGCCCTGGCAGAAGCTGGGGAGCTCAAGAGCTACAAAGATGGCAGTATCTTGAACAAGATAACGTTGACGCCTAGAGGACACCCCGTTGTAACGAGGACGAGATCCGATGTCAGCTATGAAGGGTTTATGGGGCGTGACAAACTAAAGGTGAGTGGAGAGAAAGACTTTCTGGACACTTGATTTTCCAGGAACAAAGCAAGAGTTATCAGGATCTTGCGAAGGCCGAGTCACGTTTTGCAGAAGAAAATAGGCGAGGACCGGGACCTGCACCGCCGGCGCGGCCGCCGAATCAAGAGGAACCGCAGCCGAATCGGGATGATCCGGAGAAGCCTCCGTTCGATGACAAAGATAAGAAGCCTAGTTGGCGTTAAATGAAGTGATAACTGATATGAATTGATTATTATAATATGTAACCTTTAGTGATAACTGATAACCACTATCTTGTATTTATAACTTACTCGAACTTCTTGGATTATTGATTATAATTGTATAATGATTGATGAAATCTATTTTGGAAATCTCGGAGATTGATGTACAATCAGAAATGGTTTTAACCTACTGAATATCTAAAACTGAATCATGATTAGTTATCTGGAAGGGTTTCTGGGCGGAAAGTGAACAAAGGGTTGGCATTCGATCAGATTTGTTTCACTTTTTGTTGCAGAACGCTGCTCTTCTGCAGTGTTCTCCCAAAACATTAACATTTTTCAATAATCCCAAAAATTGCAGCTCGGTCCACCGAAAATGCCGAATGCTCCGGCTTCGTTCATGGCTCGAAGAGACAGCAACGGGGAGAATAGAGCAAGTACATCGACAGCAGGACAAGCACCGACTGCAGGACAAGCACCAACGGATCGAACCGGGCAATGGGTCGTGACGAGTCCGTACGAGGACGACAAATCCCTGTCGGATTCTTTGAAGGAGTTCAATCGGGTGACTGCGCAGATCCAGAATTCTCGGCAGTATATGGTGAGTGAATATTTCACTGTAACCCAAAACTAAATGAGTCATTTCAGGAAAACTGCAGGAGCTACGGGGAGCTCTCAAGAGTCCGCTCAAGGTTGGGCAGCGGTGAGAATCACGAAGAGGAACACCAAGAGCGCGCGGCTCCAAATGAACAACCACAGCAGAAAACGCCGAAGAAGGAAAATCGATTCTGCTCGATTTCGTAAAAAGTGATATTATAACTGATAACAACTAACTCATGTGAATTATTATAACTTGTGATTATTTTGAATAAAGATTGATGTGATCAAAAAAGAGAGAAAAACGGCTACAAAGTAGCACGACAAACCCGCTTAAATAGTGCGTGTTTACTCGTGAAAACCAGAAAAGACCAGTGGGAAACCTATCAGAAGTAGTGAATCAGTCAGGGATGGTAACTGTACTTTGTTCGGTTCACTGATCCTTTCATCTGTTTGTACCCGAACGTTGCTGTTTTTGGAGGCAATGAGTAACGTTTTTGCGAAGGGAAGTTAGCAATAATAGGAATTATTCGCTGAATTTCTGGTAGGTCTCGTCACGATTTCATTTCAAAGAACCATTTGAAAGGGATCCGGCTAGCTTTCACTAGCATTATATTATCGTCGCATCTGAAAGTTGCCGCTCGCATTCAAAATTTCAAGTTGGCGCGCACGATATATCGCAACGCAAACTACAGTAAGACGCGTATTTTTCAGTGTTTTCTGGATAATTTTGAGTTTTTCCGACTTTTTTGAATGCATTGTTGCATTTTTCGCATTTTCTGACAACACTTCACCTAAAACAGTAAAAAAAATTAAAAATTGCACGTCTTACTGTAGTTTTCGCTGCGAGATATCGTGCGCGCCAATTTGAAATTTCGAATGGGAGCGGCAACTTTCAGATGCAACGATAATAGGCAACATTGAAAACATATCTTATCAGCCTACACCTATAGGCCCACATTTGTAATTCGAAAAAACTTCTCAAATAGAAGATCTCCCGCTATTTTCTAGAAAAAAGGGGAAGTTAATCATTGTAAATTTGGTCACCAATAGGAAGTTTGCAAGCGAGAGCTTACTCATTCAAAACGGAGCCCACGGCTTTGAAACTTTGACTAGACCATGGTGATCACATTATCAAGTCATTGCCGAAGTTTCACCCAGTTCCCTCAATTCAGAGTCGAGTTGCCGCGGACTGTAGGCAAAACGCGTACATCTGTCCCCCTCCATGTCTTTTTCTGACTCCGCCCCATTCACGTGCATAATACGAGGACGGGCGGAACCCGCGTGACGTCCGTACACCCGCTAGCCCTACCCCCACAGCCCGGCGGCTCATAAACTTACCTGGCTGGGGGTATCTCGCGATCATCAAGGCGGGATCCCCATGGCGAGGCCTGTCCATTGCACTTTGGGACGGGCTGACCCGTGTGGCAGTCTCGAGTTGAGATTCGCCAACAGTTTAATTTTTGCGTAACGGGGCTGCGTGCGCGCGGCCCTGAAAGTTCTGAATCATTCTTGGATTGGCTGGAGGGTCTCTTCGACTTGAATCACAAGATTTGCGTAACTGGATCCTGATGAATATTTGATTGCTACAAATCTCCTGGAAGCCGAGTGTCGTACTTCTTTTTGTATTTCCCATACGTTTTCTGTCGAAACCAAAAAACAAGAAAGCGAAGAAAAGGAGTTCATTGTTCATTGAATCCAATAAATACTTATTATACTCAATCTCTTGATAGAAACTATTTGAAACACGAAACATCTACTTGGAGGGAAACCGTGGAATATGGGCAAAACGGGAGAATGTTTGTCATATGGAATAGCACCAGGGGAGGCAACAAAATGGTCCTTTTTGAAGGGGGAAACAGAGCAAGCGATGAGGAGAAAACACGCGGAACAAGCGGAAGGGCACAATAAATAAAGAGGAGATCGGAGTGTTGGCATTGGGAAGAGGCGGCTCAGACGTCCATGTCTTCGATCAGGATCTTTGCTTCCTCGTAGCTGTCCTTGGATTGTAGGGCTTTTGTGAAGAAGATGATGGCTCCGAAGAAGAGCATGATGGCTAGAACAACTGATAAGTTATAGGGTGACTGTCTGGGAGAATGGGGATCTCACCTGGAATCGACAGGTACACTTGATCCTTGGCTACTGTGAACACGAGGACTGTCATGACCATTGAGATGATCAGCACGATGGTGCCGACGATGAAGTTCAGGTACATCTGCTTGCGATTCTGAAGAAAGACGGGGGTCATCAGAAGAGGTTCCAAGTGAGCTTACATAAGTTCCGATGGCAATGGAAGTGTAGCAGAAGGGACAGGTGAGGAGTCCGTTGGTCGAGTGGAACAGGAATTGCTCTTCGCAGTGGGGACAGATGTAACGGGGGCAAGTGACTTCGCGGGGGTAGTGGATTTTAGAGAGGTTTGGACCTGGAAAAGTAGACTTTAACTATTCAAAAAGGAGACTAGAAGTCTAAATAGGTCCAGATCTGCAGAGAAAGCCGAGTAACTCACCAGCAGGATACGGCGGCAACGGCTCGAATGGGAAAGCTTGTCCGGGCGGCCACGAGAAGTTGGACGTGGGCTTCTCATCGAATTCCTCGTGAATGACAGAACCACTTGAGGTGCTGCTCGCACTGCTCATCTCGCGTATTTCTGCAACGAGCGAGAGATAGATATTGGGACATGAGTCGTTTTTGACGGGGCCCGCCGGAAAAACACGTCCGAGAAGCGTCTCTGGAGACGTCTTTTGGAGAAGAACGGGGCCCGTTGAAACAGAAGAAGACGAAGAAGAAGTCGGAGATTTGTTTTTTGTGTTTGGGGGGATCACAAGGTGTCCGTGTGACTACAATCCGGACGGAGCAAGTGTTCTGACTGATCAGAATCGTCGGATGACGCCACGGAGGGCACAGCGAAAGAGCACCGGGGAGGGCTTCTAACTTTTCTCAATTCAAACAGTTTAGTTTCGTTTTTGCTATTTGTCTCGGTCACAACGCTGTGCCAATAAGAGGCTTACTGTTGACGAGTCATTTCCGAAAAGAAATGGATACTGTAGGGTGACTTCTAGATGGTTCCTGGCGATGGACCACAAGAAAATAGTTCCCTCACTGTTTCGTGGTCCCCAAGGGGTCAAAGGTTCTCGGCAAAACCGTCTTGTTTTACCTGTCGACTGTGTCAATGCGAGGTTATTTTTGTGCTCCAAGGAAAAACAAAAGGACGGAAATGTCAGGGTTGGTGTGTTCGGCGAGCCCAGAGTGTATACAGTAATCGGCTTAGATCGGACGGCACGGCGGCTCTCCCGGAGCGTCGGTTTCACACATTCGATATATACAAAGAATTAAACAAAACTAATTTGTCGAGGGGACTCGCGCCGGAGGAAAAGGGACGGAAACTTTTTGAAGAGAGCCGAGAGCGAGAGACTGTCTGCGTCTGGCAAGGTCACACACTGTCTCGTCGGCCAATAGTTTGAGGAACGGATGATGAGCACACGCGCGGAAACGAAAACGCTTCTGCGGTCATGAAACGATCAGCTGGCATTTGAAGTGAGAAGAATGAGTGGAAAGGAATGGAAATGAAGGATCTAGGCGGAGAAGAAGAAGAAGAAGAAGAAAATTTGGGTAATCAGGGAAGATGGATAGGAGTTAATCTGACTAAAAGGTTGTAAGGCGAAAAAACGGAAGAGAGATGGAGAAGGGATTTGTAGATTTGTGTTGAAGACGTTAGCAATAAAATGGGGGATACTCCTGATGATGATAGGGAGAAGATGGCATGCGGAAGTGGCAGATGAACGTTTCTTGGAGTTGTGTGTGTGTTGAACTTGTTAATGGCACGGAGATGAAAGATGCAGATTCTTTCAGATCCGATTCGTGGTGAGACCTAATGTAAAATGTAACCAGAGGCTTTGGCAAGCTGCCAAATGATAAAATGCCTTATAGTCTCAGACAGATTGGGCCAACCGGAAACTAGCAGTTTGTTCAGATTGATAACTTCTAAGTCATTTAAAACCCCTGTCATGTCTAATTTTGACCAGTGCCAAGGTTTTTTAGCAGTTTATCAACAAAAAACAACACTTCGATTGATAACTGTTGGCAGTGTTTTGACGGGACTTTGAACTGTTGAATGTTTGCACCAGTCAATAGAAGGTAGGTGTTTTAGGGAAGGAAGTGTTAGTTCTTTACCTAAAAGGCGCCAGAAGGCTCCAGATGAAATGAAATGTTTTTCAGAAATGCAGCAAGAAGCCGGAAGCGAAAGAGGTCATGTATACGGATGCCTTCTCGCTGATGAATGGTGGCAGAAGAGGGAGAAGAAGCGGGTGGTGGTGCACACGCACGAAGATTCATCAAAAGCGCAATCAAAATATATTGTTTGTTTATCTTTGCGTGCCTCCGCTCGTCAGCCGAAACGAAGGAAACTTGTTGGTTTCTGGGGTCCGGTGGGTTCGGTTCGAGGCATCGCGGGGGGAATGAAACAGTCGCAAACCGCCCGAAGCTGATGTGTCTGTGATAGTGTCAAAGAGAGAGATATCACCTCAGAAACCGGTGCAGAAGAAGAAGAAGAAGAAGATGGGATTGGGAGGAGAAGAAGAAGAAGATAAAGAAAAAGAAGAAGAGGGGAATTGTAGCTACGAACAGTCGACCCCGTGGCTCGGGGAAAACACGAAAACAACCAGGACTACGGTATTTCGTTTGCACTGGAGCAGGAGAGAAAAAGAGTGATAACCAAAAAACGTTTATGTGCTGGCGGAGAGAATTTGATGATTTATAGGGAGAGAGTCAATAGAGAAACATGGGTTTCAGAGGCAAATAAGCAAAACTGATTGTTGGGTACAAATAATAGAGGGAACTAGAATCTCTGGGTCATGGAGGGAAGGAATTTCTCAGAGAGGTGAAACTCAAATTTAGATTGGTTGCTCGTTAAGCACCTTTGGGTCTGCTGATAAAAATCAGAAGTCAGAAGCATGGTTCAGAATTAGATCAAGATCCAGGCCCAAACGTGCTGAAATAAGCCATCCGAAAAGTCAAAGTTTCAGACTGCTTCGGGATGATATCAGGCCACCCACCAAGCTTCATCACAAATAAAACAGACCAACGAATTCGTCAGTTGCTGATAAAGAATGAAGCTTGGCGTTGTGCCAAGAATCTACTGAAATAGGCCGCATTTCAACTTGAGAAATGAAAGAATTCCCGGAATTTGCATCGTCTCAATTGGAGGAAATTCCAGCTATTCTTTGAAGTGATGGAAGTTCATAATCACTACACTTTGGTCTTTTTACGAACACGTTTTAAGACGAATCACTGATTAGGGAAACTCTCACCTTGGAGAGCAGAGACGTCGATCATCGGAGAGGCGCGGAGAAGCCAGGGCGAAGCTGCAACAAGGATGTGTGAGTGGTCGCCGAAAGACCATTGACGGAAGAAGAAGAAACGAGGTGAATGAGGAGAAGGGAATGGTAATTGGCTCAATCGACAAGGAAAACGATGGGGGCCGGGATTTGAATAAATAATGTGAGGAAAAGGAGGAGAACGTCTCGCTCTAGATAGCTTCTTGACGAAGGGCATGTTTACAGGTAGCTGATAAGAAGACAAGATTCGAGGCGAGAGACTCTCTGTTTGTACAGTGTTGAACCTGGCGAACAGTAGTGTAGAGAGGGGGGTGAGTTCGAAACAAGTCAATGACGTGCTGAGACAACTGCCACTGATGATGTGATCAAACAAATGGTAGAAGCATGTGAAAAGCCTGTGCGAGAGAGAGAAGAGACGCAGGCATTCCAGTCATTCAGTCGGCGGGGTGCTTCTCCTTCGCCAACAACTGTTTTGTTTGTTTTCGTCACTTTTTTGCGCTGATATCATCTTTTTGGATGGGCGAGGAAGAAGGACAAGAAGGAATAAGCGATGGCTTGGAATGGGAATGAATGGAATGGTATGTGGATCAGATTGGGATCAAGATTCGAGGAATGAAGGAGGGAGTAAACAGTTGGAGACAGGCTTTCGAATGTTCCAAATTATCAAAGTGTAGGCCTGATCAAAATCAAAATCACAAAAACTGTGTCAATTTTCAATTTGCAGCTCTCAGTCAAATCAAAGATTCAAAAAAACGAGTCATAGTTTTGAGTCATCAAGTTCCCATGCTGTTTTTTGACCTAAATTGGATCTTTGAACAAGGGATTCTGGAATCCAAGTGGAACATCTGATTGAACAGCCTTGAGATGACGTTTTTTTGTGGGTCTAGACTGTAGTGTTGTAATGTTTGGCTTGGCGAGGTGTTGGGTACAGTAGTAAATAAGCATCAGAGATCGTGGGAGAACTTTTTTCAAAAACTTCTCATTTGTATAAATCTGTTCAAAGCTGGTCGAGTCATTGTTTATGATCTCTCTGCCACGAACATGTGGCTGAAGAGTCATCACAAAGACAAATGAATACGGCCCGTGGGCTAATCCTGATGCTTCCCGAATCACAGTTTCCGCTTCGTTCCACCTGTATCTCGGGAATGGAATTCGCAGTGATAAGAACAAAAAAGTGCGAAAACAAAAAGAATATGCAGAAAAACAGAGATGACACCTGATTGTCCAGTCATGAATGAATGGGGGAGCGTAGGCGATGGAGACACCTCGCGGTCGAAATGTTCGGTGAAGCGGCAGAGGAAACAATTGTGATGAGGAGAGGGGAACTGGTTGATAACTGATAACAAGAGGAGCGGGTTTCATGAGGGGGTTCGTTTGGAAACGGGGGAGCTAAAAGACGACGGGATTAGAGAACCCT
This sequence comes from Caenorhabditis becei, assembly GCA_900536315.3. Classification (NCBI taxonomy): domain Eukaryota; kingdom Metazoa; phylum Nematoda; class Chromadorea; order Rhabditida; family Rhabditidae; genus Caenorhabditis; species Caenorhabditis becei. The sequence continues at coordinate 530,967 of LR539442.1, read as the reverse complement.
CGGGGGGAGGAGGTCGAGGACGCAATTAGGCTGATGGTCATTCGATGATAATGATAAGCGACGGGGGCCTGGCTGCGCACTGGCCGTGATCCGTCAAATTCAATCAGTTTTAGCAAGGGGAATCGAATTTACGAGAGACTAGAGAGTGGAAGAACCGCCCGAATGTTTCTTGCACACGGGTAGTTTTTGAGTGTTTGGTCTGGTGACGTGGCAGTTATCAAAGGGGTCGACGACCTAAGGTACCGGTTTGGCGGATGGGGGCAACAACAAACACAAGTAGGAGACCGTTTGAAAAATGAATGGATCATCTGCCACTGAATTCGTTTTTTGCCGCCCTCCGCCGTCTAATCTAATCCGATTATGAGCAGGTTGAATGGCAAAACAACATGGAAATGCGGAGGAGAGAAGTTATCACAGGAGAACGCGTTCCGAAGAGGTCAGAGATTCTGAATCCTATTGTGGTCTTCAGAAGAAAGCATCAAATTTTGAAGCTTCACAAAACCAGCGTGTCTAAAATTCTCTAGACAAGGAAATTCCGAACCCTTCTGAACACATGAAAATTGTTCCTCACATGTCTTACCGAATACAAAAAGATTGTAGTTTGACAAGAAAGTGAGAAGAATTCATGAGTCGGAACCCGCAGGGAAAGTGCAGAAAGGGTTCTGGATCATTGGAAAAAAGGAATGTTCGAGATGGTAATACTGTAGTGCCTAATTGGGAAGGAATGGACGAGAAGCAGATGACGTAGTGGGCGCTTGTAGGAGGGCGATGATTGCCACTTGTGAGAGGCAGAGACTTTTCACTTTTCACCCGAATGTTTCTGTACTTTTTATGTCTCACTTTTGTCTAAGCAGATGGCCTGCCATGAATGGAAGGAATTATAAAGGGCCCCATCGAGACCATAACACAAGTTTCGAAAAGGGCGGAGGGGAGAAGTTGATGGGCGGATTGATATCAAATTACTGAAGACGTTTTCAGACGTTTCGAGAATGAACTCTAGATGACATTTGAGGAGACGACTCGGATTGCCTTATTATCGGAGAAGCATCAGAAGAAGCATCAGAAGCACGAAGAGGAGAGGGGAAATGTACACAAGAAGAGGAGGTGAATGGTTCCGATGTCTGTATTACACTGTGTGTAAATACATACATTTACAAAAACCGTTTTGAAGAAAAGAAGGAAGGCGAAAGATGGAGGAGGCAAATGAAAACAAGTGAGGACTGACGGGGGGAGGCGTGATTCGTATCACGGCCGAAATGGCAAAGGATGGCCGGAGAGGATAAAAAAGGAAAGGACGACGTCGACGAACGGTAAATTGGAAGGGGAAGAGAGAGTGTGGAGGGCGCGGAGACGCAGACGGACACGATTGGCAAACTATGCTGCCCGATTGGGTAATATTATAAACGGAAGGAGGGAAGAATCGTACAAAGGGGTCTCGGAGGATGAAGAAAAATGGCTCGGATTTCTGCACTAAATCAAAGTCAAGGTCAGCGTTTCAGAGATCAAATTGGGCAACGGTGGAGGGGTCAAAGGAACCGGTGATAAGAGTTGATAACGGAGATTGATAAAGAAAATAAATAAGAAGAGACATGGAAGTCTCATTCCAATCTGATGAGGTGGTGGGTTTTTTGATAGGTTCAGAAAATGGACAGAATGGGAGATAGATTGGTTTTTTAGATTGGGTGATAAGGGTTCTGATAAACTATTTGATGTAAATCAGAGTTCAGAAGACGTCATTTGGATTCAAAAGTCTGGAATTTCAAACGACTTGGATCATCAGATTGAATTTCTCATTATTGTAAACCGTAACTCCTAAATTCTCCTCCCTCAGTTGGCCAAGGGAAGGAAGAAGATCAAAAAAGAAAGAAAAAGAAAGCGAGAAGAAGGAAAAGCATCCGGATTTAGCCGAGAAGGAACGTGCCGCATAACTTATGCAAACTCGCCGAAAAACAAGAGCAAAAAGACAAAGAAGTGGCGAGAATCGAGCGCAACGAATAAATTAGCATCCGGCGCCGTGCAACTTCTGAAAATTCCGAGTCCCACGGACACGTCACGGGGGACACGTGGCAGAGCGGGTTGTTTTGAACATATGACTGACGTGGTGCCATGTCAGATTGGAGATTTTTATGGGAGACGGGGGAGAAGTCGGAGTACCTGGGCTCGATGAAATTGGATTTATTGCCGACTGACAGGTACACAACTTTTTGGGGAGAGCTATTTTGGGAGACACGCGGAAAAGTAGTAGTGGTGGACGGTGATGTGATATGATATGTGATAACACACAAATATTGATCGATAAACTGATTGTCAAAAGATGCGTGCGAATCAAAAGAGAAAAGGAGGAGAGATGTCGAAAAATGCAGTGACCCAAATAAACATAGACGTCGGATGAAACGAAAGTCGCTCGGATCGGATCGGGGGGAGGACAAGCGCCTGGAGGAGAGGGCTGTGTGATCAGATAGACGGGGGAGGAAAGGGTGATTATGGGGGAGAGACTGTTCGCACCTCACTTGATGTGTTTGTGGAGGAGGAAACTGGATTCGGAGGAGAAGAAGAAGAAGCATGAGAAGATGATGACGTCGGGGCAGAAACAGTATGTGAAGTAATGATAAGAGGGGAGTGATAAGGTGATATGAAGCTGTGAAGTTTTCACAAGAGATCTTTGATGTCTTCAAGTCTTCAGAGAGCGTTCTGAACTTCAGACACTCCTGGCGCAAGATTGGTAGATGGAGCTCTGCTCTTGGTTTTCAATTGGCCTATGGTCAACGACTCCAGGAATCTTCGAACAGGATTCAGATGAGAGACGTCTTCTGAAAGTTGAAAGTGACAGGACATCTTCTTTTCTGGAGAGTTCCAGAATTCAACAATTCCTGAGATTCCCACGCATTCTAACAGTCTACTGAAACCCCGAATCCCTTCGATTTCAACCTCTGATCTCATCACAGAATCACTCGGATTATGGCGATTATCTCCATTTGTGCCCTCGGTTCCGTTTCACAGTTTCCCGCCGTCGTTTTTTTCCGGCAACTTCACAGCAGTTGACCATGCATTATTCTCTTCGTGTTTTGTTCCTTTTCGGAGCGGTGGCCTGTTTGAATTTGAATGATATCAGTGAGTTATCAGCTTTCGTTTTTTTTAGATTGGCTGAATTATGGACCCCCTGGTCTTACCACGATTTACAGAAAAGTAATGGAATCTTTAGAAAAAATGCGGACGGATCCGACGACTGAAGCCACCACTACCACGACGCCAACAACGACTCCGACCACTACCACAACCACAACTACTCCCACCACCACCACCACCACCATTGCCTCTTCAACCACCACTCCAAAGTTGACCTACTTCACAATCGTATCCCCAGGAGGAATATTGATTGATTGTGCATCTGGATGTCCCTCTGGATGGAAGTATTACAACATGAAGTGCTACAAGAAGTTCGATACCCCAGTCACTTATTCTGCTGCTCAGGCGGCTTGTGTTGCTCAGGGAGCTCAGCTGGCTTCGATCAGCACGACTTCTGAGAATGAAGCTTTGAGAAGTTAGAGGTATTCAGGCATTCAGACAAACATCTCCTGTTTTCAGAAGAGTATGACACAAATGCTTTGGTCGACGAGTCGAAGGAATCATGGATCGGACTGCAGCAGACGAGTGGATCCTGGAAGTGGGCCGACGGATCGTCGCTTAGTTTCGCTAACTGGGCTCCAACTCAACCGGCTTCTTCTGCACAATGTGTTCAGGTTTTAAAATGCATCAGAACAGAACTCTTATCAGTGCCTTCAGATGATCACTGACGCTCTCTCCAATGCGACCTACAAATACCAGCGTGGATACTGGAAAACCTACGATTGCACTGCGACTTCAGCCAGTTACATTTGTGAAAGAGCGGCTACGGTTCAATGAAAGAGAATTATGTGTTGGGTTAGAGAACACGGAAAAAAAACGATTCAGTCCCAAATAAATGATGTTTCTAACAACATTCCATAATATTCCGTAACAGTAATGCTGAACTAGCTTCACCCTAATCCCGTTCTTATCATGTGATCAGATGTGAGCACAATTTCTCGTTTTCACGTTCCTCTTAAAAACAGATGAAGCAGGATCAATTCGATCACAAACTCCATGAAGACCCGAGTTTTTTGCTGAAGGCCTCTCTGTGTGCCTCCTCAATTATCTCTTCTTTCTCATTCCTATTGATGACGCGGCAGACGCATTAAAGGTCCCTGTGTACAATTCTCACAACCTGTCCTCTTTCTCCTCTCCCGTGTCTCGTGTGCACGTCATCTGCACACATGAGAGTGGACAGTCATTCATTCATAGCCTGCAATGCTGGCTCGTCTTTCCTCCATTCCTCATGCTATTTCCGAATCAATTTCAAAGTTATTCAACTGTAGACGCAAGACAAATAATCAAGATGATGAAGACCCAAATCACAAACCATTCAAACTTCAAAGTGTTCCCTCTCTCGTCTTCGAGCGTGTTCTCCATCAAATGAACCCGATTGAGGTGTAAGTTTTCAGCAATAATCCCATTTTTAGAACTTTATCATTTGAAATTCCATTCTAGATTCGAGTTGTCGAATTGCTCCGAGAAGATCAGACCTTTGATTCAAATGGCACGATTAGCGTCCCACTGCGATGTGGAATGGTGCGCATTGAGTTCGGAGATATCGATTACCATGAAGAGTGGACGCAAATTCAGATGGTGCTTCGGGAGGGACGCGGATATATACTTCCATTGGCAGCGGAAATATCTGGACTACTCCAAATACGAAAAAGTTGGTTCAATTATGATTGGCAAAAAAGTAGAACTGCAAATGTTAGTTGTGACCTCTTTCACAAGTTTGCTGCATGAAACCTGTACTTTCCAGTTATAAAAACGGCAATACAGATACAATTTATTCAATTGTCAACCCAAGTGCCGATGTCTCCGACTACTTTTTTGAGCGAATTTTATCGATATTCGAATGCCCAATCAAGACTTTGACAATTATCTTATATTATATTCCTGACAATAGACGATTCAGAAAACTGTTCAAAAACAAATCAATCAAAAAGTGTGAGAACTTGAGTGTTTATTGCTCGAAACCGGATGACTTCGAAAGTTCATTGCGAGACTTCGAAGTGACAAAACGAGTTACCATCAGTTACCTGTATCGGCATCCTCGATTTCGAGAAACTGAGATTGAGCTAGCAAATGTGAGTTGAATGAGTGTACTCTATTTCGGAAAACAAGCTGTTTTCAGTTGGTCAACCTGTCGGAACTGTCTTTGGAATGCGTGGATCTCAGAAGAGAGCTGCTGTTCACTTTGAACAATGAGCATTTGGTATTGGAAGAAGGCTCAACAACTCAACTAGATGTTAAAGAGTTTTTGATGAGATGGATGGATGGAGAATTCAAAAGGCTCAAAACCTTGAGATGCTTATTCGCTACTACTCGAAACTACAAACTGGAATCCTTTCTCGATGGATTGAAAATGGAACAATATGATCCTAGTGATACTCGTCCATGTCTTGTGAAGTGGGTGTGATTGTGGATTTGTTATCATTGACAGCGAACTAAAAGTTTAGATTCTCCGACAACATTTATATCGACTGCACAACGAACATGGAACCAGGTCACCGCCGGGCAATGTGTATCAGAAATCGAGAAGGACAGAATGGAACTATTGTTATGACAGAGGACACTCTCTATTTCGTCGTCTGGACCCACCCAGTGCCCCCAGTTGAAGTTCCGAATGGTCATATTCTGGGACGAGTTCCTACTTTTCCTCTTCTAATTATCACACCCAGAACCCCGCAGATTTTCGAAAATGAGACGGAGGCGAGGGAAGAAGGCGAAGGACTGCTTCCTGATCGTCTTTATTGGAAATATTGGTCTAGGTAGTAGTTTTTGTTATCAAATAATTGCCTGCTGATTCTTGACAAGATAATTATGAATTAATAAACCGTTCTCCACACTTTTACTTTCTTCAACAACCAACAGTTAACATGCGCAACAAAAAAACGGAAGAAACAGGCGGGGGATCAGAAAAAAAGAAATCAACAACGGAAATGATTTGACTTTGTTGGGATTCACCTACAGTCTGTTCCATAATTATAGGACCCCCCCCCCCCTATATTTTCACAACCTGGAACTTTTCAGAAGAGATAGGAAAGTGCAGTTATTCATCACTTATGTGTGAGTGCAGTTATTCATCACTTGTCCTGAAACTAACACACCTGAGTTTTCTCGGTGATTGGTCCTCTCCCGGCTCCAGGGCACACATCACCCGTTTCTGCAGCTGTTCCATAATTATAGGACCCCCCTACTTTTGAAAATTTTTTATTTTTTTTCGAAACCAAAAGTGGTTTAATTCGTTGCCCGGGTTGGTTTTATAACGTTTATGTTAGAATTAGCTCCAGGCAATATTTTCAACTAGAAGTTCTAGCCCTCCAAAGTTGGAAAAAACGGCGTTTTTCGTCAATTTTTACGTTTTCTCAAAATTTTGAGCGGGAGAAGTTCTGAACTCAACCTGACTGTTGTCGGGCATTGTTTTCACATCACTTCACATAGATTCTGATAAAGAGAATCTACAAAAACACTCTTTCTCCGATCAACCAAAAAATGTTCAAAAATTCGAAATTTTTTTGATTTTTTTTTGAGCTGGAACAAGTTTAAACTGTTGACTCCGTATGTTTTATGACGTATTTGTAACAATCCGCTTCGAAATAAATTTTAATCAATGGTGATAACACGATAAAGGGCGAAAAACAGAGAATTTTAGCAATGTCTCCAGATTTTGTGGGAGAAAAGGTGTTTTTGTAGATTCTCTTTATCAGAATCTATGTGAAGTGATGTGAAAACAATGCCC